>NC_069447.1:32452846-32488269 GCF_026875155.1 Cherax quadricarinatus | reverse complement strand
CCCCCCCCCCCCCCACCAGGGGCACAGGGCCTTTTTTACCACCAGGGGCTTACAGGGCCCTATTTACCACCAGGGGCTACAAAACCATTATTTCCCCAGGTGCTACAAAACATTTTACCACCAGGGCACAAGCCAAATTTTTTACCACCCGGTGCTACAACCAAATTTTTTTTTTACCACCAGGTGCAAAAAGCCTTATTTACCACCAGGTGCTACAAACCCCCTTATTTACCACCAGTGCTAAAAAGCCATTATTTACCACCAGGGCAAACAAGCCATTATTTACCCCAGTGCTACAAGCCATTATTACCACCAGGTGGTACAGATTCCAAGGTGCTACGCCCTTATTTACCACCAGTGCTACAAAGCCATTATTTACCACCAGGTGGCACAAGCCATTATTTACCACCAGGTCTACAAGGGCCCTTATTTACCCCCCAGGGGCTACAAGCCATTATTTACCACCGTTTCTACAAGGGCCCTTATTTACCACCAGGTGCTACAACCATTATTTACCACCAGGTGCTACAAGCCATTATTTACCACCAGGTGCTACAAGCCATTATTTACCACCAGGTGCTACAAGCCATTATTTACCACCAGGTGCTACAAGCCATTATTTACCACCAGGTGCTACAGGCCATTATTTACCACCGTATGGTGCTCCCTTATTTACCACAGGTGCTTTCGCCATTATTTGTGTAAATTTTATTTACCACCAGGTGGGGGGGGGGGGGGGGGGGGTAAGCATTAAATTTACCACCAAGGGGGCTAAAAGCATTAATTTTACCAACCAGGTTTCTACAACATTATTTACCACAGGGCTACAACCATTATTTACGAACCAGGGGCTACAAGCCATTATTTACCACCGGTTGCAAAGGCCATTATTTTACCACCAGGTGCTAAAAGCCATTATTTACCACCAGGAGCTTCAGCCATTATTTACCACCAGTCTACGTCAGCCATTATTTTAAACCCCCAGGGGCTCAAGCCATTATTTACCCCAGGGTTCTACAAGCCTTTTTTTTACCCCAGGGGCTACGCCATTATTTCCACCAGTGCACGGCCCATTTATTTTACCACCAGGTGCTACAGGGCCCTTTTACCCCCAGGGGGCACAACCTTTTTTTACCACCAGGGGCTACAACCATTATTTACCACCAGTTCCAGGCCATTATTTTCCCCCGGTTTTACAACCATTTTTAACCACCGGTGCTACGGGCCCTTATTTACCACCAGGGTTCTACAGCCATTATTAACCAAAGGCTACAAACCATTTTTACCACCAGGGGGCTACAGGGCCCTTATTTCCACCATTCTTCAGGCCATTTTTTACCACCAGGGGTACAACCTTTATTTACCACCAGGTGTCAGGCCATTTTTACCCCCAGGTGCTACAACCCCTATTTACCCCCAGGGCTACAGGCCATATTTACCACCATGTACAGGCCTTATTTCCCCAGGTGCTAAACCCTTATTTACCACCGGTGCTACACCTTATTTTCCACCGTGCTAAGGGCCATTTTTTTACCACCCTGCTACAGGCCATTATTTACCACCAGGGGACAGGGCCATTATTTACCACCCGTGTACAGGCCCTTATTTACCACCAGGGGGCTACAGGCCCTTATTTCCACCGGGGGCTACAGGCCCCTTAATGCCACCCCTTAAATTTTAAAACATTTTTAAATTTAAATATAACCTAAGGCATTCAATAAAATTAAAATGGGCCCTTTTAGGGGTTAAATAGTGAGTTTTAAATGTTTGTTATGATGGGGAGAACCAGGTTACCGGTAAAGGGGATTTAATTTTGTGGGGGAGTTTACGGTAGAGGGGGGTGAAGGGCACGGTTCCCGGGGGGGGGTGGGTGGGAAGGGGACGGAAAACCCGACACAGGTGAGCCCTTAAAACCCCTCAACGCTTTATTTGTTCTGTTTTTTTAAATTCCAATCCCCCCTGTTGGTCTTCCCCGACGCAGCGGTTTTTGGGGTGGGGGCCAATGGGGGGGGTCGTACACCCACACTAAGCCATCGTTTTCCCCGTTATTTGTTCTTTTTAAACCCCTCTAGCGGGGCCTTCCCCACCACACACCTTCATGCCCCCCCACACCCCTTCTTTACTTTCCCAAACTTCCTACTCCCCCACACCCCAAAATCCCCCCCCCCCACACATCCCACAAGACAGGATGTTCCAAATGGGACACACAATAAGGGGGCACATTTGGGGGGGGGGAATTTAAGACAATAATCACAGAAATTGGGAAATATTTTTCATACAAGTTTCAGGAATGAAAAGTCGGGAAGTGATGTATGGAGGGAAAAATCCATAATTTTGCTTTAAAAAAAAGGTATGGTAAAGCTCATGGAGCAAAGAGTACCCTAGCCCAGGGGAAAAGGCGGGGCCAGGAGCTTGACTCACCCCCTGCCCCAAACCACAAAGCTGAATACACACACACCCCACCACAAAGCCTGGTGGACCATCACAGTAATTTTTACAGGGGTCCGCCACAAAAATCCTATATCTAATTTTCAAACCGCCAGGTAGGTCTGAAACTATCCAGAGTGGTTGGCGTGGTGGTGGTGCTGTGGGAGGAAGTGGTTGGGCGTGTTGTTGGGTTGGTGGTGCTGGGGGGGGAGGGTGGTGACCAATGCTCTCGCGTAACTAACAGCTTGTCTGTCACGGGAACAGTACTGTACAGGTGCAATGTCTGCTGCTGACAGCAGGAACTCTCATGAGATGTCTTTGTGGCCAATACTAGAGCTATGTAGTTGTGTGAGCTTGTAGTTTTGTGAAAGAGGTACCAGAGTCCTGGACATTTTCTACGTATTGATTAGGAAGTATAAACTCCAACAGAGGTTTTTGTAATAACCACTAAACAATAAGTTGAATAGTTAGGGTATTTATAGTTGTGATTGATATACTGGAAAAACACCACTACACTGGCATTGTCTTGAAAGAAGTCTTCAGTGGTGAAGCAGCCAAGTAGCGTAGTGGTTTATAACACTGCAGTGGTTACGATAAATAAAACATGGGTTTCGTAATCCTGAGCGAGAGAAGATCAGGGGCAAGTCTCCAAAACACCTGCTGCCCCTGTTACCTAGCGCTTAAATTGATTACCTAGATGTAGACTGTTCTGAGTTGCAGCCTGGGGTGAGCTATATAAAAATATTACAGCGGTAATAAAGCACACTGCGTGACCTTTCCAGAGTTATCCTGGATCATAATCTCTTTCAATAAAAGTCTAATAAAGTCTTCTTTAACCGCTCTTGTCTTTACACAATATTGGTTGCCACAGCGAGAACATCCGCCCCCTACAACAATCGTGGACCGTTCACAAGCTATTATCATCAAAGTAATGAATCAATTCACAAAAATAAGGTAAAATTACGCAAAAAACTTGGAAAATGCGGCGTTTATTGTGTTAGAATTACGAAGATCTGATGCTAGCAAGACTCTTCATTAAGACTCCAAGGTAGGTGTTGTTGGCCGGCAGGCACAAGAGCATGGGGAACTGCCTTGGGCGCCCTCACACTCCCTCACATGCATTAAACAAAATACTACATCCATATCTCGCTCTCTATCTCTCTCTCTCTCTCCTCTCTCTCTCTCTCTCCAACACACTCACACACACACACCCGCTGTGTTTCACTGCTGTTTAACGTTTACCAAGAATAAAAGAATCGTACCCTCAAGTATTAAAGGCTTTGTTATTTTAGGTTTACGAACGTAATTTGAAGTTGTTACGGTTATAATCTTGTGGTAGACTTGAGGTTATACATACACGTATATACACGTACCATACCATACATTGTGTACATTTACCTAGGATAAACTCATAAAGTCAACTATGTAACATTTACCCCCAGGACCCTCCTCTCAGTACGAAAACTGATTGAGTAAGGCAGAAAATAAGTTTCTATAACTAAGTTTAAGACCAACACGTTCTCAGCGAACAAATTAGCGGACGATGGTTTTTGTTGGTTTTGCCAAAATTCCCACAGTCTCATTATCATTACTGTCTGAGATGAAGAGACCACTACACACAGCCAGTCACGTAGCAGAGGCAGGTAGCAGTTTACCATTCACACTGTGCTGAAAACTGGTTCACTGCTACTGTCACTGCTACTGTCACTGTTATGTCACTTGATACTGTCACTGACTACTACAACAACTCAGCTTGGAACACATCCCTCACAACACATACAAAAATTTCAATTGGAAGCCTTAAAGCCAGGCTTAAAAATCTCATGACACTGAAAAAATGAAAGGAGTTTTTAAAAATCCTTTGATTTTGTTGTGTGTGTAGTGTGTGTGTGTGTGTGGTGTGTGTGTGTGTGTGGGGTGTGTGTGTCTGTGTGTGTGTGTGTGTGTGGGTTGTGGGTGTGTAAGGGTATGTAGTGAGTGTGTGTGTGTGTGGTGTGTGTGTTGTCGTGTGTGTGTGTGTGTGTGTGTGTGTGTGTGTGTATGTTTGTGTGTGTGATGTCGTGTGTTATCTTCCAGTGGTCACTGGTCAATAAAATAGTTGAAAATTATACTTAATTGAAAATTTAAAATAGCGTGTTTTGCTTCAGGGGGAAGTGTAGACTCTTAGTTCCCCCAGGCTGCTTGCACAAGGTTCCCCCAGGCTGTAGCTACTAGTTCCCCCAGGCTTGTAGCACACTAGTTCCCCAGGCTTGTACCACACTAAGTTCCCACAGGCTGTACCACACTAGTTCCCCAGGCTTGTACCACACTAGTTTCCCCCAGCTGTACCACACTAGTTCCCCCAGGATGTACCACCATAGTTCCCCCAGGTGTTTGTACCACACTAGTTCCCCCAGGATGAACCACGCTTGTTCCCCTGGCTGAACTACACTAGTTCCCCAGTCTGAACCTCACTAGTTTCCCACAGGCTGAACCACACTAGTTCCCACAGGCTGAACCCACACTGTTCCCCCAGGCTGAATCCACACTTGTTCCCACGCGGAACCAACACTAGTTCCCCCAGACTGGCTACAACTAGGTTCCCCCAGGCTGCACCACACTAGTTCCCCCCGGCTGTACCACACTTAGTTCTCCAGGCTTGTTACGAACTAGTTCCCAAGGCTGTAACCTACACTAGTGCCCAGGCTGTAGTCACTAGTTCCCCCAGGCTGTGTAGGCACACTAGTTCCCAGGCTGTACCGTATAGTTCCCCCAGGCTGTTGCACATAGTTCCCCAGGCTGTACCACACTAGTTCTCGAGGCTTTGCACACTAATTCCCCCTGGCTGTACCACACAGTTCCTTCAGGCTGTACCACAATAGTTTCCCCGGCTTGTTTGCACATAGTTCCGCAGGCTGTAGCACACTTGTTCCTGGGCTGTACCACATTAGTTCTCCGAGTGGCTGTGTACCTCAATAGTTTCCCTTGGCTGTACCACATAGTTCCCAGGCTGGGTACACACTTGGTTGCCCATGCTGTTACCACACTATTCCCCCAAGGCTGGGCCACACTATTTACCCCAGGCTTTGTTCCACACTAGTTTCTCATGGCTCTTATCCACATCTAGTTTTCCCACAGTCTGTACCACACTAGCTTCCCCGGCTGTTCCCTCTAGTTTCCCCCAGGTGTCCACACTTAGTTCTCCCAGGCTGTAACACACTAGTTCCCCAGGCTGAATCACAACTATTTCCCCCTGGCTGTACCACACTAGTTCTCCCAGGCTGTTCCACACTAGTTCCCCCAGTACTGTACACACTTGTTCTCCCAGGCTGTACCACACTTGGTCTCCCAATCGGTTACCACACTAGTGCCCCAGGCTGTACCCTTATTTCCCCATGACTGTACCACATAGTTCTCCAGGTGAACCTCACACTAGTTTTTCCAGTCTGTACCACACTAGTGTCCCAGTATGTACCACACTAGTTCCCCCAGGCTGTACCACACTAGCTCTCCCAGGCTGTACCTCACTAGTTTCCAGGCTTGTACCACAATAGTTCCCCAGTGCTGTACCACTATAGCCTCTCCCAGGCATGTACCACACTAGTTTCATCCCAGGCTTGTATCCACACTAGTTTCCTGGTGTACCACACTAGTTCTCCCAGTCTGCACCCTAACTAGTTTCCCCAGCTGTGTACCACACTAGTTTTCCAGTCTGACCACACTAGTTCCCCAGGGGCTGTTCCACATTAGTTCCCCAGGCTGTACCACAATATTTCCCCCTGGCTGTACCACACTAGTTTCCAGGCTGTACCCACACTAGTTTTCCCAGTCTGTACCACACAAGTTTCCTAGGCGTACACACTAGTTCTCCCAAGCTGTACCAGACTAGTTTCCCAAGGCGGTACAGTCTAGTTTATCCAGGCTTGACCACACTAGTTCTCCCAGCTGTACCCAGATAGTTTACCCAGGCTGTACACACTAGTAATCTCCCAGGCGGTACAAGACTAGTTTCCCCAGGCTGTACCACACTAGTTCTCCCAGGCTTGTACCAGGACTAGTTTCCCCAGGCTTGTACCACAATAGTTCTCCCAGGCTTGTTACCGCTAGTTTCCCCAGGCCCTGTACCACATAGTTTCCAGGCTGTACCAGACTAAGTTTCACCAGGCGGTACCACACTAGTTCTCCGGCTGTACCACATAGTTTCCCCAGGCTGTACCAGATTGCTTTCCCAGGCTTGTACCACACTAGTTTCCCAGCTGTACCAGACTAGTTTCCCCAGGCTGTACCACACTAGTTTCCCCAGGCTGTACACACTAGTTCGCCCAGGCTTGTACCAGGGAATAGTTTCACCAGGCTGTTACACACTAGTTCTCCAGGCTGTACCAGACTAGTTTCCCCAGGCTGTACCTGACTAGGTTTCCCCAGGCTGTACCACACTAGTTCTCCCAGGCTTGTACCAGACTAGGTTTCCCCAGGCTGACCACACTAGTTCTCCCAGGCTGCTACCAGAAACTAGTTTCCCCAGGCTGTACCACATAGTTCTCCCAGGCTGTACCAGACTAGTCCCCAGGGCTGACCACGACTAGTTTCCCCAGGCTTGTCCACAACTAGTACTCCCTGGCTGTACCAGACTAGTGTTCCCCAGGCTGTACCACACTTAGGTCTCCCAGGCTGTACCAGACTAGTTTCCCCAGCTGTACCCACTAGTTTCCCCAGGCTGTACCAACTAGTTCTCCAGCTGTACCAGACTAGTTTCCCCAGGCTGTACCACACTAGTTCTCCCAGGCTGTACCAGAACTAGTTTCCCCGGCTATACCAGACTTAGTTTCCCCAGGCGTCCACACTAGTTCTCCCAGGCTGTACCAGAATAGTTTCCCCAGGCTGTACCACACTAGTTTTCTCCCAGGTGTACCAGACTAGTTTCCAGGCTGTGTACCCACACTAGTTCTCCCCAGGCTGTACCAGTCTAGTTTCCAGGCTGTACCAGACTAGTTTCCTGGCTGTAACCACACTAAGTACTCCTGCTGTACAGACTAGTTTCCCCAGGCTGTACCACACTAGTTCTCCCAGGCTTGTACCAGACTAGTTTCCCAAGGCTGTACCACACTAGTTCTCCCAGCTGTACCAGACTAGTTTCCACAGGCTGTACCACACATAGTTCTCCAGCTGTTGACACTAGTTTCCCAGGCTGTACCACACTAGTTTACCAGGCTGTACCACACTAGTGTCCCAGGCTGTACCAGACTAGTTTCCCCAGGCTGTACCACATAGTTTCCCCCAGGCTTGTTAACACACTAGTTCTCCAAGGCTGTACCAGACTAGTTTCCCCAGGCTGTACCACACTAGTTCTCCCTGGGCTGTTACCAGACTAGTTTCCCCAGGCTGTACACACTAGGTTCTCCCAGGCTTGTAGCACACTAGTTTCCCCAGGCTGTACCACACTAGTTTCCCAGGCTGTACCACACTAGTTATCCCAGGCTTGTACCAGACTAGTTTCCCCAGGGCTGTACCACACTAGTTCCCCAGGCTGTACCACAACTAGTTCTCCCAGGCGGATACCAGACTTGTTTCCCAGGCCTGTCCCACAACTAGTTCTCCAGGCTGTACAAGACTAGTTTCCCCAGGCTGTTTCCTCATAGTTCTCCCAGGCTGCTTACCAGATAGTTTCCCCAGGCTTGTACCACACTAGTTCTCCCAGGCTGTAGCACACTAGTTTCCCCAGGCTGTACCACACCAGGTGCTAAGTAGTTAACACAAGTTATTTACACCATATATCACTTAGGTATGGTCAGTCATTGATTATTGCAGCAACTTTTTGATATTGGCTCAAAATTTCGGGTCTCTTGTTTTTCACTAAACAAAATAGCTGACGTTATATAGGTGTTGTGTAGTGAAGGTGTATGTGCTAAGTTATCATACCTTGCAAGGAGTTATCTAAATTAAGGAATGTTGGCTATACACCGGACTGTAAACAACATGGAAATCTTACACGCCCATTAAAACTTTTAATTATGTCACTCGAGACATTTAGTTAAGTCGTGTTTATGACACATCTTGCTGTCGTGAATTACATGTGTTATGTTGATCATTACACTTGTTTAATACATGTGTAAGTGGATTTTTCCTTTTTAATACATGTGTTAGTTGATATTATCACTTGTTTATTACATGTGATAAGCGGATATTATCACTTGTTTAATACATGTGGTTAAGCTGATCATTATCTCTTGTTTAATACATGTGATAACTGATCATTATCACTTGTTTAATACATGTGTTAAGCTGTTCATTATCACTTGTTTAATACAGGTGTTAAGTGAACATTCTCACTTGTTTAATACATGTGTTAGCTGATCATTATAACTTGTTTAATAACTTGTGTTAAGCTGATTCATTATCACTTGTTTTTAATACTGTGTTCCGCTGATCATTATACTTGTTTTAATACATGTGTTAAGCTGATCATATATCACTTGTTAATACATGTGGTTATAAGCTGATCGTTTTCACTTGTTTATTACATGGTTAGTGATCATTATCCTTGTTTAATGCATGTGTTAAGCTGATCATTATCCCTTGTTTAATACATGTGTTAAGCTGTTCATTATCACTTGTTTAATACATGTGTTAGCTGCTGATATCAATTGTTTAATAAAGTGTTAAGTATGATCATTATCATAGTTTAATACATGTGTTAAGCTGATCATTATCACTTGTTTTAATACATGTTTAATGATCATTATCACTTGTTTAATACATGTGTTAAGCTGATTCATTATCACTTGTTTTAATTCTTGTGTTAAGCTGATCATTATCACATGTTTAATAACATGTTAGCTGATCATTATCCTTGTTTAATACATGTGTTTAAGTGATCATTATCACTTGTTTAATCATTCAAGTGACTACCTTGATATACAAAGCACAACTCCGTATTACAATAATACAGTGAACTAGTGCTTGTTTACAAGTAGTGTCAGTACATCTGACATTGTATCTGGAGTGAGATTAATATTGACTACTTCAGCATTTCTTTGTAGCGACGGGTGGAATATTAAATATTCAAAGCTAATAGCCGGCAGAGATACGCCTTTGGAATCCCAGATGGTTTTTACCAGTTTCTCAGGTACAAACTACTGGCTTCCATCCTACTTACACGGGACTAATTAACATTAAACTATTAGTTGTTTCTTAAAAGTGTTTTAAGTTGCGCAGTTCTGTAACAATTTCTTAGAAACAGACAATAGATCTTAATAGTACAGGAATAACTCATTTACACGGCTATCAAGTTTACTACGCAACAGTGCAGTTCGCATGATAGATTGCAACACTTGTGGACGATCAAAAATTACATAAATAATGACAAAAAGCTTACAAATTTATACCGAACTCGTTTTAACCCCCCTTTGTGTTATTTGTTCTGATTATTGTGACATTTTCTAAACTGTTGTTGAACTTAAGAACTAGTTTTGTTGGAGAATTTTATCACGACTAACTAGTGATTTGCAGTGCAGTGTGTTCAAAATGGTAGCAGCATAAGTTCACTTAACTGCAGGACTTATTATCTGCACAATAACTGATCAAGCTGAAGTCTTCAGTGCGCAGAATTGATTTTAGACCGTTTCATCCCTTTTAAACCATTCAGGAGAATTTTAAAAGGTAGCAGTGCAACATTCAGTGCGCAAATTGATTATACATTAAAACAAAATATATTACAAGTTTAACAGGTTTAGTGTATATGATTACCTCCCGTGACAGGTGCAGAAGCTACCTTCATGACGGCATTTCAAGCCCTCAGGCGCCTCAGTGTCCCACCACGAAACCATTCATGGTTATTATAACTGCCGTGGTCTGCACTTGCAAATATTCGGACAAACAGAACATAAATTCTTGCGTGGCTCCAGAAACGTGACCAACCTCGTTTCTGAATCACTAGAAGCTTTAAACCCCTAATTTACATCAACCGAAACATACTTAAAACACTCGAGATTTTTAAGAATAAAATAGTGTTCTTAAAAATGAAATTATTAGCAGAAATTAACAAAATCTTTAAAGATTTATTGCATGTAGCCGAAATCACTTATACACACTCATTGCCCACTTTAGAACACCTGTACACCTCGTTCATGAAAATATGTCTTATCGGTCATCCGTGGCAGCACGTCAATGTCTAAAAATTTTTGCAGACATGGTTAAGATATTCAGTTGTTGTTCAGATTGAAATCAGAACAGGGAACAAATACAATCTAGTGACTTTGACGATGGAATGATTGTTGGTGGCAGACGAGGTGGTCCGGTATTTCGAAACTGCTGATCTGGGATTTTGTGGCTCAAAAGTCTTATCTAAAGGTTAAGAAGGGGTGTGGAAAATATAAAACATTCAGTAAATGGCAGTTCTATGGACAAAAATGCCTTGTTAATGATAGACGTCAGAGAGAGAATGGCCAAACTGGTTCCAGCTGACAGGAAAGTGGCAAATAACTTAAATAACCATGTGTTATAACATTAGTATGCACAAGAGTATCTCTGAAGCACAACACGTCGAACCTTGAAGTGAACGGATACAACAGCAGCAGACCTCATCGGGTTCCCTCACTCCTGTCAGATAAGAGCATAAAAAAGGATCACCAAAACTGGACAATTAAGATGGAAAAGCATCACCTGGTCTATGAAGCGCGATTTGTTCTGTTTTCGTGCAGATGGGAGCGTCGGAATTTGGCGGTAAACCTTTAGAATGTGATGAGAAAGGATTTTTTAGCATGAATGAGCAGCAGCTAAATCAGCACAACTGCATGATGTTATCGTGTCAACATGACAGGAAAATCGAAAGAATGTTTCCAGCACCTTGTTGAATCCTTGTCAAGAAGGAATTCGGGCTGTTCTGGGGGCAAAGGGGTGTACCTAAATAAAGTGGTGGGTGTGCGTGTGTTTGTGTGTGTGTGTGTTACTCACCTAATTCACCTAATTGTGGTTGCAGGGGTCGAGACTCAGCTCCTGGCCCCGCCTCTTCACCGACCGCTACTAGGTCCTCTCTCCCCTGCTCCATGAGCTTATCATACCTCGTCTTAAAACTATGTATAGTTCCTGCCTCCACTACATCGCATGCCAGACTATTCCACTTGCTAACTACTCTATGACTGAAGAAATACTTCCTAACATCCCTTTGACTCATCTGAGTCTTCAGCTTCAATTGTGACCCCTTGTTTCTGTGTCCCATCTCTGGAACATCCGTCTCTGTCCACCTTGTGTGTGTGTGTGTTGAAGAGGATCCCAGAAGTGGGTTGAAATATAGAGATCAATTAATCTCCTTGAGCAGATATAAAATGCAAGACAAGCCACGGAGGTTGAATCTTTAGCTAAAATACTTTCACGAGAGAGGCTGTGGCAGGTGACAAATCCGCACTGCGCTACTCTGAGAAAACTTCCTCTCACTCCTTCAGTTGCTGCTTGCAACTTTGCATAACTCCTGATGATGCACCGAGAAGTGTGAAAGTGCTTGGCCTAAAGATTCCCTCCCCCCGTGGTTTGTCTTGCATAGTTAAGATCGCCTGTCTACACACACACACACACACACACACACACACACACACACACACACACACACACACACACGTACAAAGGTTTGCAACAAGGCTAGTCCCAGAGCTCAAGGGAATGTCGTACGAGGAAAGGTTAAGGGAAATCGGGCTGACGACACTGGAGGACAGAAGGGTCAGGGGAGACATGATAACGACATACAAGATACTGCGGGGAATAGACAAGGTGGACAGAGATAGGATGTTCCAGAGAGGGGACACAGGGACAAGGGGTCACAGCTGGAAGCTGAAGACTCAGACGAGTCACAGGGACGTTAGGAAGTATTTCTTCAGTCATAGAGTTGTCAGCAAGTGGAATAGCCTAGCAAGTGAAGTAGTGGAGGCAGGAACCATACATAGTTTTAAGAAGAGGTATGACAAAGCTCAGGAAGCAGAGAGAGAGAGGACCCAGTAGCGATCAGTGAAGAGGCGGGGCCAGGAGCTGAGTCTCGACCCCTGCAACCACAATTAGGTGAGTACACGCCATACGCACACACACACACACACACATATATATTATATATTTATATATATATATTATATATATATATATATATATTATTATATATATATATATATATATTATATATTATATATATTATATATATATATATATATATATATATTATATTTATATATTATATTATATATATTATATTATATTTTATATATATATATTTTATATATATTTATATATATATATATATATATATATATATATTATATATATATTTATATATATATATATATAATATATGTAATATAAAATGATTTTGTTAAATAACAATTATGTTTTAATTAAGTCGCGCCGAATAGGTAAAACTTGCAATTTTGGCTTAAATAACAATTCTGTTCTTGCCGAATACGGCAAGCGAAAATTTGTGTGTGCAGTAATTTCGCAAAAATCATTCTGAACCTAACGAAAAAAAATATATTTCATTGTTTGTTTATTATTAAATTATTGTAAATTTATCTACAATATATTTAGTTAAATTAGGCTACATTAAATTGCGATTGTTTACCTGGAGAGCGTTTCGGGGGTCAGTGCCCCCGCGACTCGGTCTGAGACCAGGCCTCATGGTGGATCAGGGTCTGATCAACCAGGCTGTTACTGCCGGCCGCACCCAAACTGACGTACGAGCCACAGCTCGGTTGGTCAGATACTGACTTTAGGTGCCTGTCCAGCGCCTTCTTGAAGACAGCCAGGAGTCTATTGGTAATCCCCTTTATGTATGCTGGGAGGCAGTTGAACAGTCTTGGGCCCCGGACACTTATTGTGTTGTCTCTCAGTGTACTCGTGTCGCCCCTGCTTTTCATCAGGGGAATGTTGCATTTCCTGCCGAGTCTTTTGCTTTCATATGGAGTGATTTTCGTGTGCAGGTTTGGTACCAATCCCTCCAGGACCTTCCAAGTATATATTATCATGTATCTCTCTCGCCTGCGTTCCAGGGAATACAAATCAAGGACCTTCAACCGTTCCAGGTCTGCAATGTCGCCAGTTAGTGTACAGCAGTATTCCAGGCTAGAGAGAACAAGTTATTTGAAGAGTGTCATCATGGGCTTGGTTAGGTAAGTTTTCCAAAGTTCTTTAGGTACAAAATTAATTTTTACATTAACATAAATGAAAAAATATATCTTTAAATGTATAAGAGAAAATTTTAGAAAGGACTTAATTTTAAATGAGTTCCTGCTAATTGACCAGTGTTACCTATTCGGCACGACATTTGTATCCCAATGAAATCACGAAACAATTGATTCTTGAATCATTAACAGAACTTCGCCTTGGCCAGGACTCGATCTTGCGTTCCCATGCCCAGCCCTGTGTGAAGTGAACAAATTCTGCTTCCATATTTATATATTTATATATCTTTATATATTTATATTATTATAGATATATATATATATATAATATATATATATATATATGTCGTGCCGAATATGTAAAACTGGTCTAATGCAAGAATCATTTAATATTACGTCCTTTCTGAAATTTATTCTTATACTTTAAAGATATTTTTTTTCATTAATGTTAATGTAAAAAAATCTTAATTTTGCACCAAAAGAATCTTAGAAAATTACCTAACTTATTATACAAGAGTAATTATTTTAGCCTAACCAACTAATTATATTTTAGATTTGTTTACAATAATTTAATATAAACACAAACACAGTGAAATATATTTTTTTTCATTATGTTCAGAATGATTTTGGCGATAATTATTGCATACACTAAACCTTACGCTTGTCTTATATGGCAAGATGAGCGTTGTATTTAAGCCAAGATCGAAAGTTCTGTCTATACGGCACGACATATTATATATTTATTATATTTCTATATATATATATATATATATAATATATAATATTATATTTATATATATATATATATATATATATATATATATTAACTGTGAAATACACTAGTAGATTTGAAGCGTCACTGAGAAGCATGGACTACTAAAGACGGTGCTCAGGGTACGAACACTGGTGGTTTACACACATAAGTAGGATCCTGAAAGATCAAAGCCACGCGCTGGGCTCAGGTTACACAGCTGCTGGAGGTGCTGACCCCAACACCTCCTGACTAACCTCACACCACGCCATCCTCAACCCCACCCCCATGTTGTGAACTGACCACAAACCAAATCAGCAAAATTGTTGGTGAGCTATACGCCTACACTGTTAACTGTTTTGTGTCAGCTACTTCACACTTTAACTGTTGTTATGACTTACATATCTCATACGCTGTAGCTGACAATATATAAATGGCTCCTCTTAGAGTTCAAGGCAAGAAACTCAACGTCAAAAGTCGAAGTGTATGCAATCCTGTATTTCCATCCTTGGGGTCCCTGGATCCTCTGGAGTTACCCGCAGAAGCAACGGTGAAGACAGTGGGATTGTGGATTCGTCGTTATATAAGACGGGAGGTGCCTTGAGAAAAGGTGAGAGGCTCTTGATCCAAGGATTGAAAGCCTGCCCTCCTTTCCATGATTTGAAACCAGACGAAACTGTCATTCCCCAGGCGATTGTTTGCCCCTGTGGGTTTAGCGCTCCCTCCTGGAGGTTACCTGGTGGTATTCCGGGGATCAACGCCCCCCGCGGCCCGGTCATGACCAGGCCTCCCGATGGATCAGAGGCCTGATCAATAGGCTGTTATGCTGGCGCACGCAGTTCCCAACGTAAGAGCCACAGCCCGGCTGATTCCGGCACTGGACTTTAAGTATCTGTCAGCTTCTCTTGAAGGCACAGAGGCTTATTGGCAATTTCCTATTGCTTGATGGAGGCTGTTGAACAGTTTTGGGCCCCGGACACTTATGGTGTTTTCCCTTAGTGTACATTTGGCGCCCTGCTTTTTATTGGGGGCATTTTGCATCGCCTGCCCAGTCTTTTACTTTTCGTTAGGGAGTGATTTCTGTTGTGACTGATTTGGGGACCATTCCTTCAAGATTTTCCAGTGTAGATTTTGTGTTATCTTCCCTCCTTGCATTTCCAACGGTTTACAAGTCAGTGCTCCAAGCGTTCCAGTAGTTAAAAGGTGCTTGACAGAACTTATTACGTGCAGTAAAGGCTTCTATGTACACTCTTCTAGATCTGCGATTTCACCTGCTTTGAACGGAGATGTTTAAAAAAATGTACAGCTAATATTCAGCCAGAGAGAACAAGTGATTTGAAAAGGATCATCATTGGCTTGGCATCTCTCCGTTTTGTAAGTTCTCATATCTATCCAAACTGTCATGCAGATCCTAGTATCATCCGCAAAAGGATGAATACGGTGCTGTGGTGTATATCTCGGTCTATGTCTGATATGAGGATAAGAATAAGATGGGGGGGGGGGGGGGCGAGTACTGTGCCTTGGTGGAACAGAGCTTCTTCACTATGGCAAGCCTCCGATTTAACTCTCCGTTGACCACTACTCTTTGTGTTCGATTTCGTTCGTTAGGAAGTTGAAGATCCATCCTCCCCCCCCCCCCCACTTTCCAGTTATTCCTTTAGCACGTATTTTATGGGCTATTACGCCATGATCGTATTTGTCAAATGCTTTTGCAAAGTCTGTGTATATTACATCTGCATTCTGATTTTCTCTCATCACTATAATATACATTAGACAAATACCAAGAAACACTGCCAAACAAGAATGTTTTTCATATTTGTTTTTCTCTCATTCGGTATGTTTACGGTTTGGACAAGGAGCCAAGATGCAATTATTAAAAACCACTGCCATATCTCCACTCAACTAAGGCGACACAAAAGCATTGCAAAAAAATATATATAATGGCCGATAACGGTGCTTTTTTTTTTAAGTTTTAAGAAACAAGACTGCAGTCTCATAGAATCGTGCAATTGCACAACCAGGTCTAAAAATAGGTCAGAAACAGGTCGCTCTTGCCTCTCGGCAATTCTGATCATTACGACATGGTCTGAATATGGAAGACGCAAAATGCAATGCAGTATACGTGACTTTGCAAAGCTTCGACAGTGTGAGTACAGTGTATAGTTGCAGGAAGAGCGAGCGAAAGAAATAACTGGAAACGTGGGAAGACAGATATTAAACTTCTTGACAAACAGAACCAAAAAAAGTAATAGTAAATACTAGTGAAATCAGGGGCTGGTTCAAGGAAGAGTTCTGGAACAATACTTGCTCTAGTTCTTTCTAATTCTCATATGGTTTACGCTCTTTTGATTTTATAAATAATTCTCATATGACATAGACAGAGCCACATTCATAGCACTGTCTCATCATTTGCAGACAATGCTAAACTGTCTAAGAGTAACATCCATAGCGGACATAGCGAGCCTCCAAGCTGATACCTACCTAGTCTTCTAGTGGGCTACTGTCAACAATATGATGCTCAATGAGGACAGTTTCCAGTTATTATGTTACGGAAGAAAAAAGTAAAAGATAAGTTCAAATCACTCAAGAGGAAAAGTTTAATGCGAAAGACTTAGACGTAATAATGTCAGTCCTCGCATTCAAGGAGCAGAGCAATGTTATCACAACTGCAAGGAAAAAAATGATACTTTGGATAACTAGAACTTTCAGAACAAGAGGCCAAGCCAATGATGACATACTTCAGGTCACTCGATCACTCTACACTGGAATATTACTGTGTCTACCTGGAGTCCACCTGGAGGGTGTTCCGGGAGTCAACAGCTCCCTGCAAGGCAGGCGAAAATGCAGAACTGTCAGAATGTAAGACTTTTCACAGCCATAAATTCAAACACTTAAAGTACTTTGAATGCTTGAAGTTCTTCTAACTGTACTCCTTAAAACATAAACGAGAAAGATACATTATCAATACCTAGAAGATTCTAGAGGTGTTGGTCCCATACCTGCACACTGAAATTACTACACATGATAGCCCGAGGCTTGGCAGACGGTACAAGTTACTTCCAATGTAAAGCATGGGAGCAATGAGTAAACTAAGAGAAAACTTAATGTACAGGGACCAAGACTTTTCAACACCTCTCATGCATGAGAGGAATTACTGTTACGAACAAACTTCTGGCTGTATTCAAGATGGAACTTGATAACTTCCTCTTGTCAGTACCTGATCAGCCGGACTGCTGTGCATACGTTGGGCTTTGGAAGCCGAACACCAACAGCCTGGTTGACCAGGCCAACAACTAGAAGGCTTGTCTTGGCGACAGGCCACAGTGGGTCAGTGATCCCCGGAAGCAACAAACAGGTAAATCACGTAGTTCGAATCGGATTTACGGAATCAAAATGGGCGTTTTTCAGTCCCCGAGTCGGATATCCGTATTCGGTATGTTTTGCTCACATTTTTGAGCGCTGATTTAGATATTCGATTTTCTGTCATTTACGTTCTTGAGCACTGATTCTAACATCCAGACTCAGTATGCTGCTGCTGTTTACTTTCTTAACACCAATTTTGTTTGCCTGATTCAGTACCACTGGCAGCGCAGTAATGAACCCGGCCTCTGTCTAAGGCACAGCTGATATTAACTCCGTCCTTGTTTCAATATACATGTATATAAATTGATATGTAAAGTTTTTTAAAAAATGACAAAATATTATTAAAGTTTGTGGCTACCATGCCGTGCTAACATGACAAGGACTGAGAGAGCTGATGAACTAGCAGAAACAGCAGCAGAAATGCGCACCATGCTAGTGGCTTTCTTTTGTGCTTAACAATATTTTATTACGTATAAACTACATTTTGTATACTACAGAAAGAAATAATACTCGTTTGTTTGACTTCAGTTTTGGAAGCACTGCAGCACAGTACAATAAAATATCATATTAAAAATCTAGATAAGTCGAGATCGTGAGTCTGTAGATTACTATAAGGTTGTTTGATGAAACTGTTATTTCTGGTAAGAAATGTGGAAGAACAGAGACAATGGTGGCCAAGATTTGTTTAGGTTATCTGTATATATAAGTGGAAGGTTGATGTAGCAACTCCAGAAGAGAAACAACAATGTAAAGCGTGTATAAAGGATAATAAAGGCACTCTCTGGCACTATATCTTAGAATGTAGCAGAGTACAAGAGTATAACACACTGATAACATGTAGGAAGAGTGTAAGTAGATTTTAACTAAGACTGGTAGCATCTTACAAACACATGAATTCACTGCGAACAGATAATGGTAATTTATAAACAGTGATACTTGTACATACGTAGATAATATTAGTATTATTAATATAATCAGGTGGAAGCGCTAAGCCCGTAGAGATCATACGGCACACAAGGAATGGCAGGCAATAAAGTTCGATTCAATGAAGGGGAGGATAGGTCCACTTCCTTGGATCAAGAACCCCTCTTCGGCATCAAGACACTTTCCCTGAAGGGTATATAGTCAATAAAGCAATAACAGAAGGGCTGCTTACCTCTAGCAAGACGGGACATCACCGGATGCGATGGAAGCACAACTTTGTAAGATTTACCTGACATCTTACATTTCTAAGATTTACCTGTAATCTCCCAAGTTTCTAAGATTTACCTGACACCTTATATACTTATGGGACAAAGAAAATGCTGGCTGTGCGAAGCATTAAAGACTTCCATTTGCTACTCACAAGCTGTTGTACGTCCCAGGCCTGTGAAGGACTCTTGATCACAGGAAGTGGATTTATCCTCCCCTCCCTTAAATCGACCTTGAATGATTTCAATTCCCCAAGGATGTGACCCCTACACGTTTAGCGCTTCCTTCCTGGATATTGACCATCCTACCTGGAAGGTGATGGTTGACTTACCTTGAGGTTGGAGAAGAAGGCAGAGCAGTTCTTAGGCACAAAACTGGGGTGTATGGCGATGACCAAGTCTCTGTAGGCGCCTGTGTTGTCCAGCCACAGGCCGCCCCTGGCCTCCGCCCACACACCGCCCACTACCACCCACACCACCACCACCCACCACGCCCGCCTCATCATGGGCGTCACGAAGGCGTGATGAAGAGTGGTTACATGATGCATGCGTTACTTGGTAAGCTTCGTGATGAACTCAAACCACAGTTAGTGTATTATCTCTTAGCAATAATATTCTAGTTTCCTTTGTCTGGCCAATGTAATCTTGGATGTAGTTATAAAAATTCTGCGCTTTGGTTCAAAAATATACAAGTATAAAACGTTTAGTATCCGTTATTCACTGTACATCCTCAAAGTCACACCATTAAAAATCCTGGACTCACCGACCGTATAAAAGATGGTTTCCAGTTGTATGTACACCGCGATAACACATATATATTTTATCACCGTAACTAGGAACGAGAGGAGCGTAATATCCAGCAAATTGAGAGTATGACTCTTACACGTGCGAGGAAGAGAAGATGAGCAGAGACATCCTCTACCTTCCAAGGTTGTGGCGTCACTGAGGAGACCCGGGTGGGAGGCGTCACTGAGGAGACCCGGGTGGGAGGCGCCGCCACGCGTCTCACCATGGTGACGCCTGCCTCATCACTTCAACCTTCTCTACATAAATGTTCTTAAACCAAGGAACTCATGCTACCCACACCTTCCTTAATATCAAACCTTATTACTACCCACTCCCCATGTGCTCTATGACCTCTACGGATTTAGCTCTTCTCCGTGAATATAATGAGAAAACCAATTTAAGTATACTGATGATAAATAAGACTTTGGATTATATTACTCTTCGAAGGATTTGGCTATGATGCCGGTCAGTATTCTGTTGATCGCGTGTTGTAATGAGTACAATATTCTCTGGGGTTTAAGATTTCTGCTGCTAAATGCACCAGATAACTTTAAATGACGCTCTATTTCCTCATAAACGTTTATGCGTGTATAGTACCCGTATCCCACACATGATAGTCTAATATCCGTATCTTTGTGGGCTCTCCGATTTTCCAGGAAGTATCACGTAACCTCCATGATAGCTGTGTGACAGCCAACAGGACTCCTTTAAAACTCTAGTCCAACTTTCTTGGGGAAAAAAATGATTCAAAGTTCTCTTTCTATAAGGATTACAGTGCTGAGTTTACAGAATTTGGTTATTGGTGTGGTTGACCATGTAGTAAAATAATAATTACAGAGGGTACCACTAGAACGCCCTAGCATGGCTAGGCATTTCGGGCAGACTTAGTTAATTCACTTTTAATTTTAAAAATATTACAAATTATGGGTAAGTTGGTATTAAGGCTAAGTGACTAAATATAGTTTGATTGAGTTTAGCAATGTGAATGCTTTTGTTTTGGCACAAGTAACATAGTTTTACTTGTTCAGTTATTGAAGTATACAGGCAAACTTATGACTAGTTAGGATTCTTATTTTAAGATTGAGATTCTTAATATTTATGATTATGGTTCAAATGGGTGAAGTGAGTGTAAAGTGTGATCCACCTGGTGGGGTATTCGTGAGGTAGTTGATGGGTTTATCAAGGGAGATAAGATGTTTTTTTTTTTTTTCAAATGGGAGTTTTGAAGGTGATGGAATGTGTCTGCAGTTCTAGAGTTCTCAGTAGGGTATTCCCAGATTTGGGCCTTGACATACATTGAAATTATTGTAAAGGGTTTAGTCGACATGGGGTGGTCGTAGAGTGTTTGGTCTGGTGTTATGCCTGTGGATTCTGTCACAACTATAAGGAAAGGGTTTTAGGTCAAGGTTAATTATTGGAGTTTAAGGTCCTGTAGATTTAGATTGCACAGTAGTAAGTGTGGATGTAATGAACAGGGAGTAAGTTTAGATCTTTGAAGATGAGGGGGGTGTGTTGCCAGGGAAGGGATTTAGTGATTATTCTTACTGCGGCTTTTTGTTGGGTTATTATTGGCTTTAGGTGTGTTGCTGCAGTTGATCCCCAAGCACAAATAGCATAGGTGAGGTATGGATAAATAAGTGAGTGGTATAGTGTGAGAAGGGCATTTTGCGGCACGTAGTATCGTATCTTGGAGAGGATCCCAACCGTTTTGGATACTTTTTTGGTTATGTGTTGGATATGATAGATGAACTGTCTTCACCGGTCGCAATAAAGCTAACAGAATGATGAACTGTCTTCACCGGTCGCAATAAAGCTAACAGAATCCTTGGCTTCATATCTAGAAGTATAAATAATAGAAGTCCTCAGGTTGTTCTTCAACTCTATATATCGTTGGTTAGGCCTCATTTAGATTATGTTGCACAGTTTTGGTCACCGTATTACAGAATGGATATAAATGCTCTGGAAAACGTACAGAGGAGGATGACAAAGTTGATCGCATGTATCAGAAATCTTCCCTATGAGGATAGACTGAGGGCCCTGAATCTGCACTCACTAGAAAGGCATGAATTAAGGGGGATTTGATTGAGGTGTATAAATGGAAGACAGGAATAAATAAAGGGGATGTAAATAGAGTGCTAAAAATGTCTAGCCAAGACAGGACTCGCAGCAATGGTTTTAAGTTGGAAAAATTCATATTCAGAAAGGATATAGGAAAGCACTGGTTTGGTAATAGAGTTGTGGATGAGTGGAACAAACTCCTAAGTACAGTTATAGAGGCTAAAACGTTGTGTAGTTTTAAAAATAGGCTAGATAAATACTTGAGTGAGTGTGAGTTGGACCTGATTAGCTTGTGCTACTAGGTCAGTTGTCGTGTTCCTTCCTTAAGTGAATGTGACCTGACCTGACTAGGTTGGAGCATTGGCTTAAGCCGGTAGGAGACATGGACCTGCCTCGCATGGGCCAGTAGGCCTGCTGCAGTGTTCCTTCTTTTTTATGCTCTTATGTTCATTCAACCCTATAAAGAAGTTTCCTGGCAAAAGGTTCAGTTGTATTGTAGCAGCCATTGTGCTAGTTGAAACTGTTGGTATGCAGTTGGTATGCAGTTGGTATGCAGTTGGTATGCAGATTGGATGTCTTCTTCCTTGACTAGTCTTTCGTCTCTGTAATTAATTAAATGGTTGTGGAAATTTTGGTGCAAACATCCAGAAAAATGTCCGAACACGTATTTGGGATCACCAATAAGCCAGCAGACTGGGCGACTTGAAGAACACCTGTATTTTACACCTGTAATTTAGGCTGGCGTGCGGCCAGCAGTAACAGCCTGGTTGATCAGACCCTGATCCACCATTAGACCTGGTCTCAGACCGAGCCGCGGGAGCGTTGACCCCGAAACCCTCTCCAGGTATACTCCAGGTAACATTTAATAAATAACAAAAAGGCACAATACCGTGACTGGAACGATACACAAATAACCCGCACATAAAAGAGAGAAGCTTACGACGACGTTTCGGTCCGACTTGGACCATTGACAAAGTCACACTAACAGAGGTGGAGCAGGACGGCTATATATGTAGGCAGGAAGAGGTGGAGGTAGTAGTAGTAGTAGTAGTAATAGTAGTAGTAGTACAAGAATTGTATATAATACCGACAAGATAAATTAAGACACATGCACAACACCCGGGCACCCCATCGTAGACGTTTGGGCCATCCAGTGGCTGGCTGGATGGCGAAACGTCCCAACAAAGACAACCAGACGGCCGCACATGTGTCTTAATTTCATCAGTATTGTAGTAGATGTAGTAGAAGAAGAGGTAGTAGTAGTGGTAGAAGTGGGAAATAAGGATGACACCCAGTCAAAAACAAAGGAAGGGAAGCACTGCAAGAGAGCTAGATGCCCACAGAGGGAGAGCAAGGCACAGGGGTGCGAGAAAGGGAAAGTGGTGAAATAAAATAAATGAAGAAGGAACAGAAACACGAGACAGGAGAGAGAAAGACAACCCAGAGGAGAAAAGGAAAGAGGAAAGGGGAAGAGGAAGAAGAAAAAGAAAGAAAATGAGGATTCAGGTTAAGTCACGGGTGGGTAGGTAAGACACATAGGCAACATTTAGGCAACTTTATTCCGAAACGTTTCGCCTACACAGTAGGCTTCTTCAGTCGAATACAGAAAGTAGGCAGGAACAGTAGAGAAGACGATGTAATCAGTCCATCACCCTTAAAGTCGTAGAATTTGAGGTTGTCAGTCCCTCGGCCTGGAGAAGTTCAGTTCCATAGTCAGGAACTATCTGTTCCTGCCTAACTTTCTGTATTCGACTGAAGAAGCCTACTGTGTAGGCGAAACTTTTTCGGAATAAAGTTGCCTAACTGTTGCCTATGTGTCTTACCTACCAACCTGTCGGTATTGTATACCATTTTGATGTTCATTAAGTCCGGGTGTTCTGAAGTTTGGAGCATTTTACAATGTAGTGGGAGGGGGAAGGCATCTACAGAGACGAAGCCAGGGCTAAGGTTCATACAAGGAAAGTTGTGTATTAGAGAGGAATTTAACTAGACGGCGACTGTTCGAGTTGGAAGTAGGGAAGACAGTTTTAGCAGAAGACCAGTCAATAGGAAGGCATGATCTCTGACGTGACAGAAAAGAGCATTGTTAGTGTCGGCAAGCCTAACACTATTTTTTGTGCTCCCTAAGTCTGTCAGAAAGAGATCGAAACCCTTTCTCCGAAGTATTGAAGGGGACAGGAGGAGCAAGAAATAGAGTAGACACCCGGAACATCTGTAAAAGGGAGGAGAGGTATGAACGAGATTAGTGCGAAAAGTGTTAGTCTGGCGGAAGGTAAGCTTGTTTTCTAAGGGACGGGGAGAATTGTTTAGATTAGAAAGACCGGAAATGTAGGGAAGGCAGAGGATA
The DNA here is from genome assembly GCF_026875155.1 of Cherax quadricarinatus. Taxonomy (NCBI): domain Eukaryota; kingdom Metazoa; phylum Arthropoda; class Malacostraca; order Decapoda; family Parastacidae; genus Cherax; species Cherax quadricarinatus. The sequence continues at coordinate 32,464,212 of NC_069447.1, read as the reverse complement.
GAAGAGTTCCCATGAGTTAGAGAGTTTGGGAGAGAAGAAATTGCGTTTAGCACGTGAGAGGGCAGAGTCTATGAAATGGGAAGGGTAGCCAATACCGGAGTACGAATTTAGAAGAGTGGAAATTTCTGCTGGAAGGAACTGAAGGATCACAGATTGCGAGGCACGGTAGACAAGAGGGAGATAAGAACCACTTTTCTTGACAGGGAATGTAATAATGTTTGTAAGAATACCGACAATATGTTAATGTACAAGAACTCAAGTGCAACTAATGTACATTTATTGTGGCAGAACGTTTCCGCTCTCCAGGAGCTTTATCAAGCCATTTCAAACAATGTGAAAAAGACACTTATGTACAGTTCAGGACATATTATTAAAGGAAACGTTTTCGCCACGAGTGGCCTCTTTCAGTCCTATACAGAGAAAACTAAGAAAACACACAGTATAGATAGTGTTGGGAGTCAGGTGAGGTGAACCGTGGGTAGAGGTGGTAATAGTATGTAAGTAGTAATGGAACTAAGGAGGTGAGGTTCGAGATGGACATGCTGCACAATAACACCAGTTCCCAGATGGTAATATCCTCTTGCTTAGTAATTTTGAAATACTGTAACTACCGGATTTTTGCTTTATAGTGTTACTGACTAAATAAGTGCAGCTTACAATTGCATTTTCTCCGTCTTCAGTCGTCTTCTCCTTTTAATAACTAGTTTTTAGCTTCATTGAATTTCATGAGGTGTCGCAACATCGTCTCTATGAGTTGAAGCACATGCTATTTTTGCGTCATCATTTCGTGCAACATTTTTTTTGTTCTGCTATCTAATGTCCAAGTTCTGGGCTGTTGTCCCCTACATATACTTTGTCACAACCCCCCACATGGTATAGTGTAGATTCCTGCACTTGTGCCAAGAATCATGCTTGGTTTTTGTATCAGGTTCCTAATAGTGAATTGAAGAGACTGGTAGATATTTTTAGGCCTGTTTTCACTGTCAAACGATTTTTGATAACATTAGTGGCAAACGTTGCTGACGCGTAAAACGATGTAACTTGAGGCTGATTTCTTCAATTTGATAGGTGTTGGTCTGTGCTGAGGATACTTTGCGACGTTTCCTGCAGTCACGTATGAAGTGTGGGGAAAGTGTAGTGAACTAAAAGAGTTTGGTGATGTATGTACACTTCCTCTGAGGAAACTTCGACTGGAAATGTCTGTAGGCTCTCAGAAAGAAGCAATAACTACCACCCCTCTTTTTAGTTCTTGTGTCCATGGTGAGAGAAAAAGTAAAGATCATTCTTGTAGGTAGGCTTTTCTCCGGTAGACTTTAAAAGAAAGTTTGTCTTTCCTCCCTGTGCTAAAGAGAACGTCGAGAAAAGGTAACTGGGGTTGTTCCTTGCCCTCCTCATCTAGAGTAAATTTAAAAGTAGTTTTCCAGATATTGTTGATGGTGTTGAGATGCCCCTGTACGTCCAAATTTTTTGGTTACAATGACCAAAATATCATCTACGTACCGCATCCCAAGTAACAGAAACGAGGGGATTTTTGAGGATCGCTCTTGCGTTCCCAGTCCTCCATATATAAAATTTGCAAGAATCTGGCACTAAGGGGGAGGATTCCCATGGCTAGGTCCGAAGAGTTGTTTGTACTTCTTGTCCCGAACCTAAAACATTATAACGAACACAAAGTTTACGACAGAGGCTCACAAAATCTTGGCCGGGGACAGGTAACACTGTATCATCTTTAATCACCCTGCTGAAGTAGATCAATGGCTTGATCTACTGGGACATGGTGATTAATCAGTCACGTCAAAACTTGCAAGCTTATTTCCCCCACCCCAGTTTTTATCGTCTCACTCAAGTTCGATATCCCTGATACGGTTTAAGGAGGTCACCCGAATTCTTTTAGATGAGTCCTGACTGATTGTACCCAGGAGCTTAGACAAATAAGTTCGCGCAAAACACCTGCTAACTGTGAGGGGCGTTTGCCCGATACAGATGTAATGGGTCTCATAGGCACAGGCACTCAGCTTAGGTCCTCAAGTTTGCTACTTTTCACACAGAGCCTTACGAAGCCTAAATGCGAGTTAGTGACATAGTGAATCAAAAACGCATTTTCTCGGTGACTCTGAGTTTTAACAAAGTTCATACAAGGACTTATAGCAAGCTGCAGTTATCTGAACCAAGTCGTTCCATCCATTCCAGCGTCGCTACACCAGGCACTCCAAACACTTAGCTTCCAATAATGATATTCTCATCACCACACAGCGACAAAGAGGAGCGAGTGGTCATCCACAACATTACATGACATACGTTAGAAAAGATGCAAGATTTATTGAACGACGCCTACACATACGTTTCCACCCCGAACATGCATTGAGGAAAGAAACAGATTTCCTTTCTCAGTAAGACCCGCAGTATACTCAGGAAATCAGAAGAAGGTAAAAAGTTCTTGCGCCTCATCCCTACCAACCCAAGTCAGCTAGACTTTAGGTTTACCTAATACCCACAAACCAAATGGTGCCATGAACCCCATTACATCTGGTATCGGCAGCGCCCCTCACAGTTCTAGCCAGGAGTTTGGGGGCGAAATAATTTGTCAAAAGCTCCTGGTTACAATCAGTCAGGCTCATCTAAAGCATTCGGGTGACCTCCTTAACCGTATCAGGATCTCGACATGAGTGATAAGAAGCTTGCAGTTTTAGAGACGTGACTGCCTATTCAACCAATGTCCCTGTTGGATCAAACCATTGACTTCTCCGCAGGGTGATTAAAGATGACACAGAGTTATCCTGAACCCCGCCAAGATATTTGTGAGCCTAGGTCGACCTTTGTGTTCGTTATAAACTGGTTTTAGGTTATTCGAGGACAAGGAAGTACAAACAACTCTTTCGACTAGCATGGGATCCCCCCTTAAGGCAGTTTCTTTGCCAATTTAGAAATGGAGGACCTGGAATCAAGAAGGTCTCATAATATCCCTCGTTCAGTTACTTGTATGCGGTACGTAATATATTTTGGTCATTGACCCAAAAATTCCTTGACGTACAGGGCATCCTTAAACCACGCATCAACACTCTGAACCTACTATTAAAATTACTCTAGAGGAGGAGAAGGACAACCAGTTACCTTTCCGACGTTCTCTTTACGCACAGGGAAAGCAAACTTTCTTTTAAATGTCTACCGGAGCTACCTACAAGTAATGATCCTTCTACATATCTTCTCTCACCATGACACGAAGAATAAACAGAGGTGTAGTTATTGCTTCTTTCTGATAGCCTACGAATTCCAGTCCGCAGTTCTCGAAGAAGAATGGTACATACTCACCAACTCTTTTAGTTCTCTACAACTTTCCCTCTACACTTCATACGTGACGCAGGATACGTGCAACACGTATCTCTCAGCCAGCCAACACCTTTCAAATTGAATGACAAGCCTCCAAGTTACATCGGTTTTAACCGGTCAGCAACGTTGCCACTAATTTTCAAAAATATAGGACAGAAAACTTGCTAAACGATCTACCAGCTCTTCAACTACTATTTGGAATCTGATACAAAAACCCAAGCATATTCTGGCATCAATTGCAGAATCTACACAACACCATGTGGGGGGGTGTGACAAAGGTAGATTAGGGGAAACCGCCAGACTCTGGACATAGAATAGCAGAACACAAAAAATGCTTGCAGAAATGATGACCGCAAAAACGCATGTGTTGCAACATAGAGACATGGTTTGGGATCACCTCATGAATTCAATGAAGCTAAACTAGTTATTTAAAAGAAACGACTTAAGACGGAGAAAATGCATTGAAGCTGCACTAATTTCTGTCATAACACTATAAATGCAAAAATCCCGGTAGTTACAAGTATTTCAAATTACTAAGTCAAGAGGATATTACCCATCCTGGGAACTGGTGTTACTTGATGCCAGCAGGTCCGCTCTCTAACCTCAGCCTCCTTAGTTTCCATTACTACTACTACTACTACTATACCACCGTCTACCCACGCTTCACCTCACCTGAACTCCCAACCACAATATATATGTGTGTTTTCTTAGTTTTCCTGTATTAGGACTGAAGAAGCCACTCGTGGCGAAACATTCCATATTAATAAATGTCCTGAACTGACATAGTTGTCTTTCCACCATCTTTGTCGGTATCTACCCATACCATTTCCCATTACAAACAATACATGGACACAGAGGGATATAAAAGTTCAGAGTGAGGTGCATACTAGTGAGGTACCATTTCGTGTTCACAATAGTGGTAGTATAGTAGTAGTAGTAGGAATAGTTATTATTGGTATTGACAAAAGGTAATACAATAGGTAGAGCAAATTAATTCGTACATGATAAAGATAATCAAAAGCTATTACTTGGGTAATCTTAAAAATAGGATGGAACAAATATAAACTGGAATGAGGCAGCTTGTTTCAGTGTTTCACTCTCCTGTGCTTTGGTAGTATAACAGGAGAGACTATGTGATGGCAGGGATTACTGTTTCAGGAGATCTTGCTAGACTTCGGAGATGGATGAAGCTGCCGTTGTTTTGTTTAATTGTATACGAAACGAGCGATCAGTGCCGATTCAAGGCACTTGCGTGTGCGGAAATTGAGTTTACTTATCACTAATTGGTCGTCCTCTGAATTTCATAAGATTATTGTGAATTTCGTGTTGTACAAACAGGCGTTAGTTTAAGTTGTCGTTCCTACATGCGTATATTTGTTCATTGAGGCGGGTGTCCGAAGGTTTCTTGCTGTTTCACCTACGTAGATCTTGTCACAGCCTCCACAGGGTATAGTGGTAAACTCCTGCATTGACTGGTTCGTGGTGCTTGGGTTTAGTCCTGGTTAGATCCTTTATTGAAGTGGTAGAAGCGATGGCGACTCTGGTGTTAGCTTGTGAAAGTACGTTTTTCCTAAGAGCATACCGAATTTGTAGTCCTGAGTTTCTTGACGAGGAATGTACTTACATCACCAAACATTCACTGAGTTACAATTTTCCTTCTTTTTTCATCAAAGACTGCAAGAAAAGAGCTCTTCAGATCATCAATTCTCCACGCATCAACACTACGCTCCCAACAAAGTTATAATTCTTCCTTCAAACAGCCAGGAAGGAGCCTATTTATAGCGCCAACAGGTGAGACGTAGGTCACTAGGAGAGGTAAGAACTCAGATGTTGGGAGGTCAGGTCCCTCTCAAATCCAACCCGTTCTCACTAGTAGAGGTTGTAAAAGTTGATTGTAGGTCTGTACCAATGTTCAACCTGTCGACACTGCAACACAAGGGTATCTTGGTACAGACCTACAATCAACTTTTACAACCTCTACTAGTGAGAACGGGTGGATTTGAGAGGGACCTGACCTCCCAACATCTGAGTTCTTACCTCTCCTAGTGACCTACGTCTCACCTGTTGGCGCTATAAATAGGCTCCATCCTGTCACTTCATCTCCATATTGTTTCATTCTATGGAACAATGCTCTCCAGACTGAGGGACTGACCACCTCAAACTTTAAGGGTGATGGACTGATTACATCGTCTTCAAGTATCTTCTGCTTCTAATCAAACTTTTCTGTACTCGACGAAGAAGCCTACTGTGTAGGCGAAACGTTTCAAAATAAAGATACCTAACTGTTGCATATGTGTCTTACCTAACAACGAGAAGGCCCATGAAGGGTTTCTTCATCTCCCTATCCCCACTGATGTCTTTCTTGATCTGATCCGCCTCTGTGTGGACTCTAACTCCTTTTCCTTCCAAGGGAAATATTATTCTCAAACCTTCGGTGTCGCTATGGGCTCTCCTCTCTCTCCTGTCCTTGCTAATCTTTACATGGAATACTTCGAGACTGTTCTTCTTCCTACCCTCGATGTGCAACCTTCACTCTGGCTCCGCTATGTGGATGACATCTTTGCTCTGTGGCCTCATGATCCAGTCTCTTCCAATCTTTTCTCGAAGCTCTTAATAATCTTGCCCCTTCCATTAAGTTTAAAGCTGAATGGGAATCTAATTTTCCTTGTTTTCCTTTCCTTGAGTCCAGGGTTCCCCCCGCTCAGATACAGGTTTTTTTTTTTTCCCGTTTCCCTTTAAACCTATGCACATGGAAATGTACATTCACTTACTTTTCCTTTTCATGTTTTCCCCTGTCAAAAAAAATTTTTCTTATCCCCCTTTTTCTTTCCCCCTTTGCCCTCCCCATCTGGATCCTCAGTTCCTTTCAGCAAAATTTCCACTTTTCAAAATTTCGTTCCCCCCGTCTTGGCAAACCCTTTCCCCAATTTCATAGACTCTGCCCTCTCAGTGCTAAACGCAATTTCTTCTCCCCCAAAAACTTCTACTCTTAGAACTCTTCTATCCTCGCCTTCCCTACATTTCCGGTTTTTTCCTAATCTCAAAAATTCTCCCCTTTCCCTTTGGGGACTTCAAGTTTTCCCCTTCCGCCAGACTAAAAACCTTCGCAAAATCTCGTTAAACTTCCCCTCCCTCTACGGGATTTCCTGGTGTCTACTCTATTTCTTGCTCCTCCGCCCCCTTCAATACTTCGGGAAACGGGTCGATCCCTTTCTGCCCAGACTTGGGTAAAGCACAAAAATAGTTTTAGGCTTCCCGGGACACTAAACAATGCCCTTTTCTGTCACGTCAGGATCATAGCCTTTCCTTTTTGCCCTTGTCTTCTGCAAAAAAGTTTTCTCTACTTCCAACTCGAACAGCGCCTTTCAAGTTGAATCCTTTTCTAAAAACACAACCCCCTTGTATAACCTTAGCCCTGGTTTTCGTCTTGTAGTCCCCTTCCCTCCCCCCACACTTTTGAAAAAAATGCCCCCCAAACTTCAGAAACCCTTTACTTAACCTGAACCCTCATTTTTTTCTTTCTTTTTCTTCCCCCCCCCCCTTCCCCCTTTTTCCTTTTTTCCTTTTCCCCTCTGGGGTTTTCTTTTCTCTCCTGCTCGTGTTTCTTTTCCCTTCCCCTCATTTATTTTTTTCACCACTTCCCCCTTTTCGCACCTCTGTGCGTTTTGTCTCCCTCTGTGGGCTTTACTCTTTTGGGCAGGTTTCCCCTTTCCCTTTGTTTTTGACTGGCTCGTCATCCTTTTTTCCCCACTTCTCCCACTCCCACTACTACAACCTCTTCTTCTACTACATCTCTACAACTACTGATAAAATAAGACACATGTGCGGCGTCTGGGTTGTCTTTGTTGTGGACGTTTCGCCATCCACCCAGCCACTGGATGGGGGAAAACGTCTACGAGGGGGATGCCCGGGTTTGGCATGTGTTTTCATTTCATCTTGTGGGTTTATTATAAAACAATTTTGCCCTTACTACAACTATTACTACTACACCTCCCCTTTTTCCCTTTCCTAAAAATTTTAGCCGCCCTTTTGCCCCACCTCTGTACATATATTTAAAAAGTGACAGACAGTTTTAGCAAACTTGAGACACAAAATGATACGGGACCTCTCTCCTTGACGAAGACATTCCAGACCCACAAAAACCCAAAACAAACCCTTTTTTACTCCTTGCATGAACCCGCTCCTAAACCCCACTTACAAAAACCTTGGGCCCCCTGACAGGTACCTTTTAAGAAAAGGACCTTCTCTTTACCCCCCCGTTCGCCTTAAACTTTTTTGGGGTTTAAAAAATGACTTTAAATTCTGCACTCCTTTTCTAGCTCCCAAAACGTCGCAAAAACCCCTTTCCCCACCCACCCCCCCGGGGTCCCCAAAAGAAGGGAAACCCGGGAATTTTTCTTTTCAATATCTGTCCCACATCGCCTTTGGCTGGGTGGGTTTTAAACCCTGGCTCTATTTTTAGACAAAAACCTCCTCTCCAGCATATTCTTTGTCTGTCCCCTTTCCCGCTCCCTCCCAATTTTGTGGTCTTACCTGGGAAATTTGTTTTGTTCGTTTTCCCCCTCGTTAGTGTGCTTTGTCAATGGTCCCCAAATCGGACCGAAACATAAAAAAAAATAAGAAAATAAGAATTTTAGGAACACTGCAGAAGGCCTACTGGCCCTTTCGACAGGTTCCCCTTTCAAAACGACATCTACCTAAAGCTACTCAAAAACAAAAACCCCCACCCCCCCCAAAACCAAACAAACCCACCCCCCCCCGCTCGTTCCCCCAGCCCCTTCTTAAAGTACCCAAAGGGCCAACCTTAACCCCAATGGGGAAAACTGTTCCACGCTCTACAAAATCTGTTAGAAAACCGTACTTACCTTATGTCCCCTTTTTAAATCTAAATTTATCCCAAATTAAATCCATTATTCCTTTTTTCCCCCTTTCCTGGTTTTTGACACCCTCAGTACTTTTATTAAAAGTCCCCCTTGTTTATGCCCCCTCATCCACTTATACAATTCAATGATTTTAAAACCCCCCCCCCCTTCATTCTAAAGCCTTTTCCAAAAGAGTGGAGATTTTTGGTTTTAAATCTATTTAATTTCGGGAGGTTCCCTTTCACCCGTAAAAACCCTTTTAGTCCAAATTTTTCTCTGTATGTTCTCTAATGAGTCTATGTCCAAACCTGAGTAAGGGGAAACCAAAAAATGACAGCATAATCTAAATGGGGGGCCCCCCTAGTGATGTAAGAGCGTTAAAAAACTTTTTGGGCTTCTGTTTCTTTACTTCTTGAGATAAATCCAAGTAATCTTTTTGGGCCCTTTTTGGGCCCCACTGAGGGAAAAGCTGTCTTGGCTTTTTAAAATTTTTGCTTACCCTGAAACCCAAATTTTTTTTTCACATTCTGTATGACCCAAACTTAAAGTCAACCCAGATTTTAGCTTCGAGGGTTATTTTCATTACCAAGGGCAAGTACCTTACACTTATCCACATTAAACTTCATCTGCCATTTCTCAGACCAAGACATTAATTTGTTCAAATCGTCCTGGAGTTCATTGATATCCTCCTCAGAGTGAATTATACGGTCTATCTTTGTATCATCAGCAAACTTACTCATGTCACTATAATCCCTTCATCAAGGTCATTAATGTAAATTATGAACAAGAGAGGGCCTAAAACTGATCCTTGTGAACGCCACTAGTGACTAATCCCCATTCAGATTTCACTCCATTAATGGTAACTCTCTGCTTTCTATTGGTAAGCCATGCCTCAATCCATGCTAGAACTTTACCTCCTATACCATGAGCTGCCACTTTTCTTAAGAGTCTCTTGTGAGGTACTCTGTCGAAGGCTTTACTAAAATCCAAATAAACAATATCATATTCCTTATCACTGTCAACTGCCTCAAATGTTCTATTGAAGAACGTCAGTAAGTTTGTCAGCAGGAACGACCTCTCGTGAATCCATGCTGAGATTCATTTATCAAGTATGCTCTTCAAGGTGACTTCTGATAATGTCAGCTATAATTGATTCTAATAACTTGCCCACTATAGATGTCAGGCTTATTGGACGGTAATTTGAAGGAGTGGACTTATCCCCTGATTGAATATAGGAACCACATTGCCATCTTCCACATCTCTGGCACCAACACTGGTAAGGATGGACGCATTGAATACACTCGTTAATGGCTGACTAAGCTCCATCTTGCATTCCTTAAGTACCCTTGAAAACAACTCATCGGGTCCAGGGGACTTATTTTGTTTCAGTTTGTCTATCTGTTTAATAACCATGTCCCTCGTGACAGTAATATTAGTTAACTTAAATTCATCAGGAATTAAATAATTGTTAATTACTGGAATCTCATTTACATCTTCCTGTGTAAAAACTGACAAAAAATAGTCATTAAATAAGGAACACATTTCCAGTTCATTATCCGTCAGCTGTCCATTCCCAGATTTCAGAGGTCCTACTTTTTCCTTCACCTTCGTCCTATACACTTGAAAGAACCCCTTTGGATTAGTCTTTGATTCATTAGCGACTCTAATTTCATAGTCACGTTTAGCCTTTCTAATCGCCTTTTTTACTTCTCTATTAAGCTGAACATATTGGTCAGTAAGGTTAACCTCTCCTCTTCTGAAGATTGAGACACTTATGCAGCATATGGGAATCTTTATTCATATGCTGCATAAGTGTCTCAATCTTCAAATTGTCGGTTTTTCAAACCATTCATCACAACTGTCAGACACTGCAGCATCATGGGATCTTCTTACAAAGAAAAACCTGAATAAAGATTCCCATATGCTGCATAAGTGTCTCAATCTTCAAATTGTCGGTTTTTCAAACCATTCATCACAACTCTCCTCTTCTGATGCGCCTATAAATTCCCCTTTTCTCCCCTAATAGATGCTTTAACCTCCTGTTAACCCATTTGGGATCGTTATTATTAGACCTAATTTCTCTCTGGGGAATGTATATACTCTGGGCACTGTGTACATTATTAAGAAAACAATCATAAAAGCAGATCCCTTCATATTCATAAGTATGATTATCGTCAATAAAATCATTAGCTAGATAACCCCAATCAAGATTAGACAGATGTTCCCTAAGTCCATTATAATCGGCAGAACGAAAATCGGGGATTTTTACTGTATTATCATTATTCTTGCATTCCCAATTATGCTAAAGGTGATGGATTTGTGATCACTTGCGCCAAGCTCTTCAGTGATCTCCAGATTATTCACTAGTGTTTCCTTATTTGACAAGACTAGGTCTAGCAATTATTACCCCTGGTAGGTTCAGTTACACTCTGTTTCAGAAAACAGTCCTGAACTGTTTCCATGAAGTCACTGGACTCTAGATTACCTGTCAAAGAATTCCAGTCAATTTGCTAAAGTTAAAATCCCCTACTAATGACTACGTTACTGTGTCCAGAAGCCCTAACAATTTCGTCCCAAAGAAGTCTCCCTCTATCGTGATCCAAGCCTGGAGGTCGGTAATATTACACCTAGAATTAGTTTTTCTTGACCCTACGAACTCTACCCAAACAGACTCTGTTACTGCTCCATCTATTTTTATACCTTTTTTTATGCAACAATTAATATTTTCTCGAACATACAATGCAACTCCTCCCCCCTTCCCATTACATCTATCCACATTGAATAACTTAAATCCCTGAATATTACACTCAGCAGTCATATCCCGACTCTTTAAATCATACCATCATACCTCTCTTTTATGTGCGGGTTATTTGTGTAACATTTAATAAACTACGGAGATGTAAGGTTCATCACCAAGAAGACTCCCAGAGACTCAGTATCTTGCAAAACACTCGTATGTATATCCAAGAATTTCATCCACAACAACGGCTTCTACAACATAGCAGAACCTTTTGCCAAGAAACGTAATCGTTATCCTACATAACAACAGATTATAGTATGGAGGAACACTGCAGCAGGCCTACTAGCCCATGCTGGGCAGGTCTTTCTCAAATCCAACCTCTTCTCAGCCAACATATCTTGCCTGACCCTTCACGTCACACTTTCACCATTTGGGAT
>NC_069447.1:32435531-32452346 GCF_026875155.1 Cherax quadricarinatus | reverse complement strand
GGAATGGGGGTTTGGGGTGGATGAGATGGAAGACTGGGTGGTAAAAAAAAAGGGGGTAGGATGAATGGGAAGACGGGTGGTGATGGTGGAGTTGGGATGAGATGGGAAGACTGGGTGGGTGATAGTGGAGTTGGGATGAGATGGGAATACTGGTGGGTAATGGGGGGTTGCGATGAGATGGGAAGACTGGGTGGGTAATGGGGGAGTTGGATTAGATGGAAGAACTGGGTGGGTATGGGGGGCTGGGATGAGATGGGACCACTGGGTGGGTAATGGGGGAGTTGGGATGAGATGGGAAGACTGGGGTGGGTAATGGGGGAGTTGGGATGAGATGGGAAGACTGGGGTGGGTAATGGGGGAGTAGGGATGAGATGGGAAGACTGGGGTGGGTAATGGGGGAGTTTATGATGAATGGGAAGACTGGGGTTGGTAATGGGGGGTTGGGATGAGATGGGAAGACTGCGGTGGGTAATGGGGGAGTTGGGATGAGATGGAAGACTGGGGTGGGTAATGGGGGAGTTGGGATGAGATGGGAAGACTGGGGGGGGTAATGGGGTAGTTGGGATGAGATGGAAGACTGGGTGGGTAATGGGGGAGTTGGGAAAAGATGGAAGACTGGGGTGGGTAATGGGGGAGTTGGGATGAGATGGGAAGACTGGGGTGGGTAATGGGGTAGTTGGGATGAGATGGAAGACTGGGTGGGTAATGGGTAGTTGGGATGAGATGAGAAGACTGTGTGGTAATGGGGTAGTTGGGATGAGATGGGAAGACTGGGTGGGTAATGGGGGAGTTGGGATGAGAGAGGTATCTTAAAAATAATCATAATCCGAGGAATGGCAGTTGTCTAAAAATATGGAGGTCCAAGATCATTTGCCTAATAAAAAGTAATCATAGTTAGGTCGCCACCCCTTCCCCCACCTCCAAAAAAAAAACATCTGGTCCCTCACGGATGGACCATGTTGTACCAGGAGCTAGAGCCCGAAAAAAGTAGTCAAAGCATAGTTTTCATTGTTTTCTGCAACTATTGTGGTTAATCTAAATGTTCATTGATTACCAGTATTGTATTTATGTCAATATACTCCCACACAGTTTGAATCTTATGCCAATTTTTTTTTATTATATGCATCAGAGTTAATGTTTTGAAGGCTGTCAGATGAGGTATTCTTTATTGAAAGGGAATCAGCTTCAAATTTTAATAAAATTTTCAAATTAGAATTCATGCAGTACAATAAATTGCCAAGCAAGTGTTCACAAAAGAAAAAACACAACAAGATTGAAGACCACCTAAAGAGGAGTTCTCCAGTTATCACAACACTTACCGAGTACCAGCGTTGATAACTTACAGCACTTACCGAGTACCAGCGTTGATAACTTCCAGCACTTACCGAGTTCCAGCGTTGATAACTTCCAGAACTTACGGAGTACCAGCGTTGATAAATTTCAGCACTTACCTAGTACCAGCTTAGATAACTTCCAGCACTTACCGAGTTCCGGCGTTGATAACTTCCAGCACTTACCGAGTTCCGGCGTTGATAACTTCCAGCACTTACCGAGTTCCAGCGTTGATAACTTCCAGCACTTACCGAGTACAGACGTTGATAACTTCCAGCACTTACCGAGTACCAGCGTTGATACCCTAAAGCACTTACCAAGTACCAGCATTGATAACCTCAAGCACTTACTACCAACGTTGATAACCTCAAGCACTTACCTAGTACCAGCGTTGATAACTTCCAACACTTACGGAGTACCAGCGTTGATAACCTCAAGCACTTACCTACTACCAGCGTTTATAATTTCCAGCACTTACCTAGTACCACTTACTAGTATAATATATATATATATATATAATATATATATATATATATATATATATATATATATATATATATATATATATATATATATATATACATATATATATATATATATATATATATATATATATAATATATATTTATATATATATATATATATATATATATATATATATATATATATATATAGTACCAACGTTGATAACCTCAAGCACTTACCTAGTACCAGCGTTCATAACTTCAAGCACTTACCGAGTAACAGCGTTGATAACATCCAGCACTTACCGAGTACCAGCGTTGATGACCTCAAGCACTTACCGAGTAACAACGTTGATTTCCTACAGCACTTACCGATTACCAGCGTTGATAACCTCAGGCACTCTCCGAGTGCGAGCGTTGATAACCTCCAGCACAAAACGAGTACCAGCGTTGATAACCTCAAGAACTTACCGATTACAAGTGCTAATAACCTCCAGCACTTACAGAGTACCAGCTTTGATAACCTCAAGCACTTACCGAGCACCAGAGTTGATAACCTCAAGCACATACCGAGTACCAGCGTTGATAACCTCAAGCACTTACCGAGAACCAGCGGTGATAACTTCAAGCACTTACTGAGTATCAGCGTTGACAACCTCAAGCACTTCTCGAGTACCAGCTTTGATAACCTCAAGCACTTACCTAATACAAGCGTTGATAACTTGAAGCACTTACTTAGTACCAGCGTTGATAACCTCAAGCACTTACCTAGTACAAGCGTTGATATTCTCCGGCACTTACCTAGTACCAGCGTTAATAACCTCAGTCACTTACTTACTACAAGCGTTGATAACCTCAAGCACTTACCGCGTACCAGAGTTGATAACTTCAAGCACTTACCGAGTACCAGGGATGATAACCTCAAGCACTTACCGAGTACTAGCGTTGATAACCTTCAGCACTTACCGTGTACCAGCGTTGATAAATTCAAGCACTTACCTAGTACCAGCGTTGATAACCACAAGCACTTACCGAGTACAAGAGTTGATAACTTCAAGCACTCACCTAGTACCAGCGTTGATAACCACAAACGCTTACCTAGTACCAGCGTTGATAAGCTCAAGCAATTACCGAGTACAAGCATTCATTACCTCAAGCACTTACCGAGAACCAGCATTGATAACTTCAAGCACTTACCTAGTACCAGCGTTGATAACCTCAAGTACTTACCGAGTACCAGCGTTGATAACTTCAAGCACTTACCGAGTACCACCGTTGATAACCTCAAGTACTTACCTAGTGCAAGCGTTGATAATCTCCAGCACTTACCGAGTACCAGCGTTGACAACCTCAAGTACTTACCGAGTAACAGCTTTGAAAACCTCAAGCATTTACCGAGTAACAACGTTGATAACTTCAAGCACTTACCTAATACCGGCGTTGATAACCTCAAGCACTTACCTAGTACCAGCTATGATAACCTCAAGCACTTACTGATTACCAGTGTTTATAACCTCCAGCACTTACCTAGTACCAGCGTTGACAATCTCAAGCACTTATCTAATACCAGCGTTGATAACTTCAAGCACTTACCTAGTACCAGCGTTGATAACCTCAAGCACTTACTTAGTACCAGCTTTGATAACCTCAAGCACTTACCTAGTACCAGCGTTGATAATCTCAAGCACTTACCGAATACCAGCGTTGATAACCTCAAGCACTTACCGAGTACCAGCGTTGATAACCTCAAATACTTACCTAGTATCATCGTTGAGAACCTCAAGCCCTTACCGAGTAATAGCGTTGATAACCTCAAGCACTCACCTAGTACCAGCGTTGATTACCTCAAGCACTTACCGATTTCCAGCGGTGATAACCTCCAGCACTTACCTAGTACCAATGTTGATAAACTCAAGCACTTACCTAGTACCAGCGTTGATAACCTCAAGCACTTGCCGAGTACCAGCATTTAACAACCTTAAGCACTTGCTGAGTACATGCGTTGATAACCTCAAGAACTTATTGAGTTCCAGAATTTATAACCTCAAGCACTTACCGACTACAAGCGTTGATAACCTGTAGCACTTACCTAATACCAGCGATGATAACTTCAAGCACTTACCGAGTACCAGCGTTGATAACCTAAAGCACTTACCGAGTACCAGCGTTGATAACCTCAAGTACTTACCTAGTATCATCGTTGAGAACCTCAAGCCCTTACCGAGTAATAGCGTTGATAACCTCAAGCACTCACCTAGTACCAGCGGTGATAACCTCAAGCACTTACCGATTACCAGCGGTGATAACCTCCAGCACTTACCTAGTACAAATGTTGATAACCTCAAGCACTTACCTAGTACCAGCGTTGATAACATCAAGCACTTACCTAGTACCAGCGTTTATGACTTTAAGCACTTACCTAGTACCAGCGTTGATAACCTCAAGCACTTGCCGAGTACCAGCATTTAACAACCTTAAGCACTTGCTGAGTATATGCGTTGATAACCTCAAGAACTTATTGAGTTCCAGAATTGATAACCTCAAGCACTTACCGACTACAAGCGTTGATAACCTGTAGCACTTACCTAATACCAGCGATGATAACTTCAAGCACTTAGCGAGTTCCAGCGTTGATAACCTAAAGCCCTTACCGAGTACCAACGTTGATAACCTCAAGCACTTACCGAGTACCAGCATTGATAACCTAAAGCACTTGCCGGGTACCAGCATTGATACCTCAAGCACTTACCTAGTACCAGCATTGGTAACTTCAAGCACTTCCCGAGTACTAGCATTGAAAACCTCAAGCACTTACCGAGTACCAGCGTTGATAACTTCAAGCACTTACCGAGCACCGGCGTTGATAACTTCAAGCACTTACCTAGTACCTGCGTTGATAATCTCAAGCACTTACTTAGTACCAGCGTTGATAACCTCAAGCACTTACCGAGTGACAGCGTTGATAACTTCAAGCAGTTACCTAATACCGGCGTTGATAGCCTCCAGCACTTACCTATTACCAGCGTTGATAAACTCAACCACTTACCTACTACCAGCATTGATAACTTCAAGCACTTACCGAGAACCATCGTTGATAACCTAAAGCACTTACCGAGTACCAACGTTGATAACCTCGAGCACTTACCCAGTATCAGCGTTGATAACCTCTAGCACATACCTAGTACCAGCAGTGATAACCTAAAGCACTTACCGAGTACCAGCATTGATATCCTCAAGCACTTATCGAGTATCAGCGCTGATAACCTCAAGCACTTACCGAGTACCAGCGTTGATAAACTCAAACACTTACCGAGTACCAGCGTTGATAACCTCAAGCACTTACCGAGTACCAACGTTGATAACTTCAAGCACTTACCTAGTACAACCGTTGATAACCTCAAGCACTTACCTAGTACCAGCGTTGATAACCTCAAACACTTACCGAGTACCAACGTTGATGACTTCAAGCACTTACCTAGTACCAGCGTTGATAACCTCAAGCACTTGCCGAGTACCAGCATTTAACAACCTTAAGCACTTGCTGAGTACATGCGTTGATAACCTCAAGAACTTATTGAGTTCCAGAATTGATAACCTCAAGCACTTTCCGACTACAAGCGTTGATAACCTGTAGCACTACCTAATACCAGCGATGATAACTTCAAGCACTTACCGAGTACCAGCGTTGATAACCTAAAGCACTTACCGAGTACCAACGTTGACAACCTCAAGCACTTACCGAGTACCAGCATTGATAACCTAAAGCACTTGCCGGGTACCAGCATTGATAACCTCAAGCACTTACCTAGTACCAGCATTGGTAACTTCAAGCACTTACCGAGTACTAGCATTGAAAACCTCAAGCACATACCGAGTACCAGCGTTGATAACTTCAAGCACTTACCGAGCACCGGCGTTGATAACTTCAAGCACTTACCTAGTACCAGCGTTGATAATCTCAAGCACTTACTTAGTACCAGCGTTGATAATCTCAAGCACTTACCGAGTGACAGCGTTGATAACTTCAAGCAGTTACCTAATACAGGCGTTGATAGCCTCCAGCACTTACCTATTACCAGCGTTGATAAACTCAACCACTTACCTACTACCAGCGTTGATAACTTCAAGCACTTACCGAGAACCATCGTTGATAACCTAAAGCACTTACCGAGTACCAACGTTGATAACCTCGAGAACTTACCCAGTATCAGCGTTGATAACCTCTAGCACATACCTAGTACCAGCAGTGATAACCTAAAGCACTTACCGAGTACCAGCATTGATATCCTCAAGCACTTATCGAGTATCAGCGCTGATAACCTCAAGCACTTACCGAGTACCAGCGTTGATAAACTCAAACACTTACCGAGTACCAGCGTTGATAACCTCAAGCACTTACCGAGTACCAACGTTGATTACTTCAAGCACTTACCTACTACAAGCGTTGATAACCTCAAGCACTTACCTAGTACCAGCGTTGATAACCTCAAACACTTACCTAGTACCAGCGTTGATGACTTCAAGCACTTACCTAGTACCAGCGTTGATAACCTCAAGCACTTGCCGAGTACCAGCATTTAACAACCTTAAGCACTTGCTGAGTACATGCGTTGATAACCTCAAGAACTTATTGAGTTCCAGAATTGATAACCTCAAGCACTTACCGACTACAATCGTTGATAACCTGTAGCACTTACCTAATACCAGCGATGATAACTTCAAGCACTTACCGAGTACCAGCGTTGATAACCTAAAGCACTTACCGAGTACCAACGTTGATAACCTCAAGCACTTACCGAGTACCAGCATTGATAACCTAAAGCACTTGCCGGGTACCAGCATTGATAACCTCAAGCACTTGCCTAGTACCAGCATTGGTAACTTCAAGCACTTACCGAGTACCAGCATTGATAACCTCAAGCACTTACCGAGTGCTAGCGTTGATAACCTCAAGCACTTACGGAGTACCAGCGGTGATAGCCTGAAGAACTTACCTAATACCAGCGTTGATAACTTCAAGCACTTGCCTAGTACCAGCGTTGATAACCTCAAGCACTTACCGAGTTCCAGCGTTGATAACCTCAAGCACTTACCGAGTACCAGCATTGATAACCTCAAGCACTTTCCGAGTACCAGCGTTGATAATCTCAAGCACTTACCGAGTACCAGCGTTGATAACCTGAACCGCTTACCGAGTACCAGCTTTGATAACCTCAAGCACTTACCGGGTACCAGCGTTGATAGCCTGAACCGCTTACCGAGTACCAGCTTTGTAACCTCAAGCACTTACCGGGTACCAGCGTTGATAACCTGAACCGCTTACCGAGTACCAGCTTTGATAACCTCAAGCACTTACCGAGTACCAGTGTTGATATCCTGAACCGCTTACCGAGTACCAGCTTTGATAACCTCAAGCACTTACCGAGTACCAGCGCTGATAATCTCAAGCACTTACCTAGTACCAGCGTTGATAACCTCAAGCACATACCTAGTACCAGCGTTGATAACCTCAAGCAGTTACCTAGTGCCAACGTTGATAACCTCAAGCACTTACCGAGTACCAGCGTTGATAACCTCAAGCACTTACCGAGTACCAACGTTGATTACTTCAAGCACTTACCTAGTACAAGCGTTGATAACCTCAAGCACTTACCTAGTACCAGCGTTGATAACCTCAAACACTTACCTAGTACCAGCGTTGATGACTTCAAGCACTTACCTAGTACCAGCGTTGATAACCTCAAGCACTTGCCGAGTACCAGTATTTAACAACCTTAAGCACTTGCTGAGTATATGCGTTGATAACCTCAAGAACTTATTGAGTTCCAGAATTGATAACCTCAAGCACTTACCGACTACAAGCGTTGATAACCTGTAGCACTTACCTAATACCAGCGATGATAACTTCAAGCACTTACCGAGTACCAGCGTTGATAACCTAAAGCACTTACCGAGTACCAACGTTGATAACCTCAAGCACTTACCGAGTACCAGCATTGATAACCTAAATCACTTGCCGGGTACCAGCATTGGTAACTTCAAGCACTTACCGAGTACTAGCAATGAAAACCTCAAGCACTTACCGAGTACCAGCGTTGATAACTTCAAGCACTTACCGAGTACCAGCGTTGATAACTTCAAGCACTTACCGAGTACCAACGTTGATAACTTCAAGCACTTACCTAGTACAAGCGTTGATAACTTCAAGCACTTACCTAATACTTGCGTTGGTTACCTCAAGCACTTTCCTAGTACCAGCGATGATAACCTCAAGCTCTTACCGGTTACCAGTGTTGATAACCTCCAGCACTTACCTAGTACCAGCGTTGATAGCCTCATGCACTTACCTAGTACCAGCGTTAATAACTTCAAGCACTTACATAGTACCAGCGTTGATAACCTCAAGCACTTACCGAGTACCAGCGTTGATAACCTGAAGCACTTCCTTACTATCAGCGTTGATAACCTGAAGCACTTCCTTACTACCAGCGTTGATAACCTGAAGCACTTACCGAGTACCAGCATTGACAACCTCAAGCACTTGCCGAGTACTAGCGTTGATAACCTCAAGCACTTACCGAGTACCAGCATTGATAACCTCAAGCACTTACCGAGTGCTAGCGTTGATAACCTCAAGCACTTACCGAGTACCAGCGGTGATAGCCTGAAGAACTTACCTAATACCAGCGTTGATAACTTCAAGCACTTGCCTAGTACCAGCGTTGATAACCTCAAGCACTTACCGAGTTCCAGCGTTGATAACCTCAAGCACTTACCGAGTACCAGCATTGATAACCTCAAGCACTTTCCGAGTACCAGCGTTGATAATCTCAAGCACTTACCGAGTACCAGCGTTGATAACCTGAACCGCTTACCGAGTACCAGCTTTGATAACCTCAAGCACTTACCGGGTACCAGCGTTGATAGCCTGAACCGCTTACCGAGTACCAGCTTTGTAACCTCAAGCACTTACCGGGTACCAGCGTTGATAACCTGAACCGCTTACCGAGTACCAGCTTTGATAACCTCAAGCACATACCGAGTACCAGCGTTGATATCCTGAACCGCTTACCGAGTAGCAGCTTTGATAACCTCAAGCACTTACCGAGTACCAGCGCTGATAATCTCAAGCACTTACCTAGTACCAGCGTTGATAACCTCAAGCACATACGTAGTACCAGCGTTGATAACCTCAAGCAGTTACCTAGTGCCAACGTTGATAACCTCAAGCACTTACCGAGTACCAGCGTTGATAACCTCAAGCTCTTACCGAGTACCAGCGTTGATAATCTCAAGCACTTACCGAGTACCAGCATTGATAATCTCAAGCACTTACCTAGTACCAGCGTTGATAACCTCAAGCACTTACCGAGTACCAGCGTTGATAACCTAAAGCACTTACCGAGTACCAGCGTTGATAACCTTAAGCACTTACCGAGTACCAGCGTTGATAATCTCAAGCACTTACCTAGTACCAGCGTTGATAACCTCAAGCACATACCTAGTACCAGCGTTGATAACCTCAAGCAGTTACCGAGTGCCAGCGTTGATAACCTCAAGCACTTACCGAGTTCCAGCGTTGATAACCTCAAGCACTTACCGAGTACCAACGTTGATAACCTCAAGCACTTACCGAGTACCAGCGTTGATAACCTCAAGCACTTACCAAGTACCAACGTTGATAACCTCAAGCACTAACCGAGTACCAGCGTTGATAACCTCAAGCACTTACCGAGTACCAACGTTGATAACCTCAAGCACTAACCGAGTACCAGCGTTGATAACCTCAAGCACTTACCGAGTACCGGCGTTGATAACCTTAAGCAAGTTTGCTTAGTTCTTCTCTGGTTAGGAATAAAATATATAAGCAATTTTTTGGAGCCAAGAAAAAGAAAAGGCAACAAGCAGACAGTGACTTTATCCGGTGTACGCTGTGAAGTTCCTTAATTTACATAAAACTGTTCATGAATATTGCTTCTTATATTTAATTCTATACGTGTGTTTTATAAATATATATAGTTAATTTATACATTATTACATTTTAGCTCTGAAACAATTTCCACTGTGTAGCAAACTTTACTGGTTCAAATTTCTGAAAAAATAACCTGTTGGGCAGTTAATCCATATTTCCAAAGATTTTTTTTTTTTTTGAAGTTGTGTGGGAGGCTGCAGTTACAAGAGGAGGGGAAAGAAGTTTGCCTTGAGAGGATGAACGCGTCACATGTGTTAGTGACAAACTCTGTAATGTGGCATCTTATTACAGAAGTTACACGGTCACTTGGCTTCATGAACTTGGTGGTGTTGACAACATCTGACTTTGGTAAGTTGAAAATATAAAAGAAGCAATATGTATTAGACTAACTGATAGAGGATTGTTTATAATTTTAACAGATGCATTACACAACGATCTCTTATTTTTGTTAATGCGTTAAACAGTGATCAGTATTTAGGGACTAAAATTTTATATTTTATTTGCTTCAGTATTCTTTGCCAAAATTTTTTTTCAGTGCCTTTAGCAGATCAATAAGTTTAATAAAGCTGTTTATATTTTCTTACATGTTCAGACACTTACGATGTTATGAGAGGTGCGTGGTCAATGGGTGTGACCACTGAAGTGCACCTGGATCCACACTATGCCACCCAAAGGGCTCCAGAAAGTGTCTTTCATGCTCAGGTCACACACAAGAACTCCATCATACATAAACCTAAATCTCTTTGGTCAAGAACAGACTGGACTTTCTTATGCGGCCGGGAACCTCTTGCACGTCGCTCAATGGCTGTCCTAATTGTAGGAGCAGCAGACTGGGTGTGCATGGCTGCCGTTCAGGTTAGTCTCAATCAAATTACAACTGGATCAACTAGAAAAGCAAAAAATAAACCCGAAAGGATGCTAATGAACCAAATTTATTTTTAATGTGATTTTGGTTAATTTCAGGAAAACAGTCATAATACAATATGTGAATACCTTTAGTCCGTTTGCTTAATAAATTGTTATTTGTTTAGCTTTCTCAGGGCAAATTTAGGACCTAATTTCATGTGACTTTATACTGTCGAATGTTTGCTTTCATTACGTGGTTATCATTACGTTATAAACTCCTATTATTCACGCTTACTGGAAGGATAGAGTGCTTCACCCACCAACAGGCTACACAGTTCCCCACCCACAACCTAGTGTATTCTAGTAGTAGGCGGGATACAAGGTATCCCACCTACTACCATAATACACTATTACACTGTACTTTCCACCAAAATACATGCTTTCCTCCTCGCTAGGAGTCACCATACTTCCATTCCTACCAAGATACGTGCATCCCTTCATATCAGGATTTAATGACCCCACTAAACACCAGAATTTACAGTAATCCAGCAACTCACCTCCAGGATACACAGTTGTCCACCTAACGCCATGATATAATTCTCATCAGAATACAAGATTTCTCCTAAGAAAAGTAGAGTATGAAACATTACACTCAGTCTCGGCGGCATACACAATACTCCACTCACCACCTGGATACACAATACTCCACTCACCACCTGGATACACAATACTCCACTCACCACCTGGATACACAATACTCCACTCACCACCTGGATACACAATACTCCACTCACCACCTGGATACACAATACTCCACTCACCACCTGGATACACAATACTCCACTCACCACCTGGATACACAATACTCCACTCACCACCTGGATTCACAATACTCCACTCACCACCTGGATACACAATACTCCACTCACCACCTGGATACACAATACTCCACTCACCACCTGGATACACAATACTCCACTCACCACCTGGATACACAATACTCCACTCACCACCTAGATACACAATACTCCACTCACCACCTGGATACACAATACTCCACTCACCACCTGGATATACAATACTCCACTCACCACCTGGATATACAATACTCCACTCACCACCTGGATACACAATACTCCACTCACAACCTGGATATACAATACTCCACTCACCACCTGGATATACAATACTCCACTCACCACCTGGATACACAATACTCCACTCACAACCTGGATATACAATACTCCACTCACCACATGGATACACAATACTCCATTTACCACCTGGATACACAATACTCCACTCACCACCTGGATTCACAATACTCCACTCACCACCTGGATATACATTACTCCACTCACCACCTGGATACACAATACTCCACTCACAACCTGGATATACAATACTCCACTCACCACCTGGATATACAATACTCCACTCACCACCTGGATACACAATACTCCACTCACAACCTGGATATACAATACTCTACTCACCACCTGGATACACAATACTCCACTCACCACCTGGATACACAATACTCCACTCACCACCTGGATATACAATACTCTACTCACCACCTTTATACACAATACTCCACTCACAACCTGGATATACAATACTCTGCTTACCACTTGGATACACAATACTCCACTCACCACCTGGATACACAATACTCCACTCACCACCTGGATACACAATATTCCATTCACCACTTGGATACACAATACTCCACTCACCACCTGGATACACAATACTCTACTCACCACCTGGATACACAATATTCCATTCACCACCTGGATACACAATACCCCACTCACCACCTGGATACACAATACTCCACTCACCACCTGGATACACAATACTCCACTCACAACCTGGATACACAATACTCCACTCACCCCCTGGATGCACAATACTCCACTCACCACCTGGATACACAATACTCCGCTTACCGCCTGGATACACAATACTCCACTCACCACCAGGATACACAAAACTCCACTCACCACCAGGATACACAATACTCCACTCACCACCTGGATACACAATACTCCACTTGCCACCTGGATACACAATACTCCACTCACCACCTGGATACACAGTACTCCACTCACCACCTGGATACACCATACTTCACTCACCACTTAGATACATAATACTCCACTCACCACCTGGATACACAATACTCCACTTACCACATGGATACACAATACTCCACTCACCACCTGGATACACCATACTCCACTCACCACCTGGTTACACAATACTCCACTCACCACCTGGATACACAATACTCCACTCACCACCTGGATGCACAATACCCCACTCACCACCTGGATACACAATACTCCACTTACCTCCAGAACACACAATACTCCACTCACCACCTGTATACACCTTACTTCACTCACCACCTAGATACACAATACTCCACTCACCACCTGGATACACAATACTCCACTTACCACCTGGATACACAATACTCCACTCATCACCTGGATACACCATACTTCACTCACCACCTGGATACACAGTACCACACCCACCACTACGACAGACAATACTCCACCCATCACCAAGCTTCTCTTCCCTCCAGTATACATGCTCCCTTCTCAACCAGGATATTTCCACAACTACTACCACAATATCCTTCCCACCATAACACATTCCTCACTAATCACCAGGATAAACATTATCACCCACCACAAGGAAACAACTCCCACCCCTTACCATGCCTTCCTTTTAAACAGGGTATAAACTTCTTTTCCAACGAGAACCAACAAGGAGCACTGTACCCAACACACCACCAGTACCACACTTTCCTTCCCACCATGATACAAAGTACACTACCCATTACCCGGGTCTGTAGACTAACCCACCGCCAGGATACACCCACCATTATGATACTAACAACCCTATTCACAACTAGGATTCGGAGTAGATAACTAACCACATTTCTCTTTCCATCAGGATCCATGCTCATTTTCATGATACATAATACCTCACCTCGAGGATACGCAGTTCGATACTTAACACTAGAATGCCACCAATCCGACGATATTCATTTTTGCAAATATACTGGGTCTAAAGCCAGCAACGAACAACAAAATACCTTTCATCCGTGGACTGCTTACAAAGTCAAACGCAATGTTCGCGATTTTCACAGAGACCCACATAAAGGATCACTTTGACAATGAAACATGGATCCCGGGTTACAACCTACACAGATGGAACAGAGTGAACAGGCAAAAGGGATGGGGAAGGGGGATGTTGGCTTGTATATCACAGTCACTTATATGCTCGGAACTACTAAATGCTTCAAATGATGCAGTTGAAGTTTTGGCAGTAAAGATCGAGAACCAAAACCTGGTCATTGTGGGTTGTATACATGCCTCCGGATGCAACTTTCCAACAATTCCAGGAACAGCTTTTGAAAACTGATCACTGTCTGTAAAATCTTCCAGCTCCTGCCCCTAACATTGTGCTCCTGGGGGATTTCAACCTAAGGTACCTAAAATGGAGGAATGTAGCAAATAATGTAATAGCAGAGATAACACCAGGAGGCAGCTCAGATGAAAACTCACACACACACGAGCTTTTAAATCTCTGCACCAGTTTCACCTTAAACCTGCAAGTAATAGAGCCAAATAATGATGATCCGTTACGAAATATTACCATATCAAAAACAATATACTCAGATCACAACTTAGTAGAGGTTCAGACATGTATGCGCAGGGCCTCAGACCAACAATATGTGATCAGTCACGAGAGAGCCTTCATCAGATTCAGCTTCAATAACAAAAACAAAGTGGAATCAAGTCAACTAGGTCCTAAATGATATAAACTGGGAAGATAGCCTAAGCAGCACGGCTCCAAACCTATATCTAGAACAAATTAACTTTGTGGCACTCGAGGTATGCTCAAGGCATATTCCTTTAAGGAAAAGGAGATGTAAAATGAAAAGAGAAAGGCGCTCCCTATACAGGCGAACGAAAAGAATAACAGCTGCTAAAAGAGGCCTATATATCACACGACATGACACACTGGTCAGAGAAATAGCAAATATCGAACTAAAGCTAAAGGAATCTTACAGGAACACGGGAACAACTAAAAACCATAAATGAAATCGAGAGAAGCCCAAAATATTTCTATTCTTAAGCCAAATCAAAATCTAGAACAACATCCAGTATTGGGCCCCACTTAAATAAGATGGGTCCTACACAGATAACGGCAAGGAAATGAGTGAACTACTCAAGTCCCAAAATGACTCGGGTTTTAGCGAGCCGTTAACCAGACTGAGAGTCGAAAACCTAAATGAATTTTTTATGAGAGAATTTGGAAGACTCAAACCTATCTGATATTATCCTGACGCCAAATGACTTCGAAAAGCTGATAAATGACATGCCCAGACTCATGGAACTCCGTGTTCATCAAGAACTGCAAGAAGCCCCTATCATGTGCTTTTAACATCCTATGGAGAGGGAGCATGGACTCAAGGGTCGTCCCTCAGCTGCTAAAAACGACGAACATAGCCCCACTCCACAAAGGGGGCAGTAAAGCAATAGCAAAGAAGTGCAGACCGATAGCGCTAACGTCCCATATCATAAAAATCTTGGAAAGGGTTCTAAGAAGCAAGATCGCCACCTATATAGATACCTATCAGTTACACAACCCAGGGCAACATGGGTTTAGAGCAGGTCACTCCGGTCTGCCCAAACTACTGGACCACTAGGACAAGGTCCTGGATGCTCTAGAAGACAAACAAAATGCAGATGTAGTATTCTCAGACTTTGCAAACGCCTTTGGCAAGTGTGACCGTGATGTAATAGCGCACAAAGTGCGTGATAAAGAAATAACAGGAAAAGTTGGTAGATGGATCTATAATTTCCTAACAAATAGAACACAGAGTAGTAGTAAACAAAGTAGAGTCTGAGGCTGGTACGGTGAAAAGCTCTGTTCCACAAGGCACAGTACTCGCTCCCATCCTGTTCCTCATCCTCACATCTGACAGACAGGGATGTAAGCCACAGCACCGTGTCTTCCTTTGCAGATAACACCCGAATTTGCATGACAGTGTCCTCCATTGAAGACACTGCAAGACTCCAGGCGGATATCAACCAAATCTTTAAATGGGCTGCAGGAAACAATGTGAAGTTCAGTGCTGAGAAATTTCAATTTCTCCGATATGGAAAATGAGTATAAAACAAATAGCAACCACACAATAGAGCGAAAAGCTAATGTAAAAGACATGGGAGTGATCATGTTAGAGGATCTCACCTTCAAAGACCATAACATTGTATCAGTCGCATCAAAACTAGGAATGCCAAGCCCATGATGACACTCTTCAGGTCACTTGTTCTATCTATGCTGGAATATTGCTGCACACTAACAGCACCTTTCAAGGCAAATGAAATTGCTGAACTAGAAAATGTACCGAGAACCTTCACGACACTGAGATAAAACACCTCAGTTACTGGGAACGCTTGAAGTTCCTCAACTTGTGCTCCCTAGAAAGCAGGCGGGAGAGATAAATGATTATATTCACTTGGAAAATCCTAGAGAGATTAATACCAAAGTTGCACACGAAAATCACTCCCTATGAAAGCAAAAAACTTGGCAGACGATGCAACATCCCTCCAATGAATCCAATGAAAAGCAGGGGTGCAACTAGCACGATAAGAGACAACATAATAAATGTCAGGGGGCCCAAGACTGTTCAACTGCCTCCCAGCAATGATAAAGAGGATTGCCAATAGCCCATGGCTATCTTCAAGAAGGCCCTGGACAGGTACTTCAAGTCAGTAGCTGACCAGCCGGGCTGTGGTTCGAACGTCGGGTTACGTGCAGCCAACAGTAACAGACTGGTTGATCAGGCACTAATCCACCATGAGGCCTGGTCACAGACCGGGTCGTGGGAGCGCTGACCCCCGAAACCCTCTCCAGGAATATAGAAGCCCATTAATCAATAGGACACCCTACCAACTACACAGTTAGCCTGCCCATTAAAATATACAATACAGCACTACCACGATGAACTACCAGGTTTAATACTACCTAGACCCACTACTA
Source organism: Cherax quadricarinatus (assembly GCF_026875155.1). Classification (NCBI taxonomy): domain Eukaryota; kingdom Metazoa; phylum Arthropoda; class Malacostraca; order Decapoda; family Parastacidae; genus Cherax; species Cherax quadricarinatus. Next base: position 32,435,660 of record NC_069447.1, on the reverse strand, counting down.
TTCTAACTTTCTCTCCAGTGAACACAGTACCTCCAGGATACTCAGTACCTCAGTGACCACGGAAATGCACAGTATCTCATCCAAAACCAAGATACTCGGTACAACACACAGTGCCCTGACGATTCTACC
>NC_069447.1:32392263-32435031 GCF_026875155.1 Cherax quadricarinatus | reverse complement strand
ACATCTCCAGCACGTTATCTAGCAATCAATGGGGGGTATCACCATCACAGGAGGTTATCCCCACACGGGGGTTTCACCACAAAGGAGGTTTATCACCATCAAAGGAGGTTACACACCCCAATCATCTTTCTCCAGCATTATAAAAAAAAAAAAAGACGAGGGGGAAAAAAAATGCGAACTTGATTTTATGGGAGATAAATCTGGTAACATTTGGGGTGTACTTTTTGTGTGGTATATACGTGTACAGGTACACTGTACAGTACACGTGTGTGCAGGTACACGTGGAAAGGTACACATGTGCAAAGTACAATGTCGAGGTCCGGTGCAAAGGTACATATAGCGGGGACACGGTGCGGGGTACCTTTTGGGTGCGAAGTACCGGCGGGGGTACCATGTACGAGGTACTATGTAGGGTAAAACCGGCGAGGTACATATATGCGAGGTACACGCGTGCGGGTACACATGTGTGCGGTACACGTGCGAGGTCACATGTAGGGTAATATGAACAGGTACCGCGTCGAGTACACGAGTGGGGGGACACACCCGTATTTGGTCCACACCTGTGAAACGGCTACATATAAGGTCGGGTGCACAATTTATACATGGTGAAAGACTTTGAAATCGGTTTCCCTCACAAAGAATTCCCCCTAAAAACCCCCTCTCCTTACGTGGAAATAGAGAGAGAGAGAGAGAAAAAAACCCAAAAAAAAAAAAAGATGCACCAGGTGTGTGCGTTAGTGGTTTCCGGGGTTCCAAATGCCCTAAAAAAACCCACAGCTTCCAAATACCCACTGGCCCTTTGGGGCACCCCATGTAGGCACCCTGCCACGATTTCGTTTCGTTGGAAAATAACGTTACGTAACTCTTTTTACCCCAGAAAAAAGGTGGCGTTAAAGGTTATTTGTTTTCAACGCAAGGAATTTAAGCGCGAAAAAATATATGTATAAGTTTAGTTTATACATACACAAAAAATTCCAAAAAAAAAAAAAAGAAAAAAAATGTGGAATACACGTTACCTTTGTCTCTTTTGTCAGTCATTTTAAGTAGGGAATTTTAGGCAATACACATTAGTTATTGTGTTTTTTAATAAAAGACTCAGTAGTTTTGTTTTTTTTTTAAAAACACCTCAGCATTTTTTTGTAAGCCTTACATCTTGCCCCCACGCAAAACTTATAAAATTTAGCCATTTTTCCTTCCTGCTTATCTCTTTGAGGGGATTTCTCTTCAGCTTCTCAGCCTGCTGGGACTTACCCCCTCCCCCCCCCCGACCCCTCCCCCCCCCTTTCCCACCCCCCCCCCCCACCCCCCCTCACCGCTGCTCATTACCCCCCACTCCACAACCTCGCCCACCCCCCCCCGCCCGTGCTCACTTTCCCTCACCCACAACCCTCGCCGACCCCCCCCCCCCCCGGGCTCTCATTACCTCCCTCCCCAACCTGCCACCCCCCCCCCTCACCCCGGGCCCCCACCCCACCCACAATGCCCACCCCCCCGTGCTTTTTACCCAAAAAATTCCCCCAAATGCCCCCCCCCCCCTCGGGCCTTGTACTTCCCCACCAAAAATGCCCCCCTCCCTGGGGGCGCCCCCTTACCCCCCCCACAAAACCTACCACCCCCCTCGGCCTGCTCCTTACCCTAACTCCCCACAACCTCGGCGACCCCCTGGGGTGCTGTTTTACTTACCCTCCCCCAAACCCTGCTTGGTTTCCCTTTTAGATGGGGCAAAAAGGCAAAGGGTTTTCCCTTTTCCGGTCCTCCAGGAGTTTACAAAAATCGATGGGGCCCCCATAATTTTTAAAAAACCAGGGGAGGCACAGCCCCCACAAACAAACAATGGTAGCTACACAACCCAAAAATCCCGGTATTTTTTAGTGGCAAACCCAAAAAAAAGAAAATGGAAGGAAAGACCCCAAAAAGTCCACCACCCGAGCCTGTTTTTTACAGGGGCCCGCATGGGCCCCCCCGGCCCTCCGAATTATAAATTTGACCAAAAACAAAAATTCCCCCCAAAAAACACGAAAACAACCTCGGGCAATTGCAATATACAGGCTTTTAAGGGGATCCCCCCAACAACAAAAACCATCATGGACCCGGGCGCAAGTTTTACCTTCCCCAAACCACACAAAAGATCCTTTGACAGTGAATATGGATTAGTGGTTACAACCTTTTTTAGATGCACAGAAAAACAGTCAACACGGGGGGTTTGGCCTGTATGTCAAACGAGTCCTTTAATCTGCACGGAGTTGCTGAACACCACAAATGAGGTATTGAAGTTCTATCAATAAAGATCGATAACCAAAACCTAGTATTGTGGTTGTATACAGCCACTCGATGCAAAACCTCACAACAGTTCACGAAACAGCTACTGACAATTCATTACTGTTTGGAAAACCCTTCCAGCTCCATCCCCCCAAAAATGACATCATAACTGCTTGGTGATTTCAACCTAAGGCATACAAAATGGAAGATTGTAATGCAAATAATGTTTATAGCTGAAACAATCCCCAGAGTGCGCAGATGAAAGTCACACAAACTTGAGCTACTAAGTCCTGCGAAAAACACAAACCTTAAGAAGCCACAGATATTGGAGCCATCAAGACTAGAAAGCATTCAAAACCTACCTTATCTTCACAAAATAATGAGACCAGATAAGAGACATAAGAATAATCAGAAAACAAGCTAATTCCGATCACAACCTAATCGAAGTTCCAGACGTACATCATAGGGGTCCTGATCAGCAAATGCATGTACCTGTGAAGGTGTCTTCACAAAATAACATCTTCACAACAAGAACAACAACTGGACCAGATAAACCATGTCCTAACGAACATGTTGGGAAGATGTCTTAAAATATACATGATCAAACCAGTGCCTTGAAAGGATCAACTTCCTGCAGCCGAAGCCATGTTCTATAGCATATTCCCCCTAAGAAAGATAAAGAGCAGGAGTAAACAGGAGAGAGAAAAGCTCCCTCTACAGAAGACGACGAAGAGTCACTGATGGCTCCTCAGGAGTGCTAGAATACTATACAACTAAAGGAGGGTGCTGTACCAGGGAAGTGAAACTATCGAACTTCAGTTAATATGATCTTATCAGAAACTCAGAAGGCAGGAGGACATTAAACAAGCTATTAGTGAAATTGAAAGAAATTCAAAATATTTCGTTTCATATGCCAATAAACAAGGCCAAATACCACATCAATACGGGCCCTTACTCAGACGAGGATGGCACTTACACAGATGACAACAAAGGAAATGAGCTAAATATTGGAAATCCCAGTACGACTCTGTGTTTAGTGACCACTAACCGGTCATGAGGATCACGACCCAAATGATTTCTTCATGAAGAGCCCTCAACTGCCATAAAGTTATGCAAGATTTCCGACATTACCCTAACTCCCGATAGATTCGAAAAAGCCATTGACAACATGCCTATTGCACTCACAGCCCCGGGGCCCAGACTCGTGGAACTACTGTTTCATTAAGAACTGCAAGAAACCCCTCCACGGCGTGCCCTAAGTACACTATGGGGAGGAGCTTGTACATGGGTGAAATTCCACAGGTCACTTAAAACAACGATATAGCCCTAGCGGGCCCCTCCATAAGTGGCAGCAAAGCATTAGCTAAGAACTATAGACCAATAGCTCTGGCGTCCCTGACCCACACATAAAAATGCTTTGAAAAGAGTGCTAAGAACAGGATTGCAAAATCTCCTGATTGCCCAAAATCTGCAACAATCCAGGGCGAACATGGGTTCAGGGCAGGTCGCTCCTGCCTCTCACAACTAAATGGATTCATAATATGACCATGATGGCCTTGGATGCACTGGAATATAATCAAATGCAGATGTAATATACACCAGACCTTTGCAAAAGCAATTTGACAAATGCGATCATGGCATAATAGAGCCCATAAAATACTTGCTAAAGGAATAACTGGGAAAGTGGGGGGGAGATGGATCTTCAACTTTCCTAACAAATCGAACACTAAGAGTAGTGGTCAACAGAGTTTATATCGAGGCTGCCATAGTGAGAGCTCTGTTCCACAAGGACAGTACTTCTGCCCCCATCTTATTCCTTATCCTCATATCAGAACATAGACAGAGATATACAACCACAGCACCGTATCATACCTTTGTGCGGATGAATACAGGATCTGCATAAGGCTGTCATCTTCTGAGTGACCGGTTTAACCTCCAAGATGATATAAACAAAGTTTTCCAGTGGGCAACGGTAAACAATATGGATGTTTCATGAGGACAAATTCCAACAACACTCCGTTATGGAAAACTGTGAGAGATAATAACTAGAACAGAGTATACTACTGACTCCCGGCCATACAATAAGCGGAAAAATAATGTAAAGGGACCTAGAGTATAATGTCTGAGGATTCTCACTTTCAAGGATCACAACGCGCCACGCTCGCACGTGCAACAGAAATTGAAAGGATGGATAATGGAGAACTTTCAAAACGAGAGATGCCAAGCAATGATGATCCTTTTCAAATCACTAGGCTGGGGGGAAAAAAAAAAATACGCTGTACATTAACATCTCCATTCAAAGCCGGTAGAAATCGAAAGATCTAGAGAGTGAACAGGAGAGCCTTTTAACTGCACGTATAAGTTCTGTCAACCACCTTAAACTAATGGGAAACGCTTGAAGCACTTGACTTGTACTCGTGGAATACAGGAGGGAGAGATATATCATAAATCCTACACTTGGAAAATCTTGGAAGGAATGGCCCCCAAAATCTGCACACAGAAATCACTTCCCTACGGAAGTAAAAGACTGGGCAGGCGATGAAAATGCCCCCAATAAAAGTAGGGCGCCATTGGTACAACTTTAAGGGAAAACAACCGCAATTCCGGGGCCCAAAACGTTCAACAGCCTCCCATCAAGCATAGGGGACTTGCCAAATAAGCCTCTGGGTGCCTCAAGAGAGAGTGGAATCAGATGACCTAAATCATGCCATCAGGCCGGGCTGTGGCTTCCGTATGTTACTGCCGTGCGCCCAGCCGTAACAGCCTAGTTGATCAGGCCTGATCCCTTCGGAGGCCTGGTCATGGACCCGGGCCGCCGGGGCGTTGATCCCCGAATAACCTCCAGGTAACCTCCAGTTGCTAATCGGAGCGCCAAGTAGTACGACCCCCCCCACCTCGGGCCTCTGCTTGCTTCACTTACCCTCACTCTCACAACCTCGCCGACCCCCCTTCCTCGGCCTGCCTGCTCACTTAACCCTCACTCCACAACCTCGCCGACCCCCCCTCGGCCTGCTGCTCACTAACCCTCACTGCCCACAACCTTCGCCGACCCCGCCCTCGCCTGCTGCCAACTTACCTCACTCTCCACAGACCTCGGCCGACCCCCCCTCCGGGCCTGCTGCTCACTTACCCTCACTTCACTTCCACAACCTCGCGACCCTCCCGGCCACGGCCTGCTGCTCACTTACATAACCTCACTCCACAACCTTGCCGAACCCCGCCTCGGCCTGCTTGCTCACTTACCCTCACGTCCACAACCTCGCCGACCCCCCTCGGCCTGCCTGCCACTTTAACCCTCACATCCACAACCTCGCCGACCCCCCTCGCTGCTGCTCACTTAACCCTCACATGTCCACAACCCTCGCCGACCCCCACCGGCCGTGGCTGCTCACTACCCTTCACTTCCACAACCTTGCAGATCCCGCCATCCTCGGCCTGCCTCTGCACTTAACCCCTCCACAACCCTCGCCGACCACCCCCCTCGCCTGTGCTCACTTACCCTCACTCCACAACCTCGCCGACCCCCCGCTCCCCCCCCGCACCTCCTGTATGCTCTCTCAAGCCAACTCGCTCCCAAAAACTTCTTATACCTTTCTCCTTCCCCTACAAACTCCCACATCTAGCTAAGCTACATCCCACAATCAACTAACTCCTACTTTCCCCTCCCCCCTTATTATCCCCACACTTACTAACACTCCTCAAACACATACCCCACTAACTACTCCAAGTTATAAAAACGAAAATCTATAACTTACCTCCAGTAATACCTTCCTTTTACCATTAACAAACTTAAAATTCATTTGTAACTTTCTGTAAACTCCTAAACATATTCACTCTCTCACTGAAGAATTGAAAAATCTAAAAAAAAAAAAGAAAGAAATAGTATACAGAACTTCGACCATTAGATATCTGATGATGTGATGTTTGCAACTTTATGAGTCAGTCCATTAAGAACTACTGAAGGGTCATTGTGTTTGTTTCTTTCTTTCCTTATACGAGAAACAAGACCTGGTTACAGAGACAAACAAACTGAAGCAGAGGATACCATGTAACCGCCCTGAGCTTGCTGAGGAGAGTGAACCCTGGCAAGACCCAATTTCAAGAGAGCAAAGTTACTGAGATTAGTATTGCAAGATTTCTGAAGGTTTATATAGAAATGAAACAGTTAACTATTTGTAGTACTTAGTACATCAGTATATTTTATATTCGTATTTTTTAATGGTTGGATTAAGTGTTATATTAGTCTCTTCCTCAAAGTTTCTGTCCCCTAGAAATTCATTATTTGTGCAGTAAAATAATGTTATCACTTTATATTTTGGGTTATCTTATAAAAATTATAATTTCTTTCTCTCTCTTGGAAGAGATGGGAAAACGTGAGAGATGATAATTCCCAAGTAACAGTAACTCCATCTTTCCTGGACCTTTAAAGAAACTTCCTGGATGTGCACTCATTGGCCCCTGTTGAAGTATTCCCAGCTCAGGCTGACACATTTCAACAACACTTGTATAAAACCCCCTTCCTGTAATGGAATATGATGGGGAAGTATAACTAGCTAACAGTCCCACTATGTAACACTATATGAACAAAAGAAATCTCTGCATCATGACAACTCCAAACCAGTTTTCCATAAATCAAACGCTATAATATTACATACTGTTTAAATCTAAAGTATCCCTATACAGGTAAATTGTAGCCTTACAAGACTGAATTTAGGCTTGGTTACTTAGGTTTGTGCAGGAACAACCTATCAATCCTACCTGACCTAAATTAAATAAGTTAATATTTTTACTTATTTAATTTAGGGTCAGGTAGGATTGATAGGTTGTTCCTCACCAACCCTAACGTAACCAAGCTAAATTCAGTCTATGTAAGGCTACAATTAACCATATAGGAATACCTTTAAGATTTAAACAGTATCGTAAATAATATAGCGTTTGATTATGAAAACTGTTTGAGTGTCAGTGATGCAGAGATTCTTTTTGTTACAATATAGTGGTTACATAGTGGGACTGTTAGCTAGCTATACTTCCCCATCATATTCCATTACAGGATGGGGGTTTATACAGTGTTGAAATGTGGGGGGGGGGGGGGTTCACTGGAGCTTGGGATACTTCAACAGGGCAATGAGCACATCCAAAGGTATTCTTTAAAGGTCCAGTAGACGGGAGTTTACTGTTACTTGGGAATTATCATCTCTCACGTTTTCCCATCTCTTCAAGAGGAGAAATATAATTTTTATGAAGATAACCAAAATATAAAGTGATAACATTATTTACTGCACAAATAATGAATTTCTGGGGAACATGAACTTTGAGAAGAGACTAATATAACACTTATCCAACCATTAAAATACGAATATAAAATATACTGATACTAAGTACTTACAAATAGTTAATCTGTTTCATTTCTATATAAACCTTCAGGAAATCTTGCAATACTAATCTCAGTAACTTTGCTCTCTGAAATGGGTCTTGCAGGGTCACTCTCCTCCAGCAAGCTCAGCGACTACCTGGTATCTCTGTTCAGGTTGGTTTGTCTCTGTAACCAGGTCTTGTCTTCTCGTATAAGGAAGAAACCAACATAACTGCCCTCAGTAGTTCTTAATGGCTGACTCATAAAGTTGCAACATCCTACATCATCAGATAACTAATGGGTTCAATTTCTTATACATATTTCTTTCTTTTTTTTTTATTAGTTTCAATTCTTCAGAGAAGAGAGTGAATAATGTTTTAGGAGTTTAGCAGAAGATCAAATGAATTTTTAAGTTTGTTAAAGTAAACATGAAGTATACCAGGAGTAAGTTATAGATATTCGTTAAAACTTGGAGAGATTTAGAGGGGTGTTTAGAGAGCTGTAGAAGTGTGGGAATAATAGAGGGGGGAAGTAGGAGTTAGTTGATTGTGGGAGTAGCTTAGGCTAGATGTGGAGTTTGTAGGGAGAAAAGGTATAAGAATTTTGGAGCGAGGTTGTTGATAGAGCATACAGGAGGTGCGGGGGGGGAGCGGGGTGTCGGCGAGGTTGTGGAGTTAGGGTAAGTGAGCAGCAGGCCGAGGGGGTGGTCGGCGAGGTTGTGGAGGGTAAGTGGCAGGCGGCGGAGGGTGGGTCGGCAAGGATGTGGAGTGAGGGTAAGTGAGCAGCAGGCGAGGGGGGTCGGCGAGGTTTGAGGAGTGAGGGTAAGTGAGCAGCCAGGCACGAGGGGTCGGCGAGGTTGTGAGTGAGGTTAAGTGAGCAGCAGGCCGAGGGGGTCCGGCGAGGTTGTGGAGTGAGGGTAATGAGCAAGCAGGCCGAGGGGGGTCGGCAAGGTTTGTGGAGTGAGGGTAAGTGAGCAGCAGTCCGAGGGGGGAGGGTCGGCGAGGTTGTGGAGTAGGTAAGTGAGGCAGCAGGCCCGAGGGGTGGTCGGCGAGGTTGTGGAGTGAGGGTAAGTGAGTGAGCAGGCCGAGGGGGGGTCGGCGAGGTTGTGGAGTGAGGGTTTAGTGAGCAGCAGGCCGAGGGGGGGTCGGCGAGGTTGTGGAGTGAGGGTAAGTGAGCAGCAGGCCGAGGAGGGGGGTCGGCGAGGTTGTGGAGTGAGGGTAAGTGAGCAGCAGGCCGAGGGGGGGGGTCGTACTTACTTGGGCGCTCCGATTAGCAACCTGGAGGTTACCTGGAGGTTATTCCGGGGATCAACGCCCCCGCGGCCCGGTCCATGACCAGGCCTCCCGAATGGATCAGGGCCTGATCAACTAGGCTGTTACTGCTGGCCGCACGCAGTCCAACATACGAGCCACAGCCCGGCTGATCCGGCACTGACTTTAGGTATCTGTCCAGCTCTCTCTTGAAGGCACCCAGAGGCTTATTGGCAATTCCCCTAATGCTTGATGGGAGGCCGCTGTTGAACAGTTTTTGGGCCCCGGAACAGCTGGGTGTTTTCCCCTTAGTGTACCAGGCGCCCCTACTTTTTATTGGCGCATTTTTCATCGCCTGCCCAGTCTTTTACTTCCGTATGGAGTGATTTTCTGTGTGCAGATTTGGACCATTCCTCCAAGATTTCCAAGTGTAGATTAGAATATCTCTCCCTCCTGCATTCCAACGAGTTACAAGTCAAGTGCTTCCAAGCGTTTCCATAGTTAAGGTGCTTGACAGAACTTATACGTGCAGTAAAGGCTCTCTGTTCACTCTCTAGATCTTCGATTTCACACTCTTTTGAATGGAGATGTTAATGTACAGCAGTAACCAGGCCATGTGATTTTGAAAAGGATCATCATTGGCTTGGCATCTCTCGTTTTGAAAGTTCTCATTACCATCTTTCATTTTCTTTGCACGTGCGATCGTGGCACTGTTGAGATCCTTGAAAGTGAGATCCTCAGACATTACTACCTCTCAGGTCCCTTACATTATTTTTTCGCCTCTATTGTATGGCCGGAGTCAGTAGTATACTCTGTTCTAGTTAATTATCTCCTCCAGTTTTCCATACGGAGTAGTTGGAATTTGTGTCCTCATTGAACATCATATTGTTTACCGTTGCCCACTGGAAAACTTTTGGTTTTATCATCTTGGAGGGTTAACCGCGTCCTCCAGAGATGTACAGCCTCATGCAGATCCTAGTATCACCGCAAAGGATGATACGTGCTGATGGTGTATATCTCCTGTCTATGTCCGATATGAGGATAAGGAATAAGATGGGGCGAGTACTGTGCCTTGTGGAACAGAGCTCCTTCACATGGAAGCCTCCGATATCACTCTGTGACCACTACTCTTTGTGTTACGATTTGTTAGGAAGTTAAGATCCATCTCTCCCACTTTTTCCCTGTTATTCCTTTAGCAAGTATTTTATGGGCTATTATGCCCATGAATCGATTGTCAAATGATTTTGCAAAAGTCTGTGTATATTACATCTGCATTCTGATTATATTCCAGTCATCCAAGGCCATGTCATAGTAATCCAGTAGTTTGTGAGAGGCAGGAGCGACCGCCCAGAACCCATGGTTGCCCTGGATTGTGCAGATTTTGGGAATCCAAAGGAGATTTGAGGCAATCCTGCTTCTTAGCACTCTTCAAAGATTTTTAGATGTGGACGCCAGAGCTATTGGTTCTATAGTTCTTAGCTAATGCTTTCCTGCCACTTTATGAGTGGGGCAGTCCGTTTGTTTTAAGTGACTGTGGAATTTCACCCATGTCCAAGCTCCTCCTCCATAGTGTACTTAGGTCACGCGTGAGGGGTTTCTTGCAGTTCTTAATGAAAACGAGAGTTAGCACGATCGGCCCGGGCTGAGTGCATAGGCATGTTGCAATGGCCTTGATTTCGAAATCTATCGGAGTTAGGGAATGTCGGAATCTTGCATACATTAATGGAGTTTTGAGGCTCGATTCATGAGAAATCATTTGGTCGTCGATCCTCAGACCGAATTAAGTGGTTCACTAAACACAGATCCGTACTGGGATTTCAATATTTCACTTCATTTCCTTGTTGTCATCTGTGTAAGTTTCCACATCCCCCCTGTCTGAGTAAGGGCCCGATTACTAATGGGTATTTGGCCTTGTTTTTGATATGAAAAGAAATATTTTGAATTTCTTTCATTTACTAATAGCTTTATAGCTCTCTGCCTCCCGGTCCTGTAAGAGTCATTTAACTGAAGTTCGATAGTTTCCACTTCCCTGGTCAGCAACCTCCTTTCGTGTATCAGAATTCTAGCACTCCTGAGGAGCTTCAGTGACTCTTCTCTTCTTCTGTAGAGGAGATTTTCTCTTCTCCAGTATACTCCTGCTCTTTCTTCTTTCTTAGGAATATGCCTAGAACATGCTTCGGCTGCCAGGAAGTTGATCCTTTCAAGGCTCTGGTTTGGATCCATGTCCATTAAGAATCTTCCCAACCGTTTCGTTTAGGACCATGGTTTAATCTGGTCCCAGTAGATGTTCTTGTTGTTGAAGTTGTATTTGTGAAGACACCTTCCACAGGTACATGCATTCTGCTGATCAGGACCCCTATGCAAGTACGTCTGACTTCGATTAGTTGGGATCGAATTAGTTGTTTTGATATTCTTGGTTCTCTTATCAGGTCCTCATTATTTGTGAAGATAAGGTCAGGTGTCTTTCCTAGTCTTGTTGGCTCCACTATCTGCTGGCTTAAGGTTGTTTTTCGCAGAGACTAGATAGTCTCATGTGTGTGTGACCTTTCATCTGCGCTATCTCTGGGGGATTGTTTAGCTATAACATAATTTGCTACATTCTTCCATTTTGTATGCCTTAGGTTTGAACTCACCAGCCATAAGATTGTTTTGGGGATGGAGCTGGAAGGATTTCCAACAGTAATGAATTTTCGAGTAGCTGTTTCTTGAACTGTTGTGAGGTTGCATCTGGTGGCTTTGTATCCAACCACAATGACTAGGTTTTGGTTATCGATCTTTTTGATAGAACTTCTACTACCTCATTTGTGGTGTTCAGCACTCCGTGCATATAAAGGACTCTTTGACATACAGGCCAAACCCCCCTTGTGCCTGTTTTATCTTCGCATCTAAAAAGGTTGTAACCCACTTATCCATATTTCACATGTCAAAGTGATCTTTTGTGTGAGTTTCTGTTGAAGGCTGCAAACCATTGCATTAGACTCTCTAGAAGTCCCTTGATAAAAGGTATTTTGTTGTTGGTGGATGGCTTAAGGGCCCTGTAATATTGCAAATAGAACGAGGTTGTATTCGTGTTTGTTGGGGGATTTGTTTATTGGCATCAGTAGTTATAATTCTGAAGGGCCATGGGTGGCCACGTTGGGGGGGGGGGGGGACTGGCTGCAGCCTCCATCCAACAAGGCTCCGAGGTGGTGGACTATTTTTGTCATTTCCTTCCATTTTCTTTTTCCGTTTCCTGCCATAAAAAATCACCCTGGATTGGGTTGTCTAGTTATTTTTTTTTTTTTTTTTGTTTTTTTCCCTTTACTTTATTGTTTTGTCTTGTGGGGTCTGTGCCTCCTGTCCCTTTTAGATGTTATGCAGGGCCGTCGATGTTGTAACAACAGCTTCTGGAGACCGGAACAGTGGTTACAACATCGACTGCTCTGCATACCATCTAAAAAGGAACCAGAGGCGAGTGTGGAGTGAGGGTAAGTGAGGCAGCAGGCCGAGGGGGGTCGCCGAGTTGTGGAGAGGGGTAGTGAGCATCAGGCCGAGGGGGGGTCGGTGAGGTTGTGGAGTGAGGGTAAGTGAGCAGCGCCCGAGAGGGGTCGTGAGGTTTGTGGAGTGAGGGTAAGTGAGCAGTAGGCCGAAGGGGGGTCCGGCGAGGTTTGTGGAGTGAGGGTAAATGAGCAGCAGGCCGAGGGGTCGGCGAGGTTGTGGAGTGAGGGTAAAGTGAGCAGCAGGCCTGAGGGGGGGTTCGGCGAGGTTGTGGAGTTGAGGGTAAAGTGAGCAGCAGGCCGAGGGGGGGTCGGCGAGGTTGTGGAGTGAGGGTAAGTGACAGCAGCTGAGGGGGGTCGGCGAGGTTGTGGAGTGAGGGTAAGTGAGCAGCAGGGCTGAGGGGGGGTCGGCGAGGTTGTGGAGTGAGGTAAGTGAGCAACAGGCCGAGGGGGAGGTCGGGCGAGGTTGTGGAGTGAGGGTAAGTCACAGCAGGCTGAGAAAGCTGAAGAGTAAATCCCCTCAAAAGAGTTAACAGGAAGGAACGAACTGGCTGAATTTATAAGCGTTGTCGTGCGTGCAAGATGTAAGCTATATGCAACAAGCGATTGCTGTAGGTGTATTAAAAACATCAAAACTACTGAATGTCTTATATTAAATAACACAATAACTAATGTAGTATTGCAACTCAATTACCTACGTTAAACTGACTGACAAAACGAGACAAAGGTACACGTGTTTCCACATGTTTTCTTTTTTTTTTATTATGACGAATGTTTGTGTATGTATAAACTAAACATATACAATAATATTTTTCATGCGGCTATAAATTCCTTGCGTTGATAATACAAATAACTTAACGCCACCTTTTCTGGGGTCAACAGAGTTTACGTAACGTAGTTTTAACGCAACGAAACAGAAGAGTCGTGGCAGTGTGTGCCTACATGGGGTGCCAAGGTTTTGCCTAGAGGTTTTGTGAAGCTGTGGCTGTTTTTGTAGGTCATTGTGAACCACCGGAAACCACCTAACTCACACACCTGTGTGCATCTTTTTGTTTGTGTTCTCTCATCTTCTCTCCTCCTCTCTCTCTCGTCTCTCATATACACACGTAAGGAGAGGGGGATTTAGGTGGGAATTCTTAGAATGAGGGAAGCCGATTTCAAAGTCTTCACCATGTATATATGTGCACCACGTACACTTATATGTAGCACGTTCACAGGTGTGGACCAAATACGCAGGTGTGTACCTCGCACTCGTGTACCTCGCACGCGTGTACCTCGTACATATGTACCTCGTACATGTGTACCTCGCACGTGTACTTCGCACACATGTGTACCTCGCACGCGTGTACCTCGCATATATGTACCTCGCACGCGTGTACCTCGTACATATGTACCTCGTACATGTGTACCTCGCACGTGTACTTCGCACACATGTGTACCTCGCACGCGTGTACCTCGCATATATGTACCTCGCACGCGTGTACCTCGCACATGTGTACTTCGCACATGTGTACCTTGCACACGTGTACCTCGCACACACGTGTACCTCGTACATGTGTACCTCGTACACGTATATACCACACAAATGTACACCACATACATGTATACCAGCATTTATCTCCGATAATATCAAGTTCGCATTTTTTGTCCCGCTCAGTCTTTTTTTTTTTATATAACTGCTGGAGAAAGATGTATTGGTGTGTGATAACCTCCTTTGATGGTGATAACCTCCTTTGATGGTGATAACCTCCTGTGATGGTGATAACCTCCTGTGATGGTGATAACCTCATTTGATTGCTAGATAATCAGTGCTGAGAATGTCCTCCTCTCCCCCATCTTCACCTCTCTCCTCCCACCAACAACGTTGTTTCAGTCTCACCTGCAGTTGACGCATTAAGGGAATCTTGAATATTTATTTACATTTGTATTAAGCGCTAAACTCATGTAGGTCATAGAGAGCAAGGAATGTTGGAGGCTCAATCCTCTGTCCAATAAGTGCCATCTAGTTGAACTTGTACATGGACAAAACTACACAAGACATACACATTCTTCGCGAGTATCATTGCTAAGGAGCGCATCATGATTGTGTGTATCTAATGATGATATATTGGTCAGGATCAGTGTCCTGATACGGGTCTTTTATCACATGATTCCCCGTCACTGGCTCCCGAAGGAGGACAACTACCTGGAGTCTACCTGGAGGGCATTCCAGGGATCAACGTCCCCGCGGCCCGGTCCACGACCAGGCCTCCCGGTGGATCGACCTGATCAACGAGGCTGTTACTGCTGACCGCACGTAATCCAACGTACGAACCACAGCCCGGCTGATCCGGCACCGTCTTTAGGTATCTGTCCAGCTCCCTCTTGAAGACAACCAGGGGTCTTCCCGTAATGCCCCTTATTGCTGGTGGGAGGCTGTTGAACAGTCTTGGGCCCCGGACACTTATTGTGTTTTCTCTTAGTGTACCAATGACGCCCCTACTTTTCACTGGGGGTATGTTGCATCGCCTGCCAAGTCTTTTGCTTTCGTATGAAGTGATTGCTGTGTGCATATTAGGGACCAGTCCCTCCAGAATCTTCCAGGTGTAGATTATGATATATCTGTCTCGCCTGCGCTCTAGTGAGTACAAGTCAAGTGCTTCCAGGCGCTCCCAGTAGTTAAGGTGTTTGACGGAACTTCTACGTGCAGTAAAGGTTCTCTGTACATTCTCTAGCTCTGCAATTTCACCTGCCTTGAATGGGGATGTTAATGTATAAGAGTGGGTACAATTCATAACTTTATGTTTGGGACTTGTTGACTCCATTCCTATGGCCGGGGAAGAATGATTAGCATGGCTGTAATCGCAGTGCTGTACACCCTACGGCGCAGGCGTGGCAGTTTTTTTTTTGTGAGGGCGTCGTGAACCAGGTCCAGTCAGTGATGTGACGTTAGTGTCTTGATCCCGGTGCTCTTTATGATGCTGGTGTTCTCACAACTCAACAAACTTGTCTCCTGTCAGGGACAATCCCCACTTAGGGCAGAAGCCTAGGCGTCGGAGTGACTCTTGGTCTGACAACCTCCTCTGGCCTGCAGAGGTGATTGTTCTTTATGTAATGTGATGTCAGGATGTTCGTCGCACTGGTTACACAGCTATTCCAGAGAGCGCGGGGATGCCAATGCTCTAATTAAAATCCCCTCAAGGAAGGTTCCTTGATGTTGGTGAGGGGCTCTTGATTTAGGAAATTGGATCTGTGCTCCAGTTCCCCGAATTAAGCCTGAATGCCTTCCACATCCCCCCCAGGCGCTGTATAATCCTCCGGGTTTAGCGCTTCCCCTTGATTATAATAATAATAATCTAATTAAAATCATCCCTGCTCAAGTTATTTTGTTATTGGCGGTTAACTCTACGTAGAAGTTAACCAAGATAAATCTAACCAAACGTAGCCTAATCTAATGTAACATATAACCTAACCTAATTTGTTCTTTCTTAACCTAGACTAATAAATATATATATTTTTTATAACTGTCCATACTAGATCATGTTCAACTCGTTGTGCTGTAATGCATACAAAAACGAACTATCTACTTGGGGTGGGTTGCCAAGTTTTCACGTGATGGTGGTAGGTTAGTGAATTGGGTTTAAAGCCTCTCGACTACTACATTAAGGTCATTAAGGTTGCATGTCACCTATTCACCACCAGTCAAGAATAATTTAACACACCTCTCGGTACATCCAGTTGTTCGTGTGATGGTGGGTAGTGTGGAGTGGCGGGGAGGGGGAGTGGATGACACCAGACCACCTTGTTAGCAGTGTATCTACAAAAAAAAGTTATTAGAATTCTTGGCTTCATATTTGACGTATAATTGCAATTATTTTTTTATTGTTAACACATCGATCGTTTCTCACCAAGGCAGGGTGGCCCGAAAGAGAAAAACTTTAATCATTCACTTCATCACTGTCTTACAGAGGCTTGCTTACACTACAGCTATAAAACTGCAACATTAACACTCCTTCAGAATTGCAATTATTGTAATTAGTAATAATTATAGAATAAAAGAGTAATAAATGACGGTACTAAAGATGACAACATATATAGTGAAGATATATAGAAGCTTTCGACGACGTTTCGGTCCGACTTGGACCATTTACAAAGTCACACTAACGAAAAGGAGAGCGGGAAGGGCATATCTAAATTCTTTGGAAGTGTGTTGAACACACCTCCAAAGGATCAGGTTAAGTCATGAGTGTTCTGAAGTTTGGAGCAAATGACAGTGTAATGAGACAGGAAGACATCTGCAGAGACAAAGCCAGGTCTAAGAATCACACTTGTAAGAGTCATTTCATGTCAAGTGGACTACCTCACCATCACAAATTTTGATGAAACTTGGTGTCCTAAATCCACCATGTCCCAAGCTAATTTCGAATCAAAATAATTTCTCACTCTACCAATATAAATGAAACTTTACCATCTTTCACAACTTCTTACACTGAATCCAAGGGAACTATTATGGATTTACATTTTTTTTGAAATTGACGTACTGATTAAGCCTCAAAGTAGGGCAAAAATATCAGTGTTTCAAAAAAATGTCAAAGTTTAGCCTTCTTTGGCTTGGGTAATAATAAACATATTCCCATGAAATTTTGTTTACTTGTGCTTTTTTTGTGACATAATTTTGTTTACAAATATATAGTTTCAGCTTGGGAAAATGTTTCGTTGCTTTTCAATTTAAATTTTCGCTTTTTTTTTTTTCAAAAAGTAGAAAAGTTTTTTTTCAATAACCTTTTGCCAAAAAAAAAGGAGAGAGTCATTTTGAAGCATTTTCAAACTGCATCCATTAGAAAGAGCGTGTTTTAAACCATCTAAAAAAGTTGGTTTAGTTTTTCATTGGACTTAATATAATGCTCAAAAAATAAGGGTCAAAGTTCAACAGGTTACTGTATGTTGATGTTATATCATATTATATGCTGATAAATGAAGTTCTTAAAACAAGTATCATTATTCATCTAAAATACTGTTTTATATCTCTTAGGTAAATTAATTATATAGACAATTTGATAGCAATTTTCTAGTATGGAAACTGTGGAATCTTCCAGTAACGGTGATCCCACAACATGTATTGTTGGAAGAGAAAAACCGTCATCAACATGTCAGAATTTATTTTATTATAAGAAAGTTTGTTTTAAAATCGGTACAAGACTTATCCACAGACGACAAAGCGCTACTTATTCGATGTTCAAAAGTAAATCTTATGGACGATGACCAAATTTGTTTGCATTATGGAGCAACGTACCTCGAAAAATATGAAACAATGCAAAAGACATTCTGCATTCCTTTTGGAAAGCAAAAATCATCATACCAGAGCAGAACTTTTGAGGGTCGATGTTGAAATGGCTGACAAATTTGAATTGTTTCACAAAGAGCAAAATCAAACCCGGTCAGAAAATTTGTTCTATATGTAAGGCTGATGCTTGAATAATGGAGACTTCAATTGCCTCGTCCTCATCTTCGGATGATTTTGATATGGACAAGTCTATCACAATTAATAAAAACTTGTCTGCCTTGGGTGAATCACCATTGAAATTTTCGAAATGAGCAATAAAGTGGGCTATACAAAACGAGAAATTGAACAAGTGCAAAATGTGATAATGCACAAGATCACTGCCGCTGTCAGACTCGATGTTCACAACGCTGGACCGTCTAGTCTAGTCAGATGATAAAATGCAACTTATGTGAAGACTACATTTCTTTGACTGAAGAAATGAAAAAGAAAATCGAAATGTCCGACAGCTCCAAAAAAGTTCAAATAGTGACTTTGGCTCCAAAAAAAGGTTGGTCTATTGAAGCTACAGTCTTGGAGTTTGGAGTTTCAAAGTGTATGATGAAGGTGACCAGAAAAATCAAGAAAGAACAAGGTAATTTGGCTTTGACAGGACCAAAAGTTGGGACGCAGTTGCCAGGACACATTCTGCTGAATTCATCGTCTTCGTAAAATTTTTGTACTCTATGTACAAAAATTTTACGAAGACGATGAATTCAGCAGAATGTGTCCTGGCAAGAAAGATTGTGTTCCAGTTCGGATTGATGGAGAAAAGATACACAAACAGAAGTCGTTGCTGTTGAGCAACCTTGAAGAGATGCATATAGTATATCGTGAAAGGCCTGTCGCTGAAATCGAGTTTTCAAAATTTTGTGTTCAGACCCAAGTGGTGCATAACACTTGGTGCTTCAGCTACCCATTCTGTTTGCGTTTGTACCATACATCAGAACGTCAAACTCATGTTGCAAGGAGACAATATTAAAGACGATTACAAAGTGCTTATAAAAAAACTGTTTGCAATTTGAACTCTAGATTGCATGCTACAGCGATGCCAAGATTGTCCAGGTGAGGAAGAACTTACGGTTTATCTCGAAGAAATATTCAAAGCTTGGGATCTGGATGAACCGATTGAATTTGAACTGGGTGCATACTGATTGCGAAATGCTAGAAATGTGCAGACTGACGTTGGATGAATTTATCAGCAAGCTTGCGAACAAAATTTGTGTCAAAGCATCAAAGCGAATATCTGAAAGGTTTGAAGGCGAATTTAGAAGAAAGCAAAATAATTGTTTTGATTGACTTCGCTCAAAATTTCTTTTTTGTTATACAAGACACTTCAGGGCTTTCATTGGGAAAATTCACAAGCTACATTACACCCCTTTGTTGCATACTACGTCAACGAAACTGGTATCCTACAAGGTACAAACCTTCCCATCATCACAGATCACATGCAGCGTCACTCAATATCTGTTCATGTGTTCATTTGCAAACTGATCGGGTTTTTGAAGGCAAGAACGAAAGTTGCTAGAATCCACTATTTTAGTGATGGCTCGGGTACTCAATAGAACTTCAAAAATTATGTCAATTTGTGCACTCACAAGACTGATTTCGATGTTGAAGCACAATGGAATTTTTTTTTTGGAACAAGCCATGGCAAATCACCGTGTGATGGAATTGGAGAAATGGCAAAAAGATTATTCACTAGCGCTCACCTTCAAAAACCATTGAACGACCAATACTGATACCAAAAGATCTATTCGAATCTTGTGATAAGCATACACATGGAGTTAAATATATATTTGTTCCCAAAGAAGTTGATGAAAACAAATCGTTTCAAGAAGAAAGATGGCGAGAAAGCAGCACAGTAGGTGGAACGAGGGAGCATCACCAATATGTGTCACACCATACGTGTAAGCAAAGTTTTAAATGATGCCATCAACTTCTTTTCCAAAACTTCCAATACGAGCACTAAAATGCCAGGCTTACGAATATCACAGCTGCTCCCTGGTAATTACATTGCTATACAGATGCGACGGGGACTGCGCCAAGGCTGCCCACTATCACAAATATTGTTTGCGTGTATACAGGATCCATTTTATAGGGCCATTCGGAGGTGTGTTGCGGGAGGTGGGGAGGGTACTGACCGGGGGGAGGGGGGGCTGGTATCGTAGGTTATGTGGATGACACGACTGTTTTGGTGAGAGGTAATGGGGATTTGCTTAGGGTGGGTAAGGTGGTGGATGTGTTTGGGGAGGCTTCAGGTATGAAAATTAATGTTGAGAAGACTAAGTTTCTAGACTTAAGGGATAGTACAAATGGGATGAGGTGGTAGGGGGTGGGTGGAAGGTGGTGGATCAACTAATGATATGTGGGATAATTTATGTGAGAAATACACGGGTGGCTCAAGAGGTGAATTCGGTGAGAATAGTGAATGGAGTATTGAAAAGACTTGGTGGTTTGAGGGCGGCGCAACTAACGCTGCATCAAAGAGTAATAGTGACGAACGTGCTATTGTACAGCAAGATATGGCATGTCGATGTCATGTACCCGCTGATGAGACGTGAGGTGAAGCGTTTACAACATGGGGTTTTTAGGTTTATATGGGGATCGGGCTGCGAATGGTTAAGTAGAGCGGTGTTAACACTTCCGGTCAGTCGAGGAGGGCTGGGACTTTTACCTCTGGAAAAAAGGATGATGAGCGTGTACCTAAAACGAAGTTATATAAGGGAGGGGAGCGGGAGGGGAGGTGGACTTGTGCGAGTACGTAAGGATATGCAACGGTGGTGGGGGGGTAGGGATTTAATAGTTGGTGAGGCCATGTTGAGGTTATTAATGACAGTGAGGGATCCGTCGTGTGTTAAATTGCGGGTCCTCGAAGGAGTGGAAGGTAGGTCAGTGGTGGCTGCTGTTGAAGGGGCATACCCTATGTATGCGTGGAACGAAATATGGACGCGTCTAAAACAATTACGTGTAAAACCGGGTGTTCGGGAGGTAATGTTTAGATTTTTACATGGGATTTTGCCGTCTGGGGTTGTCCTATTCAATAGGAGGATAAGGGAGGGAGGGGAATGTAGAGCGTGTGGAAGCATGGAGACAATTTTGCATGCGGTATATTTTTGTGACTGTATAGAAGTGGTGCGGGTCTGGTTAGGAAAGGTGTTCAGGTTAGTGGGTGGGGGAGGATTGCAGGTGTTGCGGGCTTTAAGTTTGGATATAGGTGGGGTGAATAAGATGGTGGAGAATGCAGTGGCGTATTTGGTCACGGATTTTATATATACGTCATGGGCCATGAGGGAGGTGGGCGTGGATGAGAGGATAAAGGTGTTAGCTGCGACATTTTACAAAACTAAGTGTCGTAATAGGGAAATTTATGGAGGGAATTGGGAGATTGCGTTTACTGAGGGCTATCGGAGTTTTAGGTTGAGGGATTTATGGGATTTAAGTGCAATGTAAGGGGTCGCGGCGGGCTGGCTTCCGATGAGGACAGTGTGAAAGGGTTTTAGTGTGGAAGAGAATGAATATAGTACTGAGACATAAGTGCCTTTGACTGTATGATGAGCGGGTTGTGTGTTGTGAACGATACACGTTCTTCAATTTAATTATTAATTATGCTAATGACAAAGGACGACAGACGTCGTAATGTGATGGAATATTATATATCTGCAACGAAATTATTGGTATGTGTGTAATGAAATGACAAAATGGGTGCAGTGTGTGAATGCGAAATATATATATACACATGAAGTATTGCGTGTGGTAGGAAGGCTTCAGTATTTATCGACGTGTGAAGGTCATGCACTGTTATGTTTTGTGCTAACAGACTTACATCTTAGTAGTGGTTTTAATGATATGGGCGAAATATTTTTAGAAAGCTTGACTTATCCTGTTTTCTTAATACATATTGTTTTTTCATGGGAGCTCTATAGAGCCCGTAGGTTTAGGTTACCATTGAATTGATATATATTATAGGGTAATTGATGGATGACATAGGATTAGGTATTTGTGTTTTCACTGGTTGTGTTGTAAAGTGTTTGTAACATATGTATATATTTATACCTTCCTCGAGAAGGTGATATGTTTGGGTGTTTAGTAGATATACGTTGTACATGAATCATGTAGAATTGAATTTTATATTATCTCAATACATTGAGTGATACTGAACGTATCATGTTGTTCAATATGGAATAATGAAAGTATTTCATACAATTACAGTTACATATAAAGATTGTTACGTGTCAGGTGGATTGACACGCAAGAAGGGGGGGGGGTAGTGCTTTCAGAATGTAAGGTGTACATTCCGTGGCAGGATGAACAATCAGGAATTAGATGTACTTGCCAAGGAGTCTTTAGGTTAGATTTAGTGTTCCAGACATAATGTCATTACTTCAAGGATTGGAGTGGTCATTGTTTACTGTACAGATTTGTTTTTCAGATGTAATATGTTAATTGGAAAGTACATGTACTATGCAGAATTTTTCATCACTGTTTTCACTATGTAATTTGTCGTTTATTTTTATGTACTATGTATGTCTTTTCAATAAAATATAAAAAAAAAATTACGTTGCTAGTATTTACTATAAGAAATGGATTGGAAACGTTGTTGCAGTATCGGTGGAAGAAAGTGATACATTGATCAAGTTTATGCAGCCACACTGTCTGGCCGGTTCATTTTACTGGCCTGAAAGAGATGACATTTGTTGGATGCCGGAGCAACAACTCATTTCTGTGCTTCATGTTCCATCAGTTACATCATCTGGGTGACAATATCAGTTTTCAGAATTTTTTTTGGCAAACATGAGCCATCAATTTAAAGCAATGCAGTGAAAAAATCAAATAGTCAGAACTTCGGCTTGGGAACCAACTAAAGATACCCGCTGTAGGCTTGGGAACCTAGACTAAGCAGCCTTGTTATTGACTTGAGAACCAAACAAATATCCCAGCAAGGCTTTGTAACTTCAACAGAAAAAAAACAAGAGTCCAGGCTTGGGAACCTGAACAAAGAAACCCACCGGTGGCTGAGATTGCATGGCTACTGGGCGTGACCTCTATGGCGATGGGGTTGCTGGTTCAAATTGATTGAACCAGTAGTGGTAATGCCACCATGGACCAACGCAATCAGATACTTCTATGCTTTTCTCATAAAGAGTGCTGGAAAAAAAAGATCACATAACACGTCCAGCTTAAAAAGTTAACCATACTGGAGATTTTCGCAGAGCATTGAAGCTACAGTATCCTGTTAATTTTTTACCCTTATTTTTTGGGCATTATATGGGAGTGATGAAAAACTGAAGCAATTTTTTTTAGATGGTTTAAAACATGCTCTTTCTAATGAACGCAGTTTGAAAATGTTTCAAGATGACTTTTTTTTTTGCAAAAGCACATTGCAAATATCCTATTTTCTAATTTTTTTGAAAAAATGTGAAAGTTTAAATTAAAATTTAAAAAGAATAAAACATTCTCCCAAGTTGAAACTATGTACATGTAAACAAGGTTATGTCACAAAATGGTAAACAAAATTTCAAAGACATATCTCTATTTTTACATGAGCCAGAGAAGGCTAAACTTTGAGATTTTTTGATGCATTGATATTTTTGCCCCACACTGAGGCTCAATCACCATGTCAGTTTAAAAAATGTAAATCCATATTAGTTCCATTGGATTAAACATAAGAAGCTGTGTATGATAGCAAAGTTTAATTTATTTTGGTGGAAAGAGCGAGAAATTATTTTGATTAAAAACTGCCGAATTTCGTAGGGTTACGGTACATGGTTGTGACATGGTCATAAACAAAGGGTTCTATCTCAGCAACCATTTCACTGACGGATCTTGAACTCTACCAAACTTAGTTTAAGACATAAGATTCAGCACACAAGTCTCATTAAAATCCATGATGATGAGATGGGGCACTTTTCTAAAATCAAACCACTTGACATGGAATGACCCACAAGGAGAGTTGTGTATAAAGGAAGCTTCAACAAGATGGCGACTGTGAAAGCTAGTAGTAGGGTAGACAGTTTTAGCAGAGGACCAGTCAGTAGGATGATTGTGATCTCTAAATGACAGAAAAGAGCACTACAGCAGTTTGTCACCGGCCACGGTTACCCTTAGACTGGGGATAAGGGTAACTCTGGCCGATGACACCTACGCTACTCTGACACCTCTCTCCCTGCTTTGGTTACTTCCTTGCAACATTGCACAGCTCCTGATGATGCACTGAGAAGTGTGAAAGTACTTGAGCTAAATATTCCCCCCCCCCTCCGTGGCTTGTCCCGCATAGTCAAGATCGCCCGTCTGCGACTGTTTGCATTATTTTATATATATATATATATATATTATATATATATATATATATTTATATATATATTATATATATATATATATATATATATATATATATATAGGGAGGTACCACTCTAGAAAACTGTCCTGGGGACCCTCATCCTCAGAGAAAAGAATAAATTGCTCAGGGAAACTCAAGGTTCTCCTGAAGCTGTTTGAGAATTTTCTCCTACCACCCCCTATATTTCAAGTATGTTTTATTTAAAGACAAAATTACATTGGCCAAACATTCACAAAATACAACAGAAAGTAAAACAAATAGGTAACTCAGAGCTACATCTCGAATACTTCGTCCAGCTCCCTGCGGTGGCCGTGTGCCAGAATGCTGCAGGCATTTCCTCTCTGGATCGCAACACTGAGTCTCTGAAAGAGGAAGTGGTCGCCCTGTGGTCCTTGGTTTCTATGATGAGCTTTTCACCCAGCTCTTTGAGGAACTTTAGAGCACACTTGCCCCATGCTCCAAGGGTCTTCGACCCTATTGGAATGAAGTTAAAGCAAGAGGGAAGGTCTTCATATTTTCGGGTCTTCTGGGTCTCCCTGTGGCTGGCAGCTCCACCCCCTTCCACTACGGAGTATGGCAAGTAGGTGTCTGCCAGTGTGGCGGCACAGGTGTAGTCCCAAGCAATCTGCTTTCCATCCTTCCAGGGTAGCATATTGGCTCCATCAGGACTCTTTTGACTTCCATCAGACCTCTGTACTTGGGGTTCCCGTTGAGCTGGGCAACGGGCTGTGGCGAGGCTTCTCTTTATGATGTCATTGACCTCCTCATGTCTGGGATACTTCCCTTCTGCTGTGTGACACACGAGACCATGAAGTCCGAATTGATCAGCTGTCGCCCTGCCGCAAATACACCTATGTTAGGTGAGGATGGGGGCGGCTAGGCGAGGAACAACACCAATCCGAATGGCCTGTGGGTCGAGACGGGTGCCCAGGGAGGAATTGGGAACAGCTAACAGGAAATCTCCTGAGTGTGGTGCCTTCACTGCCAGAAGACGAGCTTTGTCCTTTCCTGAAGCATTGGAGAGCATTGTGTTGGCGATTTTTTCCATGATCGGTTTGTCCCAGTGGGACTGTTTGTGCTCTTTGGGAGGAGCTGGTCTACTGGAGGAGTCTGTAAGGGTGTCCCACCGTATCGCTGCTTCAGTAAACCTGGGGTCTTGAGCTCCTACCACGTCTCTCAAGCGTTCGGGAACTATCTTCTTGACTAATGCACTGGAAGCCAAACACGAAGACAGAAAAGCAGGTAAAGCAACATGCGTTGCTTTGCGCACCCCTATATCTCCCAGTCGTACTGGGAGGGTTGCCTGATCCCATTGCTCATCCTCTAGTGACAGGTTCAGTGCCTTCTTAAAAGTTAAAAGTTGATATATATGTCGTGCCGAATATATAAAACTGGTCAATTAGCAACAACTCATTTAAAATTAAGTCCTTTCTGAAATTTTCTCTTATACGTTTAAAGATATATTTTTTTTCATTAATGTTAATGTAAAAATTTTTAATTTTGCACCAAAAGAATCTTAGAAAATTTACCTAACCTTATTATAACAAGAACAATTTATTTTAGCCCAACCCAACTAAATATATTTTAGATTTGTTTACAGTAATTTAATACTAAACAAACACAGTGAAATATTTTTTTTTTGTTAGGTTCAGAATGATTTTGGCGAAATTATTGCATACACAAATTTTCACTTGTCCTATATGGCAAGGTGAGCGTTGCTATTTAAGCCAAGATCGCAAGTTCTGCCTATTCGGCACGACATATATATAATATATATATATATATATATATATAATATATATATATATATATATATATATAATATATATATATATATATATATTATATATATATATATATATATATATATATATATGTAATGCATCACGAACGAGTGGTTTTAAGCAAATAACAATATTGCGACTAGCCAGGGATCGAACCCCCGATTTCTGGTCTCCATATTACAGAATGGATATAAAGCATAACGAAGTTGATTCCGTGTATCAGAAATCCTTCCAACGAAGTTAAGGTGAAGGCATTTAATTTGCACTCTCGGGAAAGACATATAATGATGGTGCAAAAGTAAATAAAAGGAATATAAATAGCGTGTTGAAAATATCTAACCAAGATTCTCAGCAATGGTCTCACGTTGGAGAAATTTTATTTAGAATGGATATACTATTGGAAATCACTGGTGGTAACACAAGGGCGTTTCAAAGAGACAGACCCAGTCGTTATGACCTTATGATTAAACATCTCCTTAACACACGCCAGACTGTCGTATGAGGGATCATAAGTCCACTCGTTGAGAACTTGTGATCCCTCATACGACTGTCTGGCGTGTGTTAAGGAGACGTTTAATAGTGAGACCATACTTTTAATCTGATAGACTTATAGAAGAGTGGAGCAAACTCCCAACGTAGCGTCACTGAAGCGAGAACTTTGAGTAGCTTTAAAAGTAGGTTGGATGGGTACATGAGTGGGTGTGGCTGTGTAGTTGACTCTGCCTAGCACGAGGCAGTATATCTAACACGATGTGTGCGTTTAGAGGTGAGGATAAATGTTTTCTGTAGGTTACGTGTAGTCGCTTTCGGGGATTGCCGCCCCCGCGGCCCTGCCCAGACCAGATCGCAATCCACCGTACGTATGCAGCACAACCTGCCTGATCAGGAATTGTTTTGAGATATTTGTCGAGCTCCCTCTTGAAGAGATCTAGGGGGCTGTTGGTAATCCCCCCTTATGCATGAAGGGAGGGTGTTGAAGAGTCGTTGTATCGTGGTGTACTCATAGATTCCCTGATTTTCATCTGAATTATCCTGCACCGTCTGTCAAGTCTTTTGTCTATGTAGTGATGTCTGTGCGAAGATTTGGGGCCATTCCTCAGGTATCTTCAGGAGTAGATTATGATGTATCTATCCCGCCTACGTTCTACGGAGTACAGTTCTAGGGACTTCATACTACATCAAATAACAAACTTTTCCTCAGCGTCTGTGTTTTGCGTTGTTCTTATTTATCATCACTATTACCAATCTTAATCATCACTGTCACCATCATTATCATTATCTCATCAATAAAAATTATTTTCGTCCTGTTACTGAGCGTTTAATTAAGCTCTTGGTGTCTTAGATTATTATTATTATTATTATTATTATTATTATTATTATTATTATTATTATTATAATCAAGGAAAGCGCTAAACCGACAAGGGTCACGCAGCGCTTTATCTTAGATTAAACGCATCAATTTCATTTGCATCGTTAAAAAAACATGGATACTTGACTGAACGCAATCGAAAGTAACGGATGTTTTGTAGCGTGATGTAACTTTAATATTGTTAGGGAATGTATCACAACACGTATAAAAATAAAAAAAAAAACGTTTATTTTTTGCAGGCAGATCTGTGGCCCGGTTATGGAGTGACCTGGTTAATAAGGTGTAGCCTAATTGAGGTATGACCTGGTGGGGGCAGCTGGGACAAGAGGACCCGCTCCAAGTAGTGAAGAGTACCTGAGCCTGACAATATCAAGTATCCTGGTAGCCAGGCATGATCCGGGGAGTTAGTGTCTTCCTAGATCACCCTGCCTGCATTCTTGTGATATCTGCCCCCGTCCCTCCCTCTGTGGTGTATCTGGGCTGCGCTCCTCCAACCCCTGATAACGAAGTGATAAACAGATAAGGCTCCTTAAAGTGAATACCATCGGGTAATTTGTGTTGGACTAGTTTTTAAATTCACAGGTCAGCCGGAGTGGCGAGTGGATTGTCAAAAGTGATCGTGGACATTAATATACAGTGACGTAAGGATAATAGTTAAGTGATCAAGTGGTACCAGTGACATTTAATGTGGCCAGGTAGGTGAAGGTGGTGAGTGCGTCTGGCTTGCCCAGGTGGAGTCCCTAGAGACGCAGCCAAGAACCTCCCTGGAAAGTTAATGACAAAAAACCCATCTGGTTGACCTTGGTGTTGTTGGGGAGTATACGCTGCCACACACGTGTCGACCTCTCCTCCAGCAGCGGTGGTAACGACCTGTTGGTGTAGGTGGTGACCTGGTGGTGACCTGCAGGTATTAGTGATAACCTGTTGGTTTACATAGTGACCTGCAGGTGTTGGTGACGACTTCCTGGTGCAGATAGTTACCTGCTGGTGTAGTTGTTGACTTACTGGTGTAGGTATTGACCTGCTGGTATAGGTGTTTAAGGTGCTGGTGCCGCTGCCACCTTTGATACCTGCCACAGGTTATCCACAACCGTCGTCTGTTTGGTGGCTACCTCTTCTTAATTAAAATATACAAGCAGAACTTCGACACAGTCCTACCACCTACATCTCTACCACTCAGCTCCATCAGCGCTCCACTACACCACAATGTCCGTGAGGTGGAAGATCCCTCCTGGGGAGTCTGAAGAGGACGATGATCAAGACACTGACACATTCTGCGGTCGTCAGTATGAGCAGACATTGGTGAGTACTATTTTTTCCTACATTCTTTTTTTTTCCATTACGTCAGCAGTTTATGGTTGGCTGTATAGTGGTATTAGTTTATCAAGTATTGCAGGAAATCTCTCCTCCGTCTGATTTGAAAAAAATTCCTTAGTCTTGTATGCAGTGTTTGTCAGGACAATATTTTGACTGTGTCTTCGTCACAAAAAGTGTCAAAAATCAATGGGACATTGAATGTCTTATTCACCATATGAAACTTGATAATTTTATGCATTTTTTATAGTAATATTCTCCTATTATGCTAACTCTTTATAGTTATTCTTTTATTGTAATTATCTCTTCTGTAGTTTTAGTTTTCTGTTTTTACAAATATTTGTATAGTTACAAACTTATAGTGTTCTTGTGTACAGTTGCCCCAGTGTGAGGCTGCAAAAAGTTTTCAGCATTATTGCTGTTGCTCAACAGCTGTTCTTCTCAAGGGAACAGCTGAAGTTTCCTGATCCATCGATAGCGATAACATCCCATATCATAAAAATCTATGAAAGAGTTCTAAGAAACAAGATCACCACCCACCTAGATACCCATCAATTACACAACCCAGGGCAACATGGATTTAGAGCAGGTCGCTCCTGTTTGTCACAACTACTGGACCACTATGACAAGGTCTTGGATGCTCTAGAAGACAAACAAAACGCAGATGTAGTATACACAGACTTTGCAAAAGCCTTTGACAAGTGTGACCATGGTGTAATAGTGCATAAAATGCGTGATAAAGAAATAACAGGAAAAGTTGGTAGATGGATCTTTAGTTTCCTAACGAATACAACACAAAGAGTAGTATTAAACAGAGTAAAGTCTGAGGCGGCTGCAGTGAAAAGCTCTGTTCCACAAGGCACAGTACTCGCTCCCATCCTGTTCCTCATCCTCATATCTGACATAGAGAGAGATGTAAGCCACAGCACCGTGTCTTCCTTTGCAGACGACACCCGAATTTGCATGACGGTGTCCTCCATTGAAGACACTGCAAGACTCCAAGCGGACATCAACCAAATCTTTAAATGGGCCGCAGAAAACAATATGAAGTTCAATGATGAGAAATTTCAATTACTCCGATATGGAAAACACGAGGAAATTAAAACTATATCGGAATATAAAACAAATTCCAACCACACAATATAGAGCAATAAACTAATATAAAGATCCTGGGGTGATAATGTCAGAGGATCTCACTTTCAAAGACCATAACATTGTATCAGTCGCATCTGCAAAAAAAAAATGACAGGATGGATAATGAGAACCTTCAAAACTAGGGAGGCCAAGCCCATGATGACACTCTTCAGGTCACTTGTTCTATCTAGGCTGGAATATTGCTGCACACTAACAGCACCTTTCAAGGCAGGTGAAATTGTTGACCTAGAAAATGTACAGAGAACCTTCACGGCGCGCATAACGGAGATAAAACACCTCAATTACTGGGAACGCTTGAAGTTCCTTAACCTGTACTCCCTAGAACGCAGGCGGGAGAGATGCATGATTATATACACTTGAAAAATTTTAGAAGCATTAGTACCAAACCTGTACACGATAATGACTCCCTATGAAAGCAAAAAACTCGGCAAAGGCTGCAACTTCCCTCCAATGAAAATCAGGGGCGCCACTAGCACGTAAGAGACAACACAATAAGTGTCCGGGGCCCAAGACTGTTCAACTGCCTCCCAGCATACATAAGGGGGATTACCAATAGACCCCTGGATGTCTTCAAGCAGGTACTGGACAAGCACCTAAAGTCAGTACCTGACCAGCCGGGCTGTGGTTCGTACGTCGGGTTGCGTGCGGCCAACAGTAACAGCCTGGTTGATCAGGCGCTGATCCACCATAAACCCTGGTTACAGACCGGGCCGCGGGGGCGTTGACCCCCAAAACCCTCTCCAGGTATACTCCAGGTATGATAGGACATGAAAATACATAAGAATTAACTAATCTCATTTAAGAAACGTACAACTTTTCAAAAATTGTTGACCAGTGTTACCTGACACTCCTAACATCCCCAGAGCCATGTTTGAACCTTACGTCTTCACTCTTTATAATAATTAATAATAATAATAATAATGATCAGGTGTTGATGCTGCTATTAATATTCTCTTCAGCTTTGTTCATCTCGTCAGTCGTGGGTCAAGATCCTGGAAACAATATTCCAACACAGAATCCTCGACGGGTTTTTTTTTTTAGGGTGAGTGTATTGAATGGTTTTTTGGGGCATTGGTGGGTGTTGGGGCGATCGAGCTGTTATGCTGGGTGCACGAAATCTTCATCGGGCCACATTCCAGCTGTCAGGGAAATGCTTAAAGAATGATATTTCCTTAGGAAAACTAGTTGGGAATCCCCACAGACCCCCCGGTATTTTGTTTTGTTGCCCCGGGTTGCCTTGTGAGGTATTGATTTATTTATTAAATATATATAATATATAATTTTAATTTTTAATATTAAAAATAAATATATATATATATTAAAGTATCCGGAGTTTACCGGGGAAGAGTTTCGGGGGGGCAACGCCCCCCCCGGCCCGGTCTGGACCAGGCCTCCCGGGGGATCAGGCCTGTCAACCAGGCGTTGCGCTGGGTGCACGCAAACCAACATCACCCCCAGCCGGCTTTTATCCGAAATGACTTTAGGTGCTTGTCCAGTGCCAGCTTGAAGACTGCCAGGGGTTTTTGGTAACCCCCCTTATGTGTGGGGAGGCAGTTGAACAGTCTCGGGCCCCTGACACTTTTTTTTGTATGGTCTCTTAACGTGCTAGTGACCCCCTGTTTTCATTGGGGGGATGGGCTGTCTGCCAAGTTTTTTGCTTTGTAATGAAGTGAATTTTCGTGTGAAAGTTGGGTATAGCCCCTCTAGGTTTTTTCCAGGTGTATATAATCATGTATCTCTCCCTCCGCGTTCCGGGGAATAATTTTTGGGAACCTAAAGCGCTCCCGAAATTTGAGGTTTTTTATCTCGTTATGCGCGCCGTGAAATTTCTCTGAAAATTTTTTTCTGGGTCGGAAATTTCACCTGCCTTGAAGGTGCTTTTAGTGTGCAGCAATTCCAGCTAGATAGAACAAGTGCCCTAAGAGTGTACATGGGCGGCCTCCCTGTTTTAAAGGTTCTCATTATCCATCCGTCTTTTTTCTAGCAGATGCGATTGATACAATGTTATGGTCCTTGAAGGTGAGATCCTCCGACATGATCACTCCCAGGTCTTTGACGTTGGTGTTTCGCTCTATTTTGTGGCCAGAATTTGTTTTGTACTCTGATGAAGATTTAATTTCCTCATGTTTACCATATCTGAGTAATTGAAATTTCTCATCGTTGAACTTCATATTGTTTTCTGCAGCCCACTGAAAGATTTGGTTGATGTCCGCCTGGAGCTTTGCAGTGTCTGCAATACAAATGGCATGTTAAATGTTTTTATTGCTAATATTGAGGTGAGCGCCTTGTGTTTTGCTCTTTCCGACATGTTATTATGTCGACTCTCCAATATTAAGTGATTTATGTAATGAATACAGTTAAATTTTGAGTCTTTGAGAAAAAAGTTCTACATTAATAACCAAACAAAAAAAGGTAACCAAATATAACCTAGATTAGTAGTTGAAAGGCCTCCCTCCATCCCTAACAGACCATCTGAAAGAGCCCCCTTTCCCCAGCAGACCGGCTGGAAGAGCCCCAACATTCCCTCAACGGACCAGCTGTGAGCCCCGCCATTCCCCAGCAGCCAGCTGGGAGAGCTGCACTTCCATGGTGAACGGGCGTGAACAACGTGTGTCGCTGCTCTCTAACCTGTTTGTAGCGTGGGCATGTTAGCGGTGTCTTGCTGCTGCTGCTGCTGCTGCTGCTGCTGCTGCTGCTGCTGCTGCTGCTGCTGCTGCTGCTGCTGCTGCTCTGCTGCTGCTCTGCTGCTGCTCTGCTGCTGCTCTGCTGCTGCTGCTGCTGCTGCTGCTGCTGCTGCTGCTCTGCTGCTGCAGCAGCAGCAGCTTGCCTGCGTGTGTCATGTATGCTTCATATTTGAGGAATTTTTGACACGTGTGTATGACGTGCGCTCTACTCTTTGGATATAACATACATCATACTCTTTGTAAGAGTTTATCTTAGGTTGTTGACCAGGAGTAACTCAACAGCTTATTTCTTTTAGATCCCTAGGTGCTGCTCCCTAGGATGAGGTCCACAGCAGGAGACAAACTCCTAGGTATTCATTTAATACTAGGTGAGCAGGGACAGCAGGTGTAAGAAGACCTATCCACATATCTCGGCTCATTCAGGATTCGAACCCGGGTCTTTAGACTCAGTTGAACACTACAACTAAGCTACGAGCTTTGATATATGGCTGTATCTATGTGAAGAACCAGTCTCACAATGTCTCAGGTTACACGTAATTCAATGCATCGTTTAAGGTACAACTATATATATTTCATTTTTTTATGTTAGCTTCTTGTTTTTTGTAGTCCAGATTTAGCTCTTTTTTTAAGTAGCGATTGAGAAGAATTGAAGGAGTTATAGTAACCATTGGTCAAGACTTATGTAGTTGTAACAATTGATCAAGACTCATGTAGTTGTTGTAACCATTGATCAAGACTCATGTAGTTGTTGTAACCATTGATCAAGACTCATGTAGTTGTTGTAACCATTGATCAAGACTCATGTAGTTGTTGTAACCATTGATCAAGACTCATGTAGTTGTTGTAACCATTGATCTAGACTCATGTAGTTGTTGTAACCATTGATCTAGACTCATGTAGTTGTTGTAACCATTGATCTAGACTCATGCAGTTGTTGTAACCATTGATCTAGACTCATGTAGTTGTTGTAACCATTGATCTAGACTCATGCAGTTGTTGTAACCATTGATCTAGACTCATGCAGTTGTTGTAACCATTGATCTAGACTCATGCAGTTGTTGTAACCATTGATCTAGACTCATGCAGTTGTTGTAACCATTGATCTAGACTCATGCAGTTGTTGTAACAATTGATCTAGACTCATGCAGTTGTTGTAACAATTGATCTAGACTCATGCAGTTGTTGTAACCATTGATCTAGACTCATGTAGTTGTTGTAACAATTGATCTAGACTCATGCAGTTGTTGTAACAATTGATCTAGACTCATGCAGTTGTTGTAACAATTGATCTAGACTCATGCAGTTGTTGTAACCATTGATCTAGACTCATGCAGTTGTTGTAACCATTGATCTAGACTCATGCAGTTGTTGTAACCATTGATCTAGACTCATGCAGTTGTCGTAACCATTGATCAAGATTTATAAGTTACAATAACCAGTGATCAATACTAAAAACACAGTTACAGCAACTGTGGATCAAGATGCAGTTAAAAAAACTGTGGATCAAGATGCAGTTACAATAACTGTGGATCAAGATGCAGTTACAGTAACTGTGGATCAAGATGCAGTTAAAAAAACTGTGGATCAAGATGCAGTTACAATAGCTGTGGATCAAGATGCAGTTACAGTAACTGTGGATCAAGATGCAGTTACAATAACTGTGGATCAAGATGCAGTTACAATAACTGTGGATCAAGATGCAGTTACAATAACTGTGGATCAAGATGCAGTTACAATAACTGTGGATCAAGATGCAGTTACAATAACTGTGGATCAAGATGCAGTTACAATAACTGTGGATCAAGATGCAGTTACAATAACTGTGGATCAAGATGCAGTTACAATAACTGTGGATCAAGACTCAAGGATGTGCTGGAGTGGTTTATATCAGCGAGAATGAGAACAAGGAGGTGTTTTATAAGTTCATATTATTGTTATCAAGACAGGTTTACTAGTGTTACTAGATGTCAATCGTCACTTATACACGTAACTGGTGTCACGTGGGGCGCTGTTTGGCACACCGAGGGAGTGTTGTGAGAAAAGTGAGCATATTTTTAACAGTCAGAGAAGAGTGAAGGTGTTGTGAACAGTCAAAGAGTTGCTGTGTTTTGGTTGTGATATGTAGTAATCTCTGTTGTGATGTGTAAGAAGTGTGAAGTAACAAACAAAATGGTCTAAGATATTATTATATGTGCAAGTTACCCCAAAGAGAAAATAACTAAGATATAAATAATTACGTTATTTACCGTCTGCCTGGTGTGAGCTCTCCTGCGTCTGCTTGTTTGTACTCATCTGGAGGGACGTAGGACATCCGAGGCCTACATGTTTTTCATTGGACACATAACCAAAACATGTTGTTGGTACTGTATTCTTCGTCAAGGAAAATGTCTCCTGACGCAGATATGAATCAGTGATGCGCTAAGCAACATCTGACGTGCCCGTGCGGGGTTTTCCCTGACGTGAGTGTTTATCATATCTTGATCCGCTCAGTGATTAATCAACTGCTGGTGTACAGGTACTAAGTTCATTTGCATGTTATTTCCTTTAATCTCTGATATGGCTCTGATAATGTCCTCTTAACGTAGCAATCGAAAACATATATGTCACTAGTACTCCTGTCTCGTTCTGTCCAGGATTCGATTCCTTATAAAACTATTTTTTTTAATCGAATGAAATGATTATAAATTAGGTAACCAACTTATCATACCATTATAGACTCAACTCACGTGTGAGATCTGATCTGATGTTATCGTTATATTAACTTTAGTAGATTTCTCAACATTCTTTATTTTAGGTTTGGTTAACTTTGTGAATCTGATCATAACATACATTAGCTCCAGTAAATACAATTCAATTCAAATTCAAAGTTTATTCTCTATAAGGATTACAATGCTGAGTTTACAGAATTTGGTTATCGTGTGGTTTGCATGTAGTAAAATAATGATTACAGAGTGTACCACTAGAACACCTAGCATGGCTAGGCATTTCAGGCAGACTTAGTTTAATTCTTAATTTTAAAATATTACAAATTATGAGTCATGCAAGCGATATCATGTTTTGATGAGTTAGTTATGCCGCCTGGCGCTAGATTATTGTGCATCTCATGCTGTTCCTGTCAGCGGTAGACCACTGAGCATTGTTACAAACTGCTGACAACGAGGAACCACTGAAATTGTAAGCCAATGTTGACATTCAAGTGTCACCAGAAGTGAGAAAGAGATGTTTGTTTATTAGACTGGGTGGTGGTCGGTGTGGCTGGCTGATTCCTGTATATTATAAAGACAAAAGCAGTAGTTGGAAACTATTTTTACGACTTTTTTTTCGCCTGTCTAATATTCTTTTTCGCGGCAAATCGCCTTAATTTAAAAAAAAAAAAGAGCCTGTTGTACAGACTGCTTTTGTGTATATCTTCTACGACTCGTCGGTGTTGCTGCTTCACATACCAGGAGATTACCAGGAATTCCTCAGCATGAACTGACTTTTGACGCTGGGGAAGGTAGCAGTCATCAGCTGAGCCTCTTAATTAAGCAGTTCTGTGTTGTACTGGGACAGATACTTTGTGAACTAAGGTATTTTACTGTGATTGACACAAAAATATAAAAGTCTGTATTTCACCCTTAGGCTTCTCATTGGCTTCCCCTTTCTTTCTTTTCGACTTTCAAAAAATATTCTTGCCTCTACATACTGCTGCAAATACGTTATAATTAGTTAAATTATTAAGTCTAATATACAGGGCACTACAAGAGTGAGAGGCTACTTTTCAGTAATTAAACACTACATATATTGTATATATAGGTATACCTGATACTCTGGGGGAGGGGGATGGCACGTTTAACTCGTTCCACTGTTACTCGTGCATTAAATATTAAAACACTTCTCTTTAAATATTAGTAAAACATCAGAGACGTAAACAGTTGACTCAGACTAATTATAAAAGTTTTCTTTTTGCAAATTATAATTTTCAAAACAGTACTGACAAAGTAACCGAACCATCCTTGAAATCAGGTGTATACCTGGAGTATACCTGGAGAGGGTTTCGAGGCTCAACGCCCCCGCGGCCAGGTCTGTGACTAGGGTGGATCAGGGCCTGATCAACCAGGCTGTTACTGCTGGCCGCACAACCCGACGTACGAGCCACAGCCCGGCTGGTCAGGTACCGACTTTAGGTGCCTGTCCAGTGCCTTCTTGAAGACAGCCAGGGGTCTATTGGTAATTCCCCTTATGTATGCTGGGAGGCAGTTGAACAGTCTTGGGCCCCGGAAATTTATTGTGTTGTCTCTTATCGTGCTAGTGGCGCCCTGCTTTTCATTGAGGGGATGTTCCCTCGTCTGCCGAGTCTTTTGCTTTCATAAGGAGTGATTTTCGTGTACAAGTTTGGTACTAATCCTTCTAGGATTTTCCAAGTGTATATAATCATGTATCTCTCTCGCCTACGTTCTAGGGAGTGCAGGTTAAGGAACTTCAAGCGTTCCCAGTAATTAAGATATTTTATCGCAGTTATGCGTGCCGTGAAGGTTCTCTGTACATTTTCTAGGTCAACAATTTCACCTGCCTTGAAAGGTGCTGTTAGTGTGCAGCAATATTCCAGCCTAGATAGAACAAGCGACCTGAAGAGTGTCATCATGGGCTTGGCATCCCTAGTTTTGAAGGTTCTCATTATCCATCCTGTCATTTTTCTACCAGATGCGAATGATACAATGTTGTGGTCTTTGGGAGCGATATCCTCTGACATTATCACTTCCAGGTCTTTCACATTAATTTTCCGCTCTATTGTGTAGTTAGAATTTGTTTTATACTCCAATACACTCTTAATTTCGTCACGTTTTCCATATCGGAGTAATTGAAATTTCTCATCATTGAACTTCATATTGTTTTCTGTGGCCCATTTAAAGATTTGGTTGATGTCCTCCTGAAGTCTTGCAGTGTTTTCAATGGAGGACACTGTAATGCAAATTCGGGTGTCATGTGCAAAGGAAAACACGGTGCTGTGGCTTTCATCCCTGTCTATGTCAAATATGAGGATGAGGAACAAGATGGGAGCGAGTACTGTTCCTTGTGGAACAGAGCTTTTCACCGCAGCCGCCTCAGACTTTACTCTGTTTACTACTACTACTCTTTGTCTTCTATTTGTTAGGAAATTATAGATCCATCTATCAACTTTTCCTGTTATTTCTTTATCAAGCATTTTATGCACTATTACACCATGGTCAAAGGCTTTTGCAAAGTCTGTGTATACTACATCTGCGTTTTGTTTGTCTTCTAGAGCATCCAGGACCTTGTCATAATGGTCCAGTAATTGGGACAGGCAGGAGCGACCAGCTCTAAATCCATGTTGCCCTGGGTTGTGTAATTGATGGGTATCTAGATGGGTGGTGATCTTGCTTCTTTAGTATTGCTTTACTGTCCCCTTTGCGGAGTGGGGCTATGCCTGTTGTTTTTAGCAGCTGTGGGAGGGCCCCAGTTTTCCAAAGCTCCCTCCCCAATGGATTTTTTAAAAGAATGGTACGGGTTTTTTGCGTTTTTGATGAACCGAAGTTCTGTGAGCGGGCCGGGGCAGAATGAAAAGGGCATGCCCATTTATCCCCTTTTTCGAAGTCTTTTTTGGGACAAAATAATATCAGATAGGTTGGGAGTTTTCCAAAAATTCTGTTTTTCTCGCTCAAAAAAAAAATCTTTTAGGCCCCTTTGGGACTCCCAGTCTGGTTAGGGGCTCTTTAAAAATCGAGTCATATTAGGACTTGAAAAAGCTCATGTCATCTTTGGTGGGCCCCATCTGGGTTTAAGTGGGGGGCCCAGACTGGATGTTTTTTTCCCCTTCATTTTTGGGGCATAAAAAAGAAATTTTTTGGGGTTTTCTTTAAATTTCATTTGTGATTTTTTTAGTTTTTCCCCCGCTTTTTCTTGACTCCTGTAAGATTTGTTTTTTTTTGGCCAGTCCCATTCTTTGTTTACAGTTTTTGGGCCTTCTTTTAGTTTGCTCGGGTTATTTTTTTGTCCTGCATGTATAAGGGGGGCCCCTTTTCTCTTTTTATTTTTCCCATCTTCTCTTCCCTTTTCCTTAAAGGAATTTTACCTTGACATCCCTCGAGTGCCACACATTTTAATTCATTCTACACATGGGTTAAAGGATCCGTGGTGCTTAGGTACCCTTCCCCCATTTTATATAAATTTTGGGAAACCTGGTTGATTTGGGTGCCTTTTTATTTTTTTTATTATTAAAGGGTTAAATTTTTGGTAAAGGGCCTCCCTGGGAAACTG
The DNA here is from genome assembly GCF_026875155.1 of Cherax quadricarinatus. Classification (NCBI taxonomy): domain Eukaryota; kingdom Metazoa; phylum Arthropoda; class Malacostraca; order Decapoda; family Parastacidae; genus Cherax; species Cherax quadricarinatus. Next base: position 32,396,490 of record NC_069447.1, on the reverse strand, counting down.
ATCAATTTTTTTGGGTCTGGGGCCCCCCGCATCCCTGTCTAAACCTCTTTTAATTTTTATGTAATCTGAGTATATTTTTTTTTGGATATTTAATATTTCGTTTTCAGATAAATATTTTTATTTAAAGATGAGGTCCATTTAAAAATTTTTTCCAATCTTTTTGGGGCTCAAATATTTTTTGGGTTTAAGGTAAATTTTGGGTGCGAAATTTAAAAGCTCAATGTTTGCGACTTTTATCGGGAGCGGGCCCTCCAAAGGTTTAAATGTCTGCTACAAATTTTTTGCAAACTTTCCCCATTTTAGGTCCCTTGGGTTGAAAATCCCCCACAAGCAATGTTGGGGCAGGGCTAAAAATTTTTTTCCGGGACATTGGTCTATTTTCAAAGTTTTTTCCTTTGGAATTGTTGGGGGGGGTTGAAATCTTGAAGCTTTTAATACAACCACAATTACCAGGTTTTGGGTTTCCCTCGATCTTTACTCCCAAAATTTTCAACTACAATCTTTTGAACTTTTTAATTTAATTCCGAGCATATCAGGGGACCACTGTTGAGTACGGGGCAACCCCCCTTATCCCTTTTGCCGGGTTCCCCGGGGGTCGGGGCATCTGTAGGTTTTAAACCCCCCAGGACCCCAATTTTAAATTGTCAGGGTGATTTTTATGGGGGACTCTGAAAAAACCCGGAACATTGAGTTTGATCTGAAAGCAGTCCAGGGAAAGAAAGGGTATTTTTTTTTGTTGATTCCGGGTTTTTGGGACTCTGTATATTTGAAAAAGCGGAATGCCCCGTGGGTTTTGGGTGTAAAGTAATTAGGTTAAGAGCTTTTAAAGAACTAAAAGTAAACAAAAAAATTAAAAGGAACAGAAATGAATAATTGAATTGGGTCTCATAAAAAAAAAATTTCCAGAATCATTGTTTATTGTTGCATAAACAAATTTTTATATTAAAAAAAATTCGGGCCCTCTGATTTTCTTTTTATTTAATAAAACTTAAACAAAAGTCCCTTTTTAGTAAGGTGCTTTCATACATTTAAAACTTTGCTCAATCAGTACGTCATACCCCAAAAGGGACGTAAAATTAAAACCCAATGAGTCCAGAAAGGTAACCGGGAATACATTTTGTTATAGCCCATCAAGTGGCAGGGGCTCCCCCCATTTTCACAGGGCCCTCCAAAACCCCATTTTATCCCCGCCCTGCCTTAACCCCGGGCACCATTGAACGGCTCACTCACAAAAAACCCTTTCCAGGGGTTTTTCCCATGATAAAAAAAAGCGTATAGAAAGGGAAAACCAAAATCTGTACTGCATTTTTTTTTTTAAGTGTGAAAAAAATTTGACTGCGAAAAAAAGGGAAAACAAAAATAAAAACCTGTGTTGCACATACTTAAAAATACAGTATTTTTTCAAAAACTAAAATTTAATTCAAATTCAAATTCCCAAAATTTTAAATTTTAAAGTTTATTCTTAAAAGGATTACAATCTTAGTTTTTAAAAATTTGGTTTTTTGTGTGGGTTTTCATTAGTAAATAATGTTCAGAGGGGTACCACTAGAACACCTAGCATGGCTAGGGATTTCCGGGGGAGACTTTGGGTTTTAAATTTTTAATTTTAAAATATTTTTAAAATTAAAGAGGTAAGTTGGGGATTATGGGGTAGTGATAAAATGCAATTTGTGATTTAGCAATGTGAAAACTTTTTTTTTGGCACATTACTAGTTTCAGGGATTGGAGTTTTCAAAAGGTTTTTTATTTTAAAGATTGAGATTAATAATTTCCCGTTTTATGGTTTAAATGGGGGAGTGAGTGTAAATGTGAACCAAAAGGTGGTTTTGTGTAGTTAGTTTAAAGGGGTTTTATCAGGGAGATAAAATTTTTTTCTAATGGTAGTTTTGAAGGGGAAGAATGGTTTTCGCATTCTAAAGTTTTCAGGTAGGGTGTTCCAGATTTTAAGGCCCTTTTTAAAATACATTGAATTTTTGAAAAAGGGTTTTGTCGGCACGGGGGAATTTTGTAGAGAAGTTTGGGTTTCTGGGGTTAAAGCTTTTGGGGGTTTTGTCCCAAATATCAAGGGAAAACGTTTTAGGTCAAAGGGGTTTATATTGGGGTTTTAAAGGGCCGTAATGTAGATTGCAAAAGGGAGTGAGGGGTGGGGGTACTGAACAGGGAAAAAGTTTTGATCATGAAGGTGGGGGGGTGTTTTCCAGGGATGGGATTTAGTGATTATTCTTACTGCAGCTTTTTGTTGGGTTATTATTGCTTTAGGTGTGTTGCTGCAGTTGATCCCCAAGCACAAATAGCATAGGTGAGGTATGGATAAATAAGTGAGTGGTATAGTGTGAGTAGGGCATTTTGCGGCACGTAGTATCGTATCTTGGAGAGGATCCCAACCGTTTTGGATACTTTTTTGGTTATGTGTTGGATATGGGTTGCTGAATTAAGGTTGTTGTCAAGGTATAGGCCTAGGAATTTGCCCTCATTATATCTGGTAATTAGAGTGTTGTCGATCTTAATGTTAATTTGTGCATCTCCTGCTCTGCTACCAAACATAATATAGTAGGTTTTGTCAGTGTAAGCGTAAGTTTATTGGCTGTCATCAAGTCGATATTTTGATCAGCTCCTCGTTAACAATGGTGTTGAGGGTGGCAAGATCAGGGTGAGAGATGACATAAGTCGTGTCGTCAGCAAAGAGAATGGGTTTCAGGTGTTGGGATACGTTTGGAAGATCATTGATGTATATGAGGAAGAGCAGGGGACCAAGGACACTTCCTGCGGAACTCCAGTATCAAGTGGCCGTGTTGTTGATGCTGTGTCTTTAATGGTGACATACTGATACCTATTAGTAAGGTAAGATTTGAAATAAGCAAGGCGCATGGCCTCTTATACCGTAATGGTTAAGTTTGTGGAGTAGGATGTCGTGGTCTACTGTGTCAAAAGCTTTTCTTAGGTCAATAAAAATTCCTAATGGATATTCCTTATTTTCCAATGCTGTGTAAAGCAGATCTAGCATTTTTATGATTGCATCATTAGTGCTTTTATTTTTCCTGAATCCAAATTGGCAGGGGTTGAGTATGTTTTGTGTCGTTATAAATGAATATAGTCTCCTGTGCACGAGTTTCTCAAAGATTTTGGATAGCAATGGTAAGTTTGATATTGGCCTATAGTTGTTTAAGTCTGTAGGGAGACCACCTTTATGTATTGGTGTAACCCTTGCCATCTTGAGTAGTGTCGGGAAAGTGCTAGTTTCTAGTGACTTGTTAAAAAGTAATGAAATAGCATGCAAAAGGACATGGGCCACTTGCTTGTACAGTAATGGTGGGACATGAGACAGATTCCCTGAGTTATTTTTAAGTGACTTTATAATCTTGGTGACTTCCGTGGGCTCAGTTGGTGCAAGATAGAAGGAATTTGGGAAATTCCCATCTAGGTAGTCCCTGGCATGGGCATTGGTATGTGGGATTTTATTGGCGAGATTAGATCCTATGGTTGAGAAGAAGTCGTTTATCTTGTTAGCTGTGTCAGTGGGATGTAGTGGTGTTTCATTAGGTTTAGTTAGGACAATATTCTTGGTTTTTTTCAGTTTGTGGGTCCCTAGAATCTGAGAGAGTGTTTTCCAGGTCTTTTTTATATCTCCTCTTGTGTCTGTGAATCTACTGGAGTAGTATAGGTGTTTGGCCCTTTTTATTACTTTGGTGAGAACTGATGAATAGTGTTTAAGAATATCTTTGTGTATTAAGCCCTGTCTATATTGCTTTTCATATTGGTGTTTCTTGTCAATGGATTTCAGAATGGTGCTGGTTAGCCATGGGCAACCAAGCTGTTTGTTTGTGATCTGTTTCGTTTTTATAGGACAATGTTTGTTGTATAGTCTAAGTAATTTGTTAAGAAAAATGTCTGTCCAGTCATCAATACCATTGGCATTGGAGAATTCTGTAGGCCAGTCAACAGTCTCTAGGTCAGCTGTGAACTTCCTTATTGAGGCCTCATCATGGAGTCTAAATGAGACTTTGTTGTATTCAAGTGGTGGTTTACTAATGTTTGTCAGGAGGAAGGTAGGGTAGTGGTCTGTAGTGGCTATCTGTGATTATCCTGATTTAAGGGGGGCTAGTATATTGGTCATATGTGGTCTATTATGGTTGCACTTGTCTCAGTGAGCCTGGTTGGTTTAGTTTATTGTGGGTATGAGAAGTGTGTTGTTTTATTTATAAAAAATTTTTGGGTATAAAGGTTAAA
>NC_069447.1:32300739-32391763 GCF_026875155.1 Cherax quadricarinatus | reverse complement strand
CAATAGGCGAGTATACTCCAGAAAGTCCCCGTAGTTAAGGGTGTTTGACGAACTTATCTGTCCTAGTAATTTTAACTGCAGTAGGTAGGTAGTGTAAGTTTCGTCAGAAACAGACAAATAGTTGCTTCTTGATGCGGTCTTGGTCATATGGATGACCCCCCGTTGAGCTTTTGGTCATCCTGAACTGACGAACCGCTCCCCGCTAGCTTACCCGGTCCACCCCTTTAAAATAAAAGCTTATGGTTGTAATAACCTTAAATATTTTTGTTCCGCCGAATCCCTTAATCGCTAATTAGCGGAACTAACTTTTTTGTTTAGCGATTAACGTTTTGCGCTAACTTAGGAAACCGTTAGCGGACCAAATTGCTCCCTAAACAAAGTTCCAATACTAGTCCGCAAAAAAAAAAAAACATCATACGTTGTTGTAGTCGAAAGCAATCCTTTTCAACGGCGCACGTGTTTGTTCCTGTATGTTATAGTGGGTGTTTTCTCCAACATCATCAGTCCCAGGCTATTGGCTGACTACTGTAAATGTGGATTCGTCAACACAACAACAACAACAAATGGAGGAGGAGGAGAGGAGGAGCAGAGCAGGAGAGCAGTGAGCAGCAGCAACAGGAGCACAGCAGCAGGAGCAGCAGCAGCAGACAGCAGACAGCAGGACACAGCAGCAGCAGGAGCAGCAGCACAGGACATCATCCATCATCATCATCATCATCATCATCATCATCTCATCAAGCACATCATCATCACACGTTATATCTAACAGTGGCAGCGATCACCGGGGTGGCGTTGTTACTTATTTTCTGAAGGGAGAGACATTCTGTTCCACCTGAGGCGTTTATGGAATAGGAGCTGCAGTGGCTGTGGTTGAAGAGCAGTGGTTGGCGCTCAGGCGGAGGGCCAGGAGTCGCAGAACCGTGGCCCCCACTGGAAAACTATTTTCTCCTAGGTCAAGGGATACGAAGAATATTAATATTTTGTACTTCCGGTGCACTTATTAAAATACTGCTAATAGCTTTTTAGATATTTTCTTAAATTGGTGGGGTATTTTGCAAGTTATGACAGTTATAGAGAAGTACCAAGTACATTTCCTTCCCAGTGTTGTGAGGTAAACCCAAGTAAAACTACCTGAGGTACTGTACTAATAACTTTCTCTCGGTGTATACTGTTTCAAAAATTACTGATGATGTAACGAGTAACGTATCGTTATCACAGATTGTGTAATGAAGTAAAAGTAATAACAGGCATTTGTACTTAAGTAAAATAAAAGTAGTAGCAATTTCAGTACTTTAGTAAAAAGTAAATGACCGGAAAGAGAGTTACTTAAGTACAGAACTCGCATTTACAGTTATACTTCGTTACTTTACAACCTGGAACTTATATTAAAAAGATTGACTACTGGTTGGCAACACTGTCCTTATGACCTTAACATTCGATATAATATTAGGAAGCTTTCCAAGGTCCCTCTTCTAAAAGTCTAAAAGTAAGAGACCAAAAACTAAATCGAATCTGAATTCATGTGAAAAGTTAGCGTTTAGTGTAGCCTTCCGCTAATTTTTTCTCCCCAATTTTAGCGTGTGAGGTGTATAGACAGGCGTTAGCGGAGCTAATTTTTTTAGTTTAGTGGGCAGCTTACGGCTGCTAGCGAAGCTAACTTTTCGTTAGCTGTGGCTTTCACCACTGAATTTATTACACAAATTTCCGGTGCCCCCGGCCTTCAATCGATTTCTTAACCGATGCTCCCAATGGGCCCCCTGCCTAAGGTGATGGCCCAGCGCTAGAGCGTAACCTACTCCTCGCTTGTCAAGTACACCACAACAACACCAGTCTCAAAAATAAAAAAGTGATGCTTTGGATATTATATGAATTCCTCTTGCTTGTAACAATATGGCCATTACGACCGCATTTCCAAATTTATTTATTGGCTCATTGGATTTTCTTGACAATTGCATGACTGGTGGCATCTGTGAAAAGGATTTTTTGTCCGGCGGAGCTGAAACTGATCAAAACTTACTTTAGATAATCAATTCATCAAGAACTGATTTGAACAGTTTGGGCGATTATGTCTATAGAAAGATGAACATTGAGCAGGAGTGTAAAAAACACTTCGACAAATTCTAAAAGGACTTGTGTAGAGAAAAAAAGCAAGAAAAATAGTTTTTTTTTTTTGTAATAAAAGGCAAGAATAACATGACTCATTTATTAATTTATGATTTGTTAAGTGGATGTTTTAGAAGTCCAAAAAAGATCATTTCTTCCAACCAACAGTGCACTTAAAATTCCTGATTTTTTTCTGTACAAAATAAATTAATATTTTTTTCAAAATAAAATCGGGGATTTCACATTCAACAGTCACTCGAAGCAAGTTGGTTATTGTGGACTACATGTACTTTTCAATATTGTTTGTTTACTTGTAAGCCTTACAGTATGCAATATTATATGAACATGCAGCATTAACTCTTGTTTTGGTCTATTAACTTGCAGAGCATTTTTTAAGCGCACACTTTGATTACTTTCCATACATGGGGCCCACCGGGGCAAATCGTTCCCATTGGGCCCCGCACCGGCTCTTAAAGGCCCGGCTCTGCAGTAAAGGTTCTCTGTACCATTTTTAGATCTGCGATTTCCCTGCCATGAACTGAGATGTTAATGTATACAATATCCAGCCTAGAAAGCACAAGTGCTTTAAAAAAAAGGATAATCACTGGCATGTGGCATTCCTTGTTTTGACGTTCCTCATTATCCTCCTATTTGTGCCACTGTGGTGATCCTGAAGGTGGAGATCATCAGACATTACCACTCCCAGTCATTCACATTACTTTTTGTCCGCTTTATTGTGTGATTACCATATACAGTAACATTTCGTACTGGTTAGAGAGAACTGTAGTGGTAGAGAGTCCAAAACAATTTTTTATATATTCTGATGTGGGGTGAAATGAAAGAACAGTGAATACACACGTGGAGTATATAGCGTTTTAATCTCAATAGCCCCATATTTGGAATTAAAGAATTCTTGATCATGGTGGCATAAATATATGCAACAATAAAGACTCGTGTGGCCGATAATCCTAAATCTCGGTTAACTACCCAACCAAAACCAAGGGGTTACACAGCCAACAACACCACACACAGTGAGTACGGGCAAGTCCATAAGCGTCTTGACCTTTCCAGGAAAGGTTAAGAGTGACCACTAACCACATGATGCCTGAGGGAGAAGACATCCCTGCAGCAGCTAAAGGACATGGTCACAATATAACTTTAATTAACCCACTGTCCCAATTTGGCTGGACAATTGGTAAAAGGATGATTTTCAGACCAACCAAATATTTAACAAATATAATCTCGCTGGTATCAATAGATGAAGATCCATGTAGTGTCATGTCAGCACTGTGTACACCATCTATACGTACATTTATTATTATTATTATTATTATTTATTTATTATTATTATTTATTATTATTATTATTATTATTATTATTATTTTAATACTACTACTAGCAACAGCAGTAAATAGAAGATTATGCAGGGGAATAGGGAATGGGCAGGGCGTTTTGACATTATGATGGTTGATCTCAGTAAGGGAATGGTAGGCTCCAGTTTCTTTAGATCAAGAACACCTTTCGGCATCAAGGCGCTACCATGAAGGTTAGAGAAAAAATGTTTAATAAATAAATACAATAAGTGCGGGAGTACCGGATTACAACTAGTGTCCTGTACATCAAAAGTGATTCTGTATATTTTTTGAAGCATCTACTTTTGAAATAACCCTCTTAAAATTCTGAAGCTGCTGTGCGGAGGTTATCGAAAATAATAACCTCTAAAAGCGCCGTGCCTTGCCTCCTGACGGTTGCCAGCTTCTGAAGTGTGTTATTAAAGTTTGTTAGGAATCCAGTAAGGTGGTGCAAGGAAGCAGATGGCTCCCATTATGTGAACTGCAATATCTATTGCAATTATTCCCCATGTCTGTTTCTATCATGCCAGCTTCGCATATATGTCGTTTTTCCATATTCTATTCTCCAATCCGCCCTGGAAGCTAACAGTATTCCAACACATAAATTTTGGATCAGGAGTGGAGTTTAGCTCCTGGTGTTTTTATTGTGAGAAATTCATCACGATATGAGATGGGTTTAGCAATAGGGCCAGATATATTTTGTACAAATGAAAAAAGTTTTGAGTGTATAACTCAAACATAATGTTAACACCGCACCCTATAACCAAACCTAAATTACTCCAATCTAGGTTCTTACTTTAGCTTAGCGTTGGTGTTAAAAAGTTTTTTTTTTCTCCTACATTGGCCCAAAATTAGACAGTCTCCATTGCAAAACCCACTTATTATGAAGAGCGGGGATACATAATACACTGAGACTAAACCTAAATTTGTGACCCGAAATCAGTTCATAGGGTGGAATTTTTAAATCGGGTTTCAAACAGATGGCAAAGTTAAAAAAAAAAAAAAAAACGAGTAACTAAACTCAATATGACTTGATTTATTACCATAATCAGATTCTGTATATTATATCATCAAGAAGGGGAGCGGGGAGCGCAAAAAACCCGGAGGATTATACAAGCGCCTGGGGTGGGGGGGGGGGGGGGGATGTGTGAAGGCATTCAGGCTTTAATTCGGGGGAACTGGAGCAAACGGGAGATCCAATTCCCCTAAATGCACGAGCCCAAATCAAGAGAAATCAAGAAAGCCCCTCACCAAATCAAGGAGCCCCTACTTCCCTCCTTGAGGGGAAGCAGAATAATGTAGCTTTTGCAGTAAAAAATCTTTTTATGTGCAGATTTTTCCGTAAATAGGGATAGGGGGGGGGCTAAAATCAACGTTTTCCCACGAGTGCAAGTTTTTCAATGTGAATAAGAATTTTTTTAATCACACTTGAGTTGGAGTCAGGAAAACAATCGAAAGTTGATAAATTAAACACTTGTGGGCAACACATGGGGAAAATACGTGCATTCCATCACAAATTCATCATGGTGGAAACGTTTCAACCACCATGGCTTCCCCTCAGTCCAAAAACAAGAAGAAATAGTTGAAGATCAAGGAGTTAGAGGTAATCAGTCCCTCAGCCTGAGTCGATGTTGATCAGATAACCAAGTGTTTGCCCATGTATTTAATTCATTAATTGTCTGTTCTTGAACCATTTATCATACAACAACCTATCACACCAGCAGCATCTTGGATCTTGATACAAGGGAATTCATGCATTGCCTGACTTTATAGGAATGACCTTCTCCACCTGTCGATTTTTTTCATTCGTGACGATGACGCCTCCTCCCGAACTGCTTCGCCTCACGGCCTCACCTGTCTGCAGCATATAAGCCTTTACTTTCCCTCTCGCGCATATCTGTACTTCACTATTATTAACCATGATTTTTAAAGGGGCTGGTCAAATAAGCCAGCGGAAGACCTCGTCAATGACAAAAGATTCCGGCTGTGGGTCATATAAGATTATAACCCGAGTCAAGGAAACCTCTTGTCCTATGTTTCCTGATACCTGTATACCCTACTAACCTATGCAATCCTGTGCTCTTATCAAGACTGATGGACTGATCACATCGACTCCATTCTCAAACTCATTTTTCTCTGCAATTGGACTGAGGAAGCCAGTGGTCGACGAAACGTTTTCCACAAAATACCATGTTGCACAAATGTGTAATTTCATCAACTTGTAGGTTTTCTGAACTCTTAAAGTTGCATTAATAATTTGAATAGAATAAAGTTAGTTTCATTTCACTATCTTTGAGCCTTAAGTCTTTAAGTTTATTTGCTATTACGATATAAGACAAGGTTGTCACGTCCTACAGTTCAACACGCGCCACAAGGTGCTCAACGCTGGGGCTTATACCTCATTGCATTTTCCCTGCATGTCTTTGCGGTGTCATGTTTTTTTTAGATATGTGGAAGATCAAACACCTTAATATTATTTTTTGTGTGTTTACTCACCTATGTGTGGTTGCAGGGGTCGGAGACTCACTCCTGGCCCCGCCTCTTCACTGGCCGTTACTGGGGTCCTCTCCCTGGCTCCATGAGCTTTATATCATATCGTGTGTCTTAAAACTAGTATGGTTCCTTGCCTCACTACATCACTTGCTAGACTTTTCCTTTCCTTACATACTCTGTGGCTGAAGAAAATACTTCCTAACATCACTTTGGACCTCATCTGAGTCTTCACTTTTCAACTTCCAATTTGTGACCCCTTGTTTCTGTGGTCCCATCTCTGGAACATACTGTCTCTGTCCACCTTATCTATCCCTACGCGTATTTGTATGTCGTTATCATGTCTCCCCCGAACCACTCTCCTGTCTTGCCAGTGTCGTCAGGCCAATCTCCTCTTAACCTTTCTTTCGTAGGACATACTGTCAGATTCCTGATAGCTCTGGGACTTACCTTGTTCAAACCTTTGCACTTTCTCTAATTTCTTGACGTGCTTGACCAGGTTGGTGGTTTTCCAAACTGGTGCTGCATAATCCAATTATGGCCTGACGTACACGGTGTACAGAATCTTGAACGATTCCTTACTGAGGTATCGGAACGCTATTCTGATAGAGTTGCCAGGTGTCCATATGCTGCAGCAGTTATCTTGTTAATGGTGTGGCTTCCGGTACGTGCCGGTGTTTATACTCCCCCAAGATCTTTCGCTTCCTTGTATGAGGTTTTGCAGTCCCTTTGGCCACCTAGCCTATCCTCTGTCTGCAGTCTCTTTGCCCTTCCCCGATCTTTATGACTTGCATTTGGGCGGGGGTTAAATTCTAGGAGCAGTTGCTGGGACCACGCGTCCAGCCTGTCCAGGTCTCTTTGACGTCCTGATTATGCTCAAGATTTATTCTCCTCATTAACTCACATCATCTGCAAACAGACACTTCTGAGTCTATCCTTTCCTTCATGCCATTCACATATACCAACAATAGCACATGGTCCTACATAGACGACCCCTGGGGACCCGGGCTCGTCACAATGGCGCCCACTTGATACCTCATCATGAATCCTGACTCGTTGTTGCCTCCCTTCAGTATTCTCTGACCATTGCAGTGCCCTTCCTGTTTATACGTACTTGATCCTCCAGCTTCTGACTAAATTTCTCTTGTGAGGAGACTATGACAAAGGCTTTCCTTGCAGTCCAAAGAATAAGGCAGTCACCCACCCCTCTCTCTCGTTCTTACTTCTGCTACCTTCCATAAAAATCCATAGGTTTGGTGACACAGGATTTGCCTTCCATGTATCCCCCCGTTTTGGCTGGCGCTCGTTAGTAATCTTGTTCAGTTCCCGGTGCCCACCACTCTCCTCCTCCTGATAATCGTCTCCATGACTTTAAATACTATACACGTCAGTGCACTGGTCTATGTTTTTAGTGCCTCGTTTCTGTCTCCTAGTTCTAAAGATGGGGAATTAATTTGCCGTCTTCCATACCTCAGGTAGTTGCCCCAGTTTAAGGGATGTGTTGAAACGTGTGATTAGTGGCACACACAGCGTCTCTGCTCCCTCTCTAAGGACCCACGAGAGTTGTCCTGTCCCAACGCCTTTTAGGTACAAGTTTCCCCATAGCAGTTTCTTCACCCTCCTCCTCATTGTGGGTATTCATCCAACACTTGTTGTATATCCTTGGGTGTGTGTGTGTGTGTACACACCTAGTTGTACTCACCTAGTTGAGGTTACGGGGGTCGAGTTCGAGCTCCTGCCCCGCCTCTTCACTTGATCGCTACTAGGTCATCTCCGAGCCGTGAGCTTTTATCATACCTCTGCTTAAAGCTATGTATGGGATCCTGCCTCCACTACATCGCTTTTCCAAACGTTCCAACTTAACTGACACTCTGTGGCTGAAAGAAACTCCTACATCCCTGTGATTCCATCTGTGGCTTCAGCTTCCAACTGTGTCCCCTTGTACTGTGTCCAATCTCTGGAACATCCTGTCTTTGTCCACCTTGTCAATTTTTCCTCCTCATATTTTGTATGTCCGTTATCTGTCCCCCCGCTCTCTCCTGGCCCTCCAGTGTCGTCAGGTTGTGTTCCCTTAAACTCTCCTCGAGGACATACCTCTTAGCTCTGGGACTAGTCCTTGGTTGCAAACCTTTGTCACTTTCTCTATTTCTTTATGTGCTTGGCTAGGGTGTGGGGTTCCAAACTGGTGCCGCATACCCCAATATGGGCCTAACTTATACGTTACAGGGTCTGACGATCCTATAAATGTCGGAATGCTGTTCTGAGGTTTGCTGCGCCCATATACTGCAGCAGTATTTGGTTGATGTTGCGCCTTCAGAGATGTGCCTGGTGTTATACTCCCCCAAGATCTTTTTCCGTGAGTGTGGTTGTAGTCTCTGACCCCCCTGACTGTTACTCCGCAGCGGCTGCTTTGCCCTTCTCCCCAATCTTCATGACTTTGCACTGTGGGATTGAACTCCAGGAGCCAATTGCTGGACCAGACTGCAGCCTGTCCAGATCCCCTTTGTAGTTTACTGCCTGTCTTCGTCGAGTGTATTCTTCTCATCAACTTCACGTCATCTTGCAAACAGGGAACACCTCAGAGTCTAATTCCTTCCGTCATTCGTTCACAAATACCAGAAACAGCACTGGCCTGGGAGGACTGACCCCTGCGGGACCCCGCTGGTGCCACAGGTGCCCACTCTGACACCATCGACACGTACCATGACTACGCTGCTGTCCTTCCTGACAAGTATTCACATGATCCCATTGTAGTGCCTTCCCCTGTTTAATTACATTTTATTTTCTTAAATTTATTGGATTTATATTTTAAATTAAAATTATGTATATAATTTATAATTGTAGTAAATTATATATTATAGCGCCCCCCGCCCCCAAGGCCCCCCCCGACCCTCCTGCTTGGTCCTTCCAGTATTTTTTGCAACCAATCTCGTGTGGGAACTGTGTCCAAACGCCTTCTTGCATGCCAAGAAAATGCCAATCCCCCACACCCTCCTCTCTCTTGTCTTACTGCGTCACCATGTCCAGAGAAACGCCAGTAGGTTTGTGACACAAGGAGTATCCCCGTCCTGAAACATGCTAGCTGCTGTTGATGAGATCATTCCTTTCTAGGTGTTCAACCCGCCACTCTTCTCTCCGATAAATCTACTCCATGATGATTTTGTCATACAAAATTTAAAAACAGTCATTGACACTGGTCCTGTAGTTTAAATGCTTCATGTACTGTCTCCTTTTTTTAAAGATTGGGACTACATTTGCTGTCTTCTTCCATGCTCAGGCAATCTCCCTGTTTTCGATAGATGTATTGAATTATTGTTGTTAAGGGTACAACATAGCGCGCTCCTGCTTCCCTCTCTCAATAACCCATGGGAGATGTTAGCTGGCCCATTGGCCTTGAGGTATCTAAGCTCACTCAGAAGCCTCTTCACTTCTTTCCTCGGTTGTGTGCATGTGTCCAGCACTTGGTGGTTGCACACCTCTTCCGTCTTTTCGGGTGTTCCTTCTGTCTCCTCTGTGAAACTTCCTTTGAATCTCTAGTGTGTGAGTGCTTCCCATAGCGTGTCACGGTCTTTTCCTCCCTGGGTTGTCTCTTCTCCTCCTTCCTTCCTTAGCCCTGATTACCTGGAGTCCTTGGGAACTGTTGGTGTTTTCCTCCTGATGGGTCTGTACAACAGTTATCGGGTCAGATTTGGCTTTCGCTGCTATGTCATTTTCATATTGTCTTTGGGCCGTCCCTCTTATCATTTGCATATTTCCGTTTCTTCTGGCTCTACGTACTGTTTCTCCTTATTCGCCTTGGGTCCTTTGCCTTCTATATTCTTCCATTTTCCCTAGCCACAAACTTGGTTTTGTGCCATCCCTGCACACCTTTGTGGTAAACCATGGGCCTCATCCTGTGCAAGTTTTTCATTACGCCGGTGACCGCGGTACAAACCCTCGCCTCAGGAGCCTCCTTGCATTTTGTTCTACATATTCCAGCATCTCAATTAACGGCGTTTCCCGCCCAGTTCTCTGTCCCATGAAACCCCGTTCAGGTATTCCTCATTCGCTGTGTAGGTCCCCTTTCTTGTAGTTTTGGCTTCCAGGCGTCCTGGCCTTCCTGCTCTCCCTCCACTTGTATAAGCTCTACTGTGTATTCGATGCTTAAACACCATGGTCACTGGGCCCCAGAGGTGTGGTCTTTCCATAATGTGTGTCCGCGATACTGCGCGCGAACTGAAGGTGAATACTAAGTCCCAGCCTTGCAGGTTCAATCCTCTCCGTCTCTTCCTCCTTGTAGTGTCCCTGAACGGGTGGGGTACAGTGAAGTTCTCCAGTATCCCCACCTCCATCATCTTAGCCCTCTCCATGTATCTGGCCCCCATGTGGGTGTACCAAGTCTCCCAAAGCTGCGATCTCCCTTGTGGTTAAAGTCAGACCCATGATCAGAGCTTTGCCCTTCTGCATGAGCTTCTGGGCCACTCTAGCCAGTGTGTGTCAACCAGTCGCTCTATTTGCTCCCTAGTCGTACTCTTCCGCTTGTTGTGTGTGGGTGGGTGTGTGTGTGGTGTGTGTGTGGTGTGTGTGTGGGTGTCGGGCCCTCACCTGGAGAGTTGAAAGTGGGGTGAACCTGAGGCTGCGTTAACAACAAGCTGGTGATTATATGCATCGAATGTTGGGAACAGCTCAAGACTGGGGATGGTCAGTATACACCTTTCTTTGCGGTCAAATAGAGGCTGTTAACTAGTTTTCCTACGAGTCAGCATACCTGGTGTAGTGCCACCTGGTAAGGTTGTGTTTGCAACCTTAGACCCGCACATAGAAAAACTTATGACGACTTCGATCCGACAAGTAAATGTCCCAAGTCAGACCCGAAACGTAAGTTTTTTCCCTGCTATGTATAGGTATTTGTGTACATGTTTCCAGGTCACGGTATTGTGCCAGTTTTTAATTCCCATAGGTATAACCAGTAGCCAAGCGAAGCCGGGCAGTAGTGATATCGAAAAGTTGATGTTGTAATGCGCTATGATCTTGGGCACCTCTTGCATAGTAAAATGATGCTAGACTAGTGTCACGCTCCCACATTCTCCAGTTAATGAACTTAGTTGACGTTAAGTAATGAATGTTCACAAATTAATAGCCAGACAACCAAAAGTTGTAATCTACTTCCCTCCTTGAAGACATATGTAATTAACTTTTGTCAATTCATCAGCACTATCAATGCACTTGAAGGCCAATGTGAGAGAGAAATTCACAAAATGTATTTTTTTTTTTATATTTATTTAAAATACAGTATCTACATTATACATCTGGAAGCAACCATATGCCACTAAACCATTCGACATGAACAATAAACTATACTATGGACTTCATTTATGCTACATTCCATCCACTATACCTTGTATGTTTTCCTGGCCGACGAGCATGCCATAATTAACACTCCTGGAGGTTAAAGACAAATGGATGATAGATAATTCACACTTAAGAGAGGTGCTAGTTTTAGATACTTGGGTCATTTGGGCAACGAAGTATATTAATATTATAATCACAAACTAAGTCTAAACCCACAAGGGTCCTGCAAGGAGTACACTTTTGAAGGTAGAATTCTAAATTGTTGATGCATAATCCAGTTTCTTACAGTTCCTATCATTTTTGATAAGACAGCATTACCACCATTGTCTTGGTATGATCTTAATCCGTCTGTGGATTAGTGAAGAGCTGTCGGGTGGCAAACCACGAGCGAAATTGGCGCAGACATAGTAATCGGCTACTAGAATAAACAATTAATCATAATAAATAATAATAAATAATAATAATAATAAAAATAATAATACTAATCATCCGGTCTGCTCTCGAAGGTATTGTTGCTGAATATCACAAAATAAAATTTTATCGCCCCATGGCCCTACTTCAAGGATTCTGGCCGAAAAAAAAAAATTACTTGAGACAACAGGTTAGAGAGAGCTCACTAGTTAAGTGTGTGATGTCCTCTTGCTGAGGTATAGGGGGGGGGGGGGAAAAAGGGGGGGGGGGGGGGGGGGGGGGGAATATATAGGGGGGGGGGGGATAAGGGGGGGGGTGGGGGGGGGGGGGGGGGGGGGTACATGACGTGTGGGAAGGAGATGACAAGTTGAGAATAAGGTGAAGGTTTGTTAGTGTAGCAAGCACACAGTGATTATAGTGAGCACCACGTCACACACTGACACCTCCTCTAACTCACTATTATATCTCAATTACCTATCATAGCATCTCTAACTTCTTCACACATGTAAATCCCGTGTACAATGATAACCCATGATTACAGTGTCCTCCTGTCATACATATATAATAATCATTAAGACGGGTGTCATCACACATGTACCAAATAGAACCCCTGGCTGCTTCAAGTCAGGCACTGACATGCACCTAAAGTCGGTAACCCTGACCACCGGGCTGTGGCTCGTACGTTGGATGCGTGCAGAGCCAGCAGTAAACAGCCAGTTGATCAGGCTCTGATCCACCCATGAGGCCTGGTCCACAGACCGGCCGCGGGGGCGTTGACCCCCGGAACTCTCCTCCAGTATACAAGAGTCCGCACAATGTATTCATCTAATTTATTCATAATCATTATTAATTACAACATTTACTCATAAATCGGCATAAAATTCAACTACTGAAGGCAGACTATAACGCTACATTTATGTGTAAAAATTTGTAACAAATTATGTATATATTTCTTCTTAAATTCATCCTAAGCCAAAGAACAAAACGGAAAATGTCCAAAAATAATTTAATAAAACTTAAACGTTAAGAAATACTGATGATACATAACTAACGTCAAATATACGTAAGTGATACATAACCGTCAGCTATACATATGTGGATACATATCTAACGTCTTTATCGATCTAATTTTGATTGATACAGTCTGTTCTGTTGTGCAGGTGTTGTACACCTGTCTGCCTGTCTTACAGTACTGATCATCTTGCCAGTATTATAAATGATCTAATGCAGTCTCCAGACACCATTATATTATTTCCCCTTCCATTAACCTAGTAACTGTATATCCCCATACTTTCATTATTAGTGTAAATAATTGTATTCTATATCGGTATACCATTTTCCCCAGTGCTCTTTCCCTGAATATAAAATTGATGGATTTTTCCTCTGTCAAGTGTATTAAGAGTATCGAGTCTTTTTCAAAACAGTTTTTTTTAGTGTGATTTGAGAGGTAAAATGGTAAGTCTTTCAAAAAAAAAATGCTGCTGACAACCTTGGTAAGAAACCTTGATGCAACTGGCTCCTACGGGGTTAGGACTTCTTCATGAATATAACAATAATAATAATTTTGCAGTATGATGGTAGATGTAGTGCCTGGCACGAGTTGAAGTGCTTCTTGTATTCTCGTCAAGCTGCATCCAGGCAGCCCAAGTTGTAATGTAGTCGACTCTCCTCTTACGAGAGGAAAGCTGATGATATCATTGATTTTTATGGTAGTTTTTATTGTCGGTTTTAGTATGAAATATGTTTATTAATAAAAACAGTTTTTGTAACACCAGCAATTGTACAAGTGGATGTAGTGGTAGTAACATTAGCAGTAAATACAGAGGCAATATACTGACAAGTGTAGACACAGTATACAAAACAAACTTTTATTGGCACTACGTTTCGCTCGGTGTCGAGTTATCTAGCTATGACTTGATGACGTAGTCCTGGAAAAACCTGTTATGTATATTGTCCTCATAGTCTATAACAACAACAATAACTAATAATAATAATAATAATAATAATAATAATAATAATAATAATAATAATAAAACAGTAAAAGTTTCAGTGTTCATATATAAAAAAATATTTAAGATTAAATCACTTTTGTTCATTCAGTTATCGTACAAAGAATGTCTCTCAGTTATGACGAAACTGAAGTAATTACATTTGCTAGAATTATACAGCAGGACAAAAAAATTTTACTTAGTAAGTCATTCTTCAGTGGATGCTCTCTTCTGACTGTAATGGGGCCAGTGTACAAGTAACCCAAGCAGGCTGGAGACGAGAGGTGCTGTCTCAGAGCAAAAGATAAGATAAAATAGGACAAAATTGCGTAGACAGGTACTGGGGTTAGCATCACCCGTCAGTGTGCTGCTGGTGCATGTGTCCGAATCAATTCCCAGAGGGGGGAGCTGGGGAAGGAATGCGATGTAGGACCAGAAAGTTACTGGGTTAGTGCCAGGTATATAGGATCCTAGGGAGACTGGGATTTGTTCCGGGAGGAGGACGATATAGGGTTATATTCAGTGATTTTTTGTTAAATTTAATTGAGAAGCACGGGGGTTAATTTTTATGGAGTAAGACCATAAAGAGGGCACGAGCTAGTGTCTATGAAGGGGGAAATTGTTTAGGACTGGGAGTTTCAGGGCGTGAAGGGGGTTAGCTTTGTACAGGTTATACTTGGGGAATAAAAGTCCATTAATACTACCTTACATACAGAATTAATTTCTTATCCAGTAATATTTTACTTTTTTAATTTTAGGTGGTAGGATTGATAGGTTGTTCCTGAAAACCAACCTAACGTAACCAACCCTAAATTCAGCCCTTGTAAGCTACAATTACCTGTATTAGGAAAATACTTTAAGATTTTAAACAGTAGTAATATATAGGTTTGATTATGAAAACTGGTTTATTGCAGTGATGCAGAGATTCTTTTGTTACATAAAAAGTGTTACTAGTGGGACCTGTTAGCTAGCTATACTTCCCATCATATTTCCATTACAGATGGGGGTTTTTATACATTTTGAAATGTGTCAGCCTGAGCTGGGATACTTCAACGGGCAATGAGCAATCCAGAAGTTTTCTATTAAAGTCCAGTAGAGGGAAAGTTACTGTACTTGGGATTATCATCTTTTCACGTTTCCCATCTCTTTCAAGAGGAGAAATATAATTTTTATAAGAAACCAAAATAAAGTGATAACATATTTAACTGCCAAATAATAATTCTGGGGAACATGAAACTTGAGAAGAGACTAATTAACACTTATCCAACCATTTAAAAATACGAATATAAAATATACTGATACTAAGTACTTACAAATAGTTAATCTGTTTCATTTCTATATAAACCTTCAGGAAATCTTGCAATACTAATCTCAGTAACTTTGCTCTCTGAAATGGGTCTTGCAGGGTCACTCTCCTCCAGCAAGCTCAGCGACTACCTGGTATCTCTGTTCAGGTTGGTTTGTCTCTGTAACCAGGTCTTGTCTTCTCGTATAAGGAAGAAACAACACACTGCCCTCAGTAGTTCTTAATGGCTGACTCATAAAGTTGCAACATCACATCATCAGATAACTAATGGGTCGAATTTCTTATACATATTTCTTTCTTTTTTTTTTTTAGATTTTCAATTCTTCAGTGAAGAGAGTGAATATGTTTAGGAGTTTACAGAAGTATACAAATGAATTTTAAGTTTGTTAAAGTAACATGAAGTATACTGGAGTAAGTTATAGATATTCGTTAAAACTTGGAGAGTTAGAGGGGTGTTTGAGAGAGCTGTAGAAGTGTGGGAATAATAGAGGGGGGAAGTAGGAGTTAGTTGATTGTGGGAGTAAGCTTACTAGATGTGGGAGTTGTAGGGAGAAAGGTATAAAAGTTTTTGGGAGCGAGTTGTTGAGAGAGCATACAGGAGGTGGGGGGGGGGGGGGGGGGGCGGGGGTCGGCGAGGTTGTGGAGTGAGGGTAAGTGAGCAGCAGGCCGAGGGGGGTGGTCGGGAGGTTGTGGAGGGTAAGTGAGCAGCAGGCCCAGGGGGGTCGGCAAGGTTGTGGAGTGAGGGTAAGTGAGCAGCAGGCCGAGGGGGGGTCGGCGAGGTTGTGGAAATGAGGGGAAGTGAGCAGCAGGCCGAGGGGGTCGGCGAGGTTGTGGAGTGAGGGTAAGTGAGCAGCAGGCCGGGGGGGTCGGCGAGGTGTGGAGTGAGGGTAAAGTGAGCAGCAGGCCGAGGGGGGTCGGCAAGGTTGTGGAGTGAGGGTAAGTGAGCAGCAGGCCGAGGGGGGAGGTCGGCGAGGTTGTGGAGTGAGGGTAAGTGAGCAGCAGGCCCAGGGGGGTCGGCAGGTTGTGGAGTGAGGGTAAGTGAGCAGCAGGGCCCAGGGGGGTCGGCGAGGTTGTGGAGTGAGGGTTAGTGGAGCAGCAGGCCGAGGGGGGTCGCGAGGTTGTGGAGTGAGGTAAGTGAGCAGCAGCCGAGGAAGGGGGTCGGCCCAGGTTGTGGAGTGAGGGTAAGTGAGCAGCAGGCCGAGGGGGGGGTCGTACTACTTGGGCGGGCCGATTAGCAACCTGGAGGGGTTACCTGGAGGTTATTCCGGGACAAAGCCCCCGGCCCGGTCCATGACCAGGCTCCCCAATGGAAGGGCCTGATCAACAGGCTGTTATGATGGCGCACGCATCCAACATAACGAGCCACAGCCCGGCGATCCGGCACTGACTTTTAGGTATCTGTCCAGCCCGAAGGAAGGGGGGGGGGGCGTTTTAAGTTTTGGGGGAATTTGGGGGCCTAGTGACAAGGCCCCAATTGGGCATTTTGCATCGCTGCCCGCTTTATTCGAGGGAGGTTCGTGGGAGTTTTGGGGCCACCCAAGATTTAGGGGGTGTTATTTTGATCCCGGTAAGTTAAGCCAAGCGCCCAGTATTAAGGTGTGCAATTAACGGCTAAGGCTCCAGTCTTACTCCTAGATTTGATTCTGCTTTGTGGAGATGTTAATGTACAGCAGTTTCCAAGGGGTTTGAAAAGGTATATTGGGTTGCACTCTCGTTTTGAAAGTTTTAATCCATCCACTTGCACGGCGATCGGCAGGGTTGTGATCTTGAAGAAGTGAGACCTCAGACATTCTCTCTGTTTCCTTACATTATTTCCGCTCTATTGAAAGGCGGAGGTCAGAGTATACTTGTATTAGTTATATCTCACTCCGTTTTCGCATAAGGTTATTGTTTGTCCTCTTAACATATATTTTTCCGTTCCCACGGGAAAACTTTTTTTAATCACGGAGGTTAACCCGTCCTCACAATGACAGCCTCAGCAGACCTAGTATCATCCGAAAAGGATATACTTTGTGGTGTATATCTTTCTTGTCTATAGAGGAAAGAATAAGAGGGGGGGGAAAGTACTTGCCTTGTGGAACAGAGCTCTTCACTATGGCAGCCTCCGATAAAAACTCTGTTGACCATACTCTTTTTTTCGATTTGTTAGAAGTTAAAAACCATCCCCCCATTTTCCCTTTTATTCCTTTAGAAATATTTATGGGAAATTATCCATATCGTTTTTTCAAATGCTTTTGCAAAGTCTGTGTATATTTTCATCTGCATTTGATTATATTCCAGTGATCCAAGGGATGCAAGTAATCCAGTATTTAGAGGCAGGGGCGACCTGCCCTGAACCCCATGTTGCCCTGGGTTGTGCAGATTTTTTGGGAAAACCAGGTGATTTGCATCCGCTTCTTTTTGCACTCTTTCAAAAATTTTTATGATGTGGGACGCCAGAGCTATTTGGGCATAGTTCTTTGCTAATGCTTTGGCCCCCCTTTATTGGGGGGGGGGGCTATACCTTTTTTTTAAATGACTGTGGAATTTCCCCCCATGTCCAAGCCCTCCCCATAGGACAAAGGGGACGCGTGAGGGTTTTTTTTTGCGTTTTTAAAGAAAAAAGTTTCCACGAGTCTGGGCCCGGGCTGAGGCATAGGCATGTTGCTGGCTTTTTCGAAATCCTTTCGGAGTTAGGGTAATGTCGGAAATCTTGCATACATTTATGGAGTTTTGAGGCCATTCATGAAGAAATCTTTGGGGTCGTCGATCCCCAGCCGATTAGTGGTTCACTAAACACAGAGTCTACGGGATTTCAATATTTTCACTCTTTCCTTTTTGTCATCTGTGTAAGTCCCATCCTGTTTGAGTAAGGGGGCCCCAAAATAGTTTGGGTATTTGCCTTTTTTTTTTGGCATAGAAAAGAAATTTTTGTTTTTCTTTCAATTTCATAATATTTTAAAAGCCCCTCCTCCTCTCCGGGTTTTCCCTGTAAAGTCATTTAAAAATGAAGTTCGTTAGTTTCCCTTCCCGGGGTCAGCACCCCTCCTTTGTGTTCAGATATCAGCACTCCTGGGGGAGCTCATGACCTTCTTCGTCTCTGTGAGGGAGATTTTCTCTCTCCGTTTTACCTCCTGCTCTTCTTCTTTTTTAGGGGAATATCCTAGAACATGCTTCGGCTGCCGGGAAAGTTGATCCTTTAAAGGCACTGGTTTGGATCCATGTCTTTAAGACATTTCCCAACTTTTTCGTTTGGGCATGGTTTATTGGTCCCAGTTGATTTTTTTGTTTTGAAGTTGTATTTTGTGAAGCACCTTCACAGGTCATGCATTTGCTGACGGACCCCTATGCATGTACGTTGGATTTTCGATTAGGTGTGGGGAATATTGTTTTTGTATTTTTATGCCCTTTTATCGGCCCTCATTATTTGTGAAGAAAGGTCAGGGGGGTTTTTTCTATCTTTTTGGGCTCCACTATCGCGGGTTAAGGTGTTTTTTCGCAGAGACTTAGTACTATGTGTGTGTGAACCTTTTTTCATCTGCGCTCCCCTGGGGTTTTTCAGCTATAAATTATTTAAATTCTTCCTTTTGTTCCCTTTTGGTTAAAATCACCAAGCATAAATGTTTGGGGAGGGAGCTGGAAGGTTTTCCAAAAGTAAGAATTTTCAAAAGCTGTTTTTGAACTTTTTGTGGGGTTTTGCACTGGTGGCTGTATCAACCCAAGCTGGGTTTTTTTTCATCTTTTTTGATAGAATTTAACACCTCATTTGTGGTTTCAGCAACTCCGTCGAAAAAGGGACCTTTTGACATACGCCAAAACCCCCCCTTGTTGCCTTTTTTTTTCTGTCGCATCAAAAAAAGGTTGAAACCCACTTATCCATTTTTTCCCCTTGTCAAAGTGATCTTTTGTGTAGTCTCTGTAAGGCTGAAAACATTGCTTTAATCCTCTAGAATCCCCCGATAAAAGGGTTTTTTTTGTTTGGGGGAGGCTTAAAAGGGCCCCGTATATTTCAAATATGAACAGGTTGTATTTTTGTTTTTTGGGGGATTTTTTTTTGGGACAGTAGTTATAATTGGAGGGGATGGGGGGCCACTGGCTCCCCCCGTCCAAAAAGGCCCGAGGTGGTGGACTATTTTTGTCATTTCCTTTCCATTTTTTTTTTTCCGTTTCCTGCCACTAAAAAATCACGGAGTTTTGGGGTCGTAGCTACATTGGTTTTTTTTTGGGGGGCTGGCTCCTGGTCCCTTTTAGTGGTATTGGGGGGTCGAGTTTAAAAAATGCTTCTGGAGGACCAACAGTGTTACAACATCGACTGCACTGCATACCATCTAAAAGGGACCAGGAGGCGAGGTTGTGGAGTGAGTGGTAAGTGAGCAGCAGGCCGAGGGGGTCGCCGAGGTTGGGGAGTGAGGTAAGTGACAGCAGGCCCGAGGGGGGTCGGTGAGGTTGTGGAGTGAGGTTTATTTGAGCAGCGCCCGAGGAGGGGTCGGCGAGGTTGTGGAGTGAGGTAAGTGAGCAGTAGGCGAAGGGGGTGCGGTTGTGGAGTGAGGGTAAATGAGCAGCAGGCCGAGGGGGGTCGGCGGGTTGTGAGTGAGGGTAAGTGAGCAGCAGGCTGAGGGGGGTCGGCGAGGTTGTGGAGTGAGGGTAAGTGAGCAGCAGGCCGAGGGGGGTCGGCGAGGTTTGGAGTGAGGGTAAGTGAGCACAGCTGAGGGGGTGGGCGAGGTTGTGGAGTGAGGGTAAGTGAGCAGCAGGCTGAGGGGGGTCGCCGAGGTTGTGGAGTGAGGGTAAGTGAGCAACAGGCCGAGGGGGGAGGGTCGGCGAGGTTGTGGAGTGAGGGTAAGTCACCAGCAGGCTGAGAAGCTGAAGAGTAAATCCCCTCAAAAGAGATAAGCAGGAAGGAACGAACTGGCTGAATTTATAAGTGTTGTCGTGCGTGGCAAGATGTAAGGCTATATGCAACAACTGCTGAGGTGTATTAAAAACATCAAAACTACTGATGTCTTATATTAAATAACACAATAACTAATGTAGTATTGCACTCAAATTACCTACTTAAACTGACTGACAAAACGAGACAAAGGTACACGTGTATTCCACATGTTTTTCTTTTTTTTTTATTATGACGAATGTTTGTGTATGTATATAGCTAAACATTATACGATATATATTTTTCATGCGCTATAAATTCCTTGCGTTGATAATACAAATAACCTTTAACGCCACCTTTTTCTGGGGTCAACAGAGTTACGTAACGTTAGTTTTACGCAACGAAACAGAAGAGTCGTGGCAGTGTGTGCCTAACATGGGGTGCCAAGGTTGCCCTAGTGGGTATTTGTGAAGCTGTGGCTGTTTTGTAGGTCATTGGTGAACCACCGGAAACCACTAACGCACACACCTGTGTGCATCTTTTTGTTTGTGTTCTCTCTCTCTCTCTCTCTCTCATATACACACGTAAGGAGAGGGGGTTTTAGGTGGGAATTCTTAGAATGAGGGAAGCCGATTTCAAAGTCTTCACCATGTATATATGTGCACCACGTACACTTATATGTAGCACGTTCACAGGTGTGGACCAAATACGCAGGTGTGTACCTCGCACTCGTGTACCTCGCACGCGTGTACCTCGTACATATGTACCTCGTACATGTGTACCTCGCACGTGTACTTCGCACACATGTGTACCTCGCACGCGTGTAACCTCGCATATATGTACCTCGCACGCGTGTACCTCGTACATAGGGAACTCGTAATGTGTACCTCGCACGTGTACTTCGCACACATGTGTCCTCGCACGCGTGTCCCTGGGCATATAAGTACCTCGCACGCGGTACTCGCACAGTGTCCCTTCGCACAGTTTTACCTTCACACGTTGTACCTCCCAAAACGTGTACCTCGTACATGTGTCCCTCGTACACGTATATACCACACAAATGTACACCACATACATGTATACCAGCATTTATCCCCGTAATATCAAGTTCGCATTTTTTGTCCGCTCAGTCTTTTTTTTTTTATATAACTGCTGGAGAAGATGTATTGGTGTGTGATAACCTCCTTTGATGGTGATAACCTCCTTTGATGGTGATAACCTCCTGTGATGGTGATAACTCCCGTGATGGTGATAACCTCATTTGATTGCTAGTAATCAGTGCTGAGAATGTCCTCCTCTCCCATCTTCACCCCTCTCCTCCAACCAACAACGTTGTTTCAGTCTCACCTGCAGTTGACGCATTAAGGGAATCTTGAAAATTTATTTACTTTGTATAAGCGCTAAACTCATGTAGGTCATAGAGAGCAAGGAATGTTGGAGGCTCAATCCTCTGTCCCAAAAAGTGCCATCTAGTTGAACTTGTACATGGACAAAAAATACACAAGACATACACATTCTTCGCGAGTATCATTGCTTAAGGAGCGCATCTTGATTGTGTGTATCTAATGATGATATATTGGTCAGGATCGTGTCCTGATACGGGTCTTTTATCACATGATTCCCGTCCCCTGCTCCGAAGGAGGACAACTACCTGGAGTTACCTGGAGGGCATTCCAGGGATTCAACGTCCCCGCGGCCCGGTCCACGACCAGGCCCCGGTGGAAACGGCCTGATCAACGAAAGGGTGTTATGCTGACCGCACGTAATCCAACGTACGACCACAGCCCGGCTGATCCCGGGACCGTCTTTAGGTATCTGTCCAGCTCCCTTTTTGAAGACAACCAGGGGTCTTCCCGTAATGCCCCTTATTGCTGGTGGGAGGCTGTTGAACAGTCTTGGGCCCCGGACACTTATTGTGTTTTCTCTTAGTTTTACCAATGACGCCCCCATTTTACTGGGGGTATGTTGCATCGCCTGCCAAGTCTTTTTCTTTCGTATGGAAAGGATTGCTTTTGTGCATATTAGGGACCAGTCCCTCCAGAATCTTCCAGGTTTTAGATTATGATATATCTGTCTCGCCTTTCGCTCTAGTGAGTAAAGTCAAGTGCTTCCAGGCGCTCCCAGTAGTTAAGGTGTTTGACGGAACTTCTACGTGCAGTAAAGGTTCTCTGTACATTCTCTAGCTCTGCAATTTCACCTGCCTTGAATGGGGATGTTAATGTATAAGAGTGGGTACAATTCATAACTTTATGTTTGGGACTTGTTGACTCCATTCCTATGGCCGGGGAAGAATGATTAGCATGGCTGTAATCGCAGTGCTGTACGCCCTACGGCGCAGGCGTGGCAGTTTTTTTTTTTTGTGAGGGCGTCGTGAACCAGGTCCAGTCAGTGATGTGACGTTAGTGTCTTGATCCCGGTGCTCTTTATGATGCTGGTGTTCTCACAACTCAACAAACTTGTCTCCTGTCAGGGACAATCCCCACTTAGGGCAGAAGCCTAGGCGTCGGAGTGACTCTTGGTCTGACAACCTCCTCTGGCCTGCAGAGGTGATTGTTCTTTATGTAATGTGATGTCAGGATGTTCGTCGCACTGGTTACACAGCTATTCCAGAGAGCGCGGGGATGCCAATGCTCTAATTAAAATCCCCTCAAGGAAAGTTCCTTGATGTTGGTGAGGGGCTCTTGATTTAGGAAATTGGATCTGTGCTCCAGTTCCCCGAATTAAGCCTGAATGCCTTCCACATCCCCCCCCCCCCAGGCACTGTATAATCCTCCGGGTTTAGCGCTTCCCTTTGATTATAATAATAATAATCTAATTAAAATCATCCCTGCTCAAGTTATTTTGTTATTGGCGGTTAACTCTACGTAGAAGTTAACCAAGATAAATCTAACCAAACGTAGCCTAATCTAATGTAAAATATAACCTAACCTAATTTGTTCTTTCTTAACCTAGACTAATAAATATATATATTTTTTATAACTGTCCATACTAGATCATGTTCAACTCGTTGTGCTGTAATGCATACAAAAACGAACTATCTACTTGGGGTGGGTTGCCAAGTTTTCACGTGATGGTGGTAGGTTAGTGAATTGGGTTTAAAGCCTCTCGACTACTACATTAAGGTCATTAAGGTTGCATGTCACCTATTCACCACCAGTCAAGAATAATTTAACACACCTCTCGGTACATCCAGTTGTTCGGTGTGATGGTGGGTAGTGTGGAGTGGCGGGGAGGGGGAGTGGATGACACCAGACCACCTTGTTAGCAGTGTATCTACAAAAAAAAGTTATTAGAATTCTTGGCTTCATATTTGACGTATAATTGCAATTATTTTTTTATTGTTAACACATCGACCGTTTCTCACCAAGGCAGGGTGGCCCGAAAGAGAAAAACTTTAATCATTCACTTCATCACTGTCTTACAGAGGCTAGCTTACACTACAGCTATAAAACTGCAACATTAACACTCCTTCAGAATTGCAATTATTGTAATTAGTAATAATTATAGAATAAAAGAGTAATAAATGACGGTACTAAAGATGACAACATATATAGTGAAGATATATAGAAGCTTTCGACGACGTTTCGGTCCGACTTGGACCATTTACAAAGTCACACTAACGAAAAGGAGAGCGGGAAGGGCATATCTAAATTCTTTGGAAGTGTGTTGAACACACCTCCAAAGGATCAGGTTAAGTCATGAGTGTTCTGAAGTTTGGAGCAAATGACAGTGTAATGAGAAAGGAAGACATCTGCAGAGACAAAGCCAGGTCTAAGATTCACACTTGTAAGAGTCATTTCATGTCAAGTGGACTACCTCACCATCACAAATTTTGATGAAACTTGGTGTCCTAAATCCACCATGTCCCAAGCTAATTTCGAATCAAAATAATTTCTCACTGTACCAATATAAATGAAACTTTACCATCTTTCACAACTTCTTACACTGAATCCAAGGGAACTATTATGGATTTACATTTTTTTTTGAAATTGACGTACTGATTAATTTAAGCCTCAAAGTAGGGCAAAAATATCAGTGTTTCAAAAAAATGTCAAAGTTTAGCCTTCTTTGGCTTGGGTAATAATAAACATATCCCCATGAAATTTTGTTTACTTGTGCTTTTTTTGTGACATAATTTTGTTTACAAATATATAGTTTCAGCTTGGGAAAATGTTTCGTTGCTTTTCAATTTAAATTTTCGCTTTTTTTTTTTCAAAAAGTAGAAAAGTTTTTTTTCAATAACCTTTTGCCAAAAAAAAAGGAGAGAGTCATTTTGAAGCATTTTCAAACTGCATCCATTAGAAAGAGCGTGTTTTAAACCATCTAAAAAAGTTGGTTTAGTTTTTCATTGGACTTATATAATGCTCAAAAAATAAGGGTCAAAGTTCAACAGGTTACTGTATGTTGATGTTATATCATATTATATGCTGATAAATGAAGTTCTTAAAACAAGTATCATTATTCATCTAAAATACTGTTTTATATCTCTTAGGTAAATTAATTATATAGACAATTTGATAGCAATTTTCTAGTATGGAAACTGTGGAATCTTCCAGTAACGGTGATCCCACAACATGTATTGTTGGAAGAGAAAAACCGTCATCAACATGTCAGAATTTATTTTATTATAAGAAAGTTTGTTTTAAATCGGTACAAGACTTATCCACAGACGACAAAGCGCTACTTATTCGATGTTCAAAAGTAAATCTTATGGACGATGACCAAATTTGTTTGCATTATGGAGCAACGTACCTCGAAAAATATGAAACAATGCAAAAGACATTCTGCATTCCTTTTGGAAAGCAAAAATCATCATACCAGAGCAGAACTTTTGAGGGTCGATGTTGAAATGGCTGACAAATTTGAATTGTTTCACAAAGAGCAAAATCAAACCCGGTCAGAAAATTTGTTCTATATGTAAGGCTGATGCTTGAATAATGGAGACTTCAATTGCCTCGTCCTCATCTTCGGATGATTTTGATATGGACAAGTCTATCACAATTAATAAAAACTTGTCTGCCTTGGGTGAATCACCATTGAAATTTTCGAAATGAGCAATAAAGTGGGCTATACAAAACGAGAAATTGAACAAGTGCAAAATGTGATAATGCACAAGATCACTGCCGCTGTCAGACTCGATGTTCACAACGCTGGACCGTCTAGTCTAGTCAGATGATAAAATGCAACTTATGTGAAGACTACATTTCTTTGACTGAAGAAATGAAAAAGAAAATCGAAATGTCCGACAGCTCCAAAAAAGTTCAAATAGTGACTTTGGCTCCAAAAAAGGTTGGTCTATTGAAGCTACAGTCTTGGAGTTTGGAGTTTCAAAGTGTATGATGAAGGTGACCAGAAAAATCAAGAAAGAACAAGGTAATTTGGCTTTGACAGGACAAAAGTTGGGACGCAGTTCCAGGGACACATTCTGCTGAATTCATCGTCTTCGTAAAATTTTTGTACTCTATGTACAAAAATTTTACGAAGACGATGAATTCAGCAGAATGTGTCCTGGCAAGAAGATTGTGTTCCAGTTCGGATTGATGGAGAAAAGATACACAAACAAAGTCGTTGCTGTTGAGCAACCTTGAAGAGATGCATATAGTATATCGTGAAAGGCCTGTCGCTGAAATCGAGTTTTCAAAATTTTGTGTTCAGACCCAAGTGGTGCATAACACTTGGTGCTTCAGCTACCCATTCTGTTTGCGTTTGTACCATACATCAGAACGTCAAACTCATGTTGCAAGGAGACAATATTAAAGACGATTACAAAGTGCTTATAGAAAAAACTGTTTGCAATTTGAACTCTAGATTGCATGCTACAGCGATGCCAAGATTGTCCAGGTGAGGAAGAACTTACGGTTTATCTCGAAGAAATATTCAAAGCTTGGGATCTGGATGAACCGATTGAATTTGAACTGGGTGCATACTGATTGCGAAATGAATTTATCAGCAAGCTTGCGAACAAAATTTGTGTCAAAGCATCAAAGCGAATATCTGAAAGGTTTGAAGGCGAATTTAGAAGAAAGCAAAATAATTGTTTTGATTGACTTCGCTCAAAATTTCTCTTTTGTTATACAAGACACTTCAGGGCTTTCATTGGGAAAATTCACAAGCTACATTACACCCCTTTGTTGCATACTACGTCAACGAAACTGGTATCCTACAAGGTACAAACCTTCCCATCATCACAGATCACATGCAGCGTCACTCAATATCTGTTCATGTGTTCATTTGCAAACTGATGGGTTTTTGAAGCAAGAAAACGAAAGTTGCTAGAATCCACTATTTTAGTGATGGCTCGGGTACTCAATAGAACTTCAAAAATTATGTCAATTTGTGCACTCACAAGACTGATTTCGATGTTGAAGCACAATGGAATTTTTTTTTTGGAACAAGCCATGGCAAATCACCGTGTGATGGAATTGGAGAGAATGGCAAAAAGATTATTCACTAGCGCTCACCTTCAAAAACCATTGAACGACCAATACTGATACCAAAAGATCTATTCGAATCTTGTGATAAGCATACACATGGAGTTAAATATATATTTGTTCCCAAAGAAGTTGATGAAAACAAATCGTTTCAAGAAGAAAGATGGCGAGAAAGCAGCACAGTAGGTGGAACGAGGGAGCATCACCAATATGTGTCACACCATACGTGTAAGCAAAGTTTTAAATGATGCCATCAACTTCTTTCCAAAACTTCCAATACGAGCACTAAAATGCCAGGCTTACGAATATCACAGCTGCTCCCTGGTAATTACGTTGCTATACAGATGCGACGGGGACTGCGCCAAGGCTGCCCACTCTCACAAATATTGTTTGCGTGTATACAGGATCCATTTTATAGGGCCATTCGGAGGTGTGTTGCGGAGGGGGAGGGTACTGACCGGGGGGAGGGGGGGCTGGTATCGTAGGTTATGTGGATGACACGACTGTTTTGGTGAGAGGTAATGGGGATTTGCTTAGGGTGGGTAAGGTGGTGGATGTGTTTGGGGAGGCTTCAGGTATGAAAATTAATGTTGAGAAGACTAAGTTTCTAGACTTAAGGATAGTACAAATGGGGATGAGGTGGTAGGGGGTGGGTGGAAGGTGGTGGATCAACTAATGATATGTGGGATAATTTATGTGAGAAATACACGGGTGGCTCAAGAGGTGAATTCGGTGAGAATAGTGAATGGAGTATTGAAAAGACTTGGTGGTTTGAGGGCGGCGCAACTAACGCTGCATCAAAGAGTAATAGTGACGAACGTGCTATTGTACAGCAAGATATGGCATGTCGATGTCATGTACCCGCTGATGAGACGTGAGGTGAAGCGTTTACAACATGGGGTTTTTAGGTTTATATGGGGATCGGGCTGCGAATGGTTAAGTAGAGCGGTGTTAACACTTCCGGTCAGTCGAGGAGGGCTGGGACTTTTACCTCTGGAAAAAAGGATGATGAGCGTGTACCTAAAACGAAGTTATATAAGGGAGGGGAGCGGGGAGGGGAGGTGGACCTGTGCGAGTACGTAAGGATATGCAACGGTGGTGGGGGGGTAGGGATTTAATAGTTGGTGAGGCCATGTTGAGGTTATTAATGACAGTGAGGGATCCGTCGTGTGTTAAATTGCGGGTCCTCGAAGGAGTGGAAGGTAGGTCAGTGGTGGCTGCTGTTGAAGGGGCATACCCTATGTATGCGTGGAACGAAATATGGACGCGTCTAAAACAATTACGTGTAAAACCGGGTGTTCGGGAGGTATGTTTAGATTTTACATGGGATTTTGCCGTCTGGGGTTGTCCTATTCAATAGGAGGATAAGGGAGGGAGGGGAATGTAGAGCGTGTGGAAGCATGGAGACAATTTTGCATGCGGTATATTTTTGTGACTGTATAGAAGTGGTGCGGGTCTGGTTAGGAAAGGTGTTCAGGTTAGTGGGTGGGGAGGATTGCAGGTGTTGCGGGCTTTAAGTTTGGATATAGGTGGGGTGAATAAGATGGTGGAGAATGCAGTGGCGTATTTGGTCACGGATTTTATATATACGTCATGGGCCATGAGGGAGGTGGGCGTGGATGAGAGGATAAAGGTGTTAGCTGCGACATTTTACAAACTAAGTGTCGTAATAGGGAAATTTATGGAGGGAATTGGGAGATTGCGTTTACTGAGGGCTATCGGAGTTTTAGGTTGAGGGATTTATGGGATTTAAGTGCAATGTAAGGGGTCGCGGCGGGCTGGCTTCCCGATGAGGACAGTGTGAAAGGGTTTAGTGTGGAAGAGAATGAATATAGTACTGAGACATAAGTGCCTTTGACTGTATGATGAGCGGGTTGTGTGTTGTGAACGATACAAGTTCTTCAATTTAATTATTAATTATGCTAATGACAAAGGACGACAGACGTCGTAATGTGATGGAATTTATATATCTGCAACGAAATTATTGGTATGTGTGTAATGAAATGACAAAATGGGTGCACTGTGTGAATGCGAAATATTATATACACATGAAGTATTGCGTGTGGTAGGAAGGCTTCAGTATTTACGACGTGTGAAGGTCATGCACTGTTATGTTTTGTGATAACAGACTTACATCTTAGTAGTGGTTTTAATGATATGGGCGAAATATTTTTAGAAAGCTTGACTTATCCTGTTTTCTTAATACATATTGTTTTTTCATGGGAGCTCTATAGAGCCCGTAGGTTTAGGTTACCATTGAATGATATATATTATAGGGTAATTGATGGATGACATAGGATTAGGTATTTGTGTTTTCACTGGTTGTGTTGTAAAGTGTTTGTAACATATGTATATATTTATACCTTCCTCGAGAAGGTGATATGTTTGGGTGTTTAGTAGATATACGTTGTACATGAATCATGTAGAATTGAATTTTATATTATCTCAATACATTGAGTGATACTGAACGTATCATGTTGTTCAATATGGAATAATGAAAGTATTTCATACAATATACAGTTACATATAAAGATTGTTACGTGTCAGGTGGATTGACACGCAAGAAGGGGGGGGGGTAGTGCTTTCAGAATGTAAGGTGTACATTCCGTGGCAGGATGAACAATCAGGAATTAGATGTACTTGCCAAGGAGTCTTTAGGTTAGATTTAGTGTTCCAGACATAATGTCATTACTTCAAGGATTGGAGTGGTCATTGTTTACTGTACAGATTTGTTTTTCAGATGTAATATGTTAATTGGAAAGTACATGTACTATGCAGAATTTTTCATCACTGTTTTCACTATGTAATTTGTCGTTTATTTTTATGTACTATGTATGTCTTTTCAATAAAATATAAAAAAAAAAAAATTACGTTGCTAGTATTTACTATAAGAAATGGATTGGAAACGTTGTTGCAGTATCGGTGGAAGAAAGTGATACATTGATCAAGTTTATGCAGCCACACTGTCTGGCCGGTTCATTTTACTGGCCTGAAAGAGATGACATTTGTTGGATGCCGGAGCAACAACTCATTTCTGTGCTTCATGTTCCATCAGTTACATCATCTGGGTGACAATATCAGTTTTCAGAATTTTTTTTGGCAAACATGAGCCATCAATTTAAAGCAATGCAGTGAAAAAATCAAATAGTCAGAACTTCGGCTTGGGAACCAACTAAAGATACCCGCTGTAGGCTTGGGAACCTAGACTAAGCAGCCTTGTTATTGACTTGAGAACCAAACAAATATCCCAGCAAGGCTTTGTAACTTCAACAGAAAAAAAACAAAGAGTCCAGGCTTGGGAACCTGAACAAAAAAAACCCACCGGTGGCTGAGATTGCATGGCTACTGGGCGTGACCTCTATGGCGATGGGGTGCTGGTTCAAATTGATTGAACCAGTAGTGGTAATGCCACCATGGACCAACGCAATCAGATACTTCTATGCTTTTCTCATTAAAGAGTGCTGGAAAAAAAAAGATCACATAACACGTCCAGCTTAAAAAGTTAACCATACTGGAGATTTTCGCAGAGCATTGAAGCTACAGTATCCTGTTAATTTTTTACCCTTATTTTTTGGGCATTATATGGGAGTGATGAAAAACTGAAGCAATTTTTTTTAGATGGTTTAAAACATGCTCTTTCTAATGAACGCAGTTTGAAAATGTTTCAAGATGACTTTTTTTTTTTTCAAAAGCACATTGCAAATATCCTATTTTCTAAATTTTTTGAAAAATTGTGAAAGTTTAAATTAAAATTTAAAAGAATAAACATTCTCCCCAAATTGAAACTATGTACATGTAAATAAGGTTATGTCACAAAATGGTAAACAAAATTTCAAAGCATATCTCTATTTTTACATGAGCCAGAGAAGGCTAAACTTTGAGATTTTTGATGCATTGATATTTTTGCCCCACACTGAGGCTCATCACCATGTCAGTTTAAAAAATGTAAAAACCATATTAGTTCCATTGGATTAAACATAAGAAGCTGTGTATGATAGCAAAGTTTAATTTATTTTGGTGGGAAAGAGCGAGAAAATTATTTTGATTAAAAACTGCCGAATTTCGTAGGTTACGGTACATGGTTGTGACATGGTCATAAACAAAGGGTTCTATCTCAGCAACCATTTCACTGACGGATCTTGAACTCTACCAAACTTAGTTTAAGACATAAGATTCAGCACACAAGTCTCATTAAAATCCATGATGATGAGATGGGGCACTTTTTTAAAATCAAACACTTGACATGGAATGACCCACAAGGAGAGTTGTGTATAAAGGAAGCTTCAACAAGATGGCGACTGTGAAAGCTAGTAGTAGGGTAGACAGTTTTAGCAGAGGACCAGTCAGTAGGATGATTGTGATCTCTAAATGACAGAAAAGAGCACTGCAGCAGTTTGTCACCGGCCACGGTTACCCTTAGACTGGGGATAAGGTAACTCTGGCCGATGACACCTACGCTACTCTGACAAACCTCTCTCCCTGCTTTGGTTCTTCCTTGAAACATTGCACAGCCCCTGATGATGCACTGAAAGTGTGAAAGTACTTGGCAAAATTTTCCCCCCCCCCCTCCATGGCTTGCCCCGCATAGTAAAGTCGCCCGTCTGCGACTTTTTGCATTATATATATATATATATATTATATATATTATATTAAAATTATATTATATATAATATATAATATATATTAGGGGGGAAACCACCTCTGAACTGTCCTGGGGACCCTCTTTTCTCAGGAAAAAGGAATAAACTTCTTCAGGGATAACTTGAACTTCTCCCTTTGAAGCATGATTTCAGAAATTTCCCCTTTAACCATCCCCTATATTTCAAGATGGATTTTTTAAAATCAAAATTCATTGGACCAAAGAAATTTGTATAAAAATACAACATGAAAGTTAATAACAACAGAGGAACCTCAGAGGATATTATCTCAAGAAAAAAATACTTTGTCAGCACTCCCTGCGGTGGGCCGGCGATGACACCTAGCTATCTGAGCACCTTTCCTCTTGGATTCGCAACATGAAGTCTCTGAAAGGGGAAAGTGGGTCGTGGTAAACCCCC
This sequence comes from Cherax quadricarinatus, assembly GCF_026875155.1. Classification (NCBI taxonomy): domain Eukaryota; kingdom Metazoa; phylum Arthropoda; class Malacostraca; order Decapoda; family Parastacidae; genus Cherax; species Cherax quadricarinatus. The sequence goes on along the minus strand of NC_069447.1, from coordinate 32,360,448 downwards.
CCTTGGTTTCTGTGATGAGCCGTTTTATCATGTGGGTTCGAACATGGTTTGGGTAAAAATACTAGTATGAAGTATATATATTGTAATTTAATATGTGAATCCACACTAACTATGCTTCTTCTATTATAGAATACTAGGAGTGCCCATAGACGTCTGGGGACCCCTTATCCTCTAGGAGCAACAATATGAATTACAGCCAAGTGATTCCCGAAGACGGTTTGAGAATTTCTCTACTACCTAGATTTCAGGGTATGGTTATATTTGAAGCTCGGCACAACTATTCATCAAACATACAACAAAAATAAAAAACTAGGAAATCAGGTACACTCGATGTTTGGGCGCCCCCCTCCCTTTGCCGAATGCTGCGGCTTCCAGCCTACATGAGTCTTAAGACTGTCGCCGTGTTCGTACCCAAATGATATTTTCACCCAGCTCTTTGAGGAACTTTAGAGCACACTTGCCCCATGCTCCAAGGGTCTTCGACCCTATTGGAATGAAGTTAAAGCAAGGGGGAAGGTCTTCATTTTTTTCGGTCTTCTGTTCTCCCTGTGGCTGGCAGCTCCACCCCCTTCCACTACGGAGTATGGCAAGTAGGTGTCTGCCATGTGGCGGCACAGGTGTAGTCCCCAGGCAATCTGCTTTCCATCCTTCCAGGGGTAGCATATTGGCTCCATCAGGACTCTTTGACTTCCATCAGACTCTGTACTTGGGGTTCCCGTTGAGCTGGGCAACGGGCTGTGGCGGGGCTTCTCTTTAGGATGTCATTGACCTCCTAAATGTCTGGGATACTTCCCTTCTGCTGTGTGACACACGAGACCATGAAGTCCGAATTGATCAGCTGTCGCCCTGCCGCAAATACACCTAAGTTAGGTGAGGATGGGGGCGGCTAGGCGAGGAACAACACCAATCCGAATGGCCTGGGGGTTTCGAGACGGGTGCCCAGGGAGGAATTGGGAACAGCTAACAGGAAATCTCCTGAGTGTGGTGCCTTCACTGCCAGAAGACGAGCTTTGTCCTTTCCTGAAGCATTGGAGAGCATTGTGTTGGCGATTTTTTTCATGATCGGTTTGTCCGTGGGACTGTTTGTGCTCTTTGGGAGGAGCTGGTCTACTGGAGAGTCTGTAAGGTGTCCCACCGAATCGCTGCTTCAGTAAACCTGGGGTCTTGAGCTCCTACCACGTCTCTCAAGCGTTCGGGAACTATCTTCTTGACTAATGCACTGGAAGCCAAACACGAAGACAGAAAAGCAGGGTAAAGCAACATGCGTTGCTTTGCGCACCCCTATACCTCCCAGTCATACTGGAGGGTTGCCTGATCCCATTGCTCATCCTCTAGTGACAGGTTCAGTGCCTTCTTAAAGTTAAAAGTTGATATATATGTCGTGCCGAATATATAAAACTGGTCAATTAGCAACAACTCATTTAAATTAAGTCCTTTCTGAAATTTTCTCTTATACGTTTAAAGATATATTTTTTTTCATTAATGTTAATGTAAAAATTTTAATTTTGCACCAAAAGAATCTTAGAAAATTTACCTAACCTTATTATAACAAGAACAATTTATTTTAGCCCAACCCAACTAAATATATTTTAGATTTGTTTACAGTAATTTAATACTAAACAAACACAGTGAAATATTTTTTTTTTGTTAGGTTCAGAATGATTTTGGCGAAATTATTGCATACACAAATTTTCACTTGTCCTATATGGCAAGGTGAGCGTTGCTATTTAAGCCAAGATCGCAAGTTCTGCCTATTCGGCACGAATATATATATATATATATATATTTTATATATATTATATATATATATATATATTATATATATATATATATATATAATATAAAGTATATATATATATATATATATATATATATGCTAAAGATAAAGATTTTATAAGCAAATATACAATATTGATAGCAAGGATCGGGTTCTAGGGTTCCAGTTTACAGAACTGTATATAAAGCATTAAGAAGTTTATTGGATCAGAATGTGTGAAAATTTGAAGGCTTTAATTGCCTCTCGGGGGAATGGACCATATAATGAGAAAAAAAATAAAAAAAAAATATTATTATATAATATATACATATATTAGAATGTTATTAGAAATTTATTTAGATATGATATATATTGGGAATATCACGAACTGTGGGTTTTAAGCAAATTACAAAGAGACAGCCAGTGTTATGAAACCTGATTTCATCTCCAATCACAGAACTGGTATAGGGTCATAACGACTGTTGAATTGTGTCTCAAGAAAGTCCTTTCAAAGAAGTTTAATAGTGAAGGCATTTAATTATGACTTCTCAGGAAGCAAATAACGTAGGTGCAAAGCGAGAATTGAGTAGGGCTTTAAAATAGGTTGGTGGTACATGTGTGGCTGTGCAAATTCCTAGCAGATGGGTTTTTCACGTTGGCGTTTAAGAGTGGATAAAGTTTATCTGGAGTCACGTGTATCCGCGTTTCAGAGAGACAGACCCCAGCGCCTGCCCGTCATGATGACAATCCCCGTTAAAACAGCCACCTGCCGTAGGAAAGTGGATCATTGTCAGCCACTCTGAAAAACTTGTTGAAACCCTCATACGATGTAGGGTGTGTTAAGGGGACGTTTAAAAGTGTGACCTAGACTTTTTAATCTGATAGACCCTTTAATTTTTATGAGTGGTTTCAAATTTGCCATTCTAGGTACTTCAGGAGAATTTGAGAAGCTTTAAAAGTTAGGGACTTACATCAAATACAATTTTCAGCTGTGTTTTGCTTGCTTTACATCACAACAATCAATATCCTTACACACATGTATTATCTTTAAATAGTGTACTGAGGTTAATTTAATGGTTTCTTAGTTTGTTAGTTAGTCGCTTTCGGGAATTGCGCCCGCGGCCCTGCCAGGGCCAGATCGCAATCCACGTACGTATGCAGCACAACTGCCCGATTTTAGGAATTGTTTTGAATATTTGTCGAGTCCCTTTGAAAGAGATCTAGGGGGTGTTGGTAATCCCCCTTATGCATTTAAAGGGGGGGTGTTTGAAGAGTCGTTGTATCGTGGTGTACTCATAGATTCCTTGATTTTCATCTGAATTATCCTGCACCGTCTGTCAAGTCTTTTGTCTATGTAGTGATGTCTGTGCGAAGATTTGGGCCATTCCTCAGGTATCTTCAGGAGTAGATTATGATGTATCTATCCCGCCTACGTTCTACGGAGTACAGTTCTAGGGACTTCATACTACATCAAATAACAAACTTTTCCTCAGCGTCTGTGTTTTGCGTTGTTCTTATTTATCATCACTATTACCAATCTTAATCATCACTGTCACCATCATTATCATTATCTCATCAATAAAAATGATTTTCGTCCTGTTACTGAGCGTTTAATTAAGCTCTTGGTGTCTTAGATTATTATTATTATTATTATTATTATTATTATTATTATTATTATTATTATTATAATCAAGGAAAGCGTAAAACCGACAAGGGTCACGCAGCGCTTTATCTTAGATTAAACGCATCAATTTCATTTGCATCGTTAAAAAAACATGGATACTTGACTGAACGCAATCGAAAGTAACGGATGTTTTGTAGCGTGATGTAACTTTAATATTGTTAGGGAATGTATCACAACACGTATAAAAATAAAAAAAAAAAACGTTTATTTTTTGCAGGCAGATCTGTGGCCCGGTTATGGAGTGACCTGGTTAAGGTGTAGCCTAATTGAGGTATGACCTGGTGGGAGCAGCTGGGACAAGAGGACCCGCTCCAAGTAGTGAAGAGTACCTGAGCCTGACAGTATCAAGTATCCTGGTAGCCAGGCATGATCCGGGGAGTTAGTGTCTTCCTAGATCACCCTGCCTGCATTCTTGTGATATCTGCCCCCGTCCCTCCCTCTGTGGTGTATCTGGGCTGCGCTCCTCCAACCCCTGATAACGAAGTGATAAACAGATAAGGCTCCTTAAAGTGAATACCATCGGGTAATTTGTGTTGGACTAGTTTTTAAATTCACAAGTCAGCCGGAGTGGCGAGTGGATTGTCAAAAGTGATCGTGGACATTAATATACAGTGACGTAAGGATAATAAAGTGATCAAGTGGTACCAGTGACATTTAATGTGGCCAGGTAGGTGAAGGTGGTGAGTGCGTCTGGCTTGCCCAGGTGGAGTCCCTAGAGACGCAGCCAAGAACCTCCCTGGAAAGTTAATGATAAAAAACCCATCTGGTTGACCTTGGTGTTGTTGGGGAGTATACGCTGCCACACACGTGTCGACCTCTCCTCCAGCAGCGGTGGTAACGACCTGTTGGTGTAGGTGGTGACCTGGTGGTGACCTGCAGGTATTAGTGATAACCTGTTGGTTTACATAGTGACCTGCAGGTGTTGGTGACGACTTCCTGTGCAGATAGTTACCTGCTGGTGTAGTTGTTGACTTACTGGTGTAGGTATTGACCTGCTGGTGTAGGTGTTTAAGGTGCTGGTGCCGCTGCCACCTTTCATACCTGCCACAGGTTATCCACAACCGTCGTCTGTTTGGTGGCTACCTCTTCTTAATTAAAATATACAAGCAGAACTTCGACACAGTCCTACCACCTACATCTCTACCACTCAGCTCCATCAGCGCTCCACTACACCACAATGTCCGTGAGGTGGAAGATCCCTCCTGGGGAGTCTGAAGAGGACGATGATCAAGACACCGACACATTCTGCGGTCGTCAGTATGAGCAGACATTGGTGAGTACTATTTTTTCCTACATTTTTTTTTTCCATTACGTCAGCAGTTTATGGTTGGCTGTATAGTGGTATTAGTTTATCAAGTATTGCAGGAAATCTCTCCTCCGTCTGATTTGAAAAAAATTCCTTAGTCTCGTATGCAGTGTTTGTCAGGACAATATTTTGACTGTGTCTTCGTCACAAAAAGTGTCAAAAATCAATGGGACATTGAATGTCTTATTCACCATGTGAAACTTGATAATTTTATGCATTTTTTATAGTAATATTCTCCTATTATGCTAACTCTTTATTTGTTATTCTTTTATTGTAATTATCTCTTCTGTAGTTTTAGTTTTCTGTTTTTACAAATATTTGTATAGTTACAAACTTATAGTGTTCTTGTGTACAGTTGCCCCAGTGTGAGGCTGCAAAAAGTTTTCAGCATTATTGCTGTTGCTCAACAGCTGTTCTTCTCAAGGGAACAGCTGAAGTTTCCTGATCCATCGATAGCGATAACATCCCATATCAATAAAAATCTATGAAAGAGTTCTAAGAAACAAGATCACCACCCCATCTAGATACCCATCAATTACACAACCCAGGGCAACATGGATTTAGAGCAGGTCGCTCCTGTTTGTCACAACTACTGGACCACTATGACAAGGTCTTGGATGCTCTAGAAGACAAACAAAACGCAGATGTAGTATACACAGACTTTGCAAAAGCCTTTGACAAGTGTGACCATGGTGTAATAGTGCATAAAATGCGTGATAAAGAAATAACAGGAAAAGTTGGTAGATGGATCTTTAGTTTCCTAACGAATACAACACAAAGAGTAGTATTAAACAGAGTAAAGTCTGAGGCGGCTGCAGTGAAAAGCTCTGTTCCACAAGGCACAGTACTCGCTCCCATCCTGTTCCTCATCCTCATATCTGACATAGAGAGAGATGTAAGCCACAGCACCGTGTCTTCCTTTGCAGACGACACCCGAATTTGCATGACGGTGTCCTCCATTGAAGACACTGCAAGACTCCAAGCGGACATCAACCAAATCTTTAAATGGGCCGCAGAAAACAATATGAAGTTCAATGATGAGAAATTTCAATTACTCCGATATGGAAAAACACGAGGAAATTAAAACTATATCGGAATATAAAACAAATTCCAACCACACAATATAGAGCAATAAACTAATATAAAGATCCTGGGGTGATAATGTCTGAGGATCTCACTTTCAAAGACCATAACATTGTATCAGTCGCATCTGCAAAAAAAAAATGACAGGATGGATAATGAGAACCTTCAAAACTAGGGAGGCCAAGCCCATGATGACACTCTTCAGGTCACTTGTTCTATCTAGGCTGGAATATTGCTGCACACTAACAGCACCTTTCAAGGCAGGTGAAATTGTTGACCTAGAAAATGTACAGAGAACCTTCACGGCGCGCATAACGGAGATAAAACACCTCAATTACTGGGAACGCTTGAAGTTCCTTAACCTGTACTCCCTAGAACGCAAGCGGGAGAGATGCATGATTATATACACTTGAAAAATTTTAGAAGCATTAGTACCAAACCTGTACACGATAATGACTCCCTATGAAAGCAAAAAACTCGGCAAAGGCTGCAACTTCCCTCCAATGAAAATCAGGGGCGCCCACTAGCACGTAAGAGACAACACAATAAGTGTCCGGGGCCCAAGACTGTTCAACTGCCTCCCAGCATACATAAGGGGGATTACCAATAGACCCCTGGATGTCTTCAAGCAGGTACTAGACAAGCACCTAAAGTCAGTACCTGACCAGCCGGGCTGTGGTTCGTACGTCGGGTTGCGTGCAGCCAACAGTAACAGCCTGGTTGATCAGGCGCTGATCCACCATAAACCTGGTTACAGACCGGGCCGCGGGGGCGTTGACCCCAAAAACCCTCTCCGGTATTTCTCCAGGTTTTGATAGGACATGAAAATACATAAGAATTAACTAATCTCATTTAAGAAACGTACAACTTTTCAAAAATTGTTGACCAGTGTTACCTGACACTCCTAACATCCCCAGAGCCATGTTTGAACCTTACGTCTTCACTCTTTATAATAATTAATAATAATAATAATAATGATCAGGTGTTGATGCTGCTATTAATATTCTCTTCAGCTTTGTTCATCTCGTCAGTCTTGGGTCAAGATCCTGGAAACAATATTCCAACACCAGAATCCTCGACGGGGTTTTTTTTTTCATGGGATGAGTGTATTGAATGGTTTGGAGCATTGGTGGTGTGTTGGGGCCGATCAGCCAGGCTGTTACTGCTGGCTGCACGAAGTCTTACATACGGACCACATTCCAGCTGGTCAGGAACTGACTTAAAGAATGTATATGTTCCTTCATGTAGATATCTAGTTGGTAATCCCTACAGACCCCTGGTATTTTGTACTGTCTGCCGGCTTGCCTATTGTGGAGTGTATTGATTTATATATATAATATATATATATATACTATATATTTATATATATATATATATTAATATATTATATAATTATATATATATTAATATATATATATATATAAGTATATGATGATATTTGTTAAATACAAATGACATGTTAAATGTTTTTATTGCTAATATTGAGGTGAGCGCCTTGTGTTTTGCTCTTTCCGACATGTTATTATGTCGACTCTCCAATATTAAGTGATTTATGTAATGAATACAGTTAAATTTTGAGTCTTTGAGAAAAAAGTTCTACATTAATAACCAAACAAAAAAAGGTAACCAAATATAACCTAGATTAGTAGTTGAAAGGCCTCCCTCCATCCCTAACAGACCATCTGAAAGAGCCCCCTTTCCCCAGCAGACCGGCTGGAAGAGCCCCACCATTCCCTCAACGGACCAGCTGTGAGCCCCGCCATTCCCCAGCAGACCAGCTGGGAGAGCTGCACTTCCCATGGTGAACGGGGCGTGAACACACGTGTGTCGCTGCTCTCTAACCTGTTTGTAGCGTGGGCATGTTAGCGGTGTCTTGCTGCTGCTGCTGCTGCTGCTGCTGCTGCTGCTGCTGCTGCTGCTGCTGCTCTGCTGCTGCTGCTGCTGCTGCTGCTGCTGCTGCTGCTGCTGTGCTGCTGCTGCTGCTGCTGCTGCTGCTGCTGCTGCTGCTGCTGCTGCTGCTGCTGCTGCTGCTGTTGCTGCTGCATGCGCGCTGCTGCTGCTGCTGCTGCTGCTGCTGCTTCTGCTGCTGGCTGTTGTTGTTGCTGCTGCTGCTGCTGCTGCTGTCTGCTGTTGCTGCTGCTGCTGCTGCTGCTGCTGCTGTGCTGCTGCTGCAGCTGTTGCTGCTGCTGCTGCTGCTGCTGCTGCTGCTGCTGCTGCTGCTTGCTGCTGCTGTTGCTGCTGCTGCTGCTGCTGCTGCTGCTGCTGTGCTGTTGTTGCTGCTGCTGCTGCTGCTGCTGCTGTGCTGCTGCTGCTGCTGCTGCTGCTGCTGCTGCTGCTGCTGCTGCTGCTGCAGCTTGCCTGCGTGTGTCATGTATGCTTCATATTTGAGGAATTTTTGACACGTGTGTATGACGTGCGCTCTACTCTTTGGATATAACATACATCATACTCTTTGTAAGAGTTTATCTTAGGTTGTTGACCAGGAGTAACTCAACAGCTTATTTCTTTTAGATCCCTAGGTGCTGCTCCCTAGGATGAGGTCCACAGCAGGAGACAAACTCCTAGTATTCATTAATACTAGGTGAGCAGGGACAGCAGGTGTAAGAAGACCTATCCACATATCTCGGCTCATTCAGGATTCGAACCCGGGTCTTTAGACTCAGTTGAACACTACAACTAAGCTACGAGCTTTGATATATGGCTGTATCTATGTGAAGAACCAGTCTCACAATGTCTCAGGTTACACGTAATTCAATGCATCGTTTAAGGTACAACTATATATATTTCATTTTTTTTATGTTAGCTTCTTGTTTTTTGTAGTCCAGATTTAGCTCTTTTTTTAAGTAGCGATTGAGAAGAATTGAAGGAGTTATAGTAACCATTGGTCAAGACTTATGTAGTTGTAACCATTGATCAAGACTCATGCAGTTGTTGTAACCATTGATCAAGACTCATGTAGTTGTTGTAACCATTGATCAAGACTTATGCAGTTGTTGTAAGCATTGATCAAGACTCATGTAGTTGTTGTAACCATTGATCAAGACTTATGCAGTTGTTGTAACCATTGATCAAGACTCATGTAGTTGTTGTAACCATTGATCAAGACTTATGTAGTTGTTGTAACCATTGATCAAGCCTCATGTAGTTGTTGTAACCATTGATCTAGACTCATGCAGTTGTTGTAACCATTGATCAAGACTCATGCAGTTGTTGTAACCATTGATCAAGACTTATGCAGTTGTTGTAACCATTGATCAAGACTCATGTAGTTGTTGTAACCATTGATCAAGACTTATGCAGTTGTTGTAACCATTGATCAAGACTTATGCAGTTGTTGTAACCATTGATCAAGACTCATGCAGTTGTTGTAACCATTGATCAAGACTCATGTAGTTGTTGTAACCATTGATCAAGACTCATGTAGTTGTTGTAACCATTGATCAAGACTTATGCAGTTGTTGTAACCATTGATCAAGACTCATGCAGTTGTTGTAACCATTGATCAAGACTTATGTAGTTGTTGTAACCATTGATCAAGCCTCATGTAGTTGTTGTAACCATTGATCTAGACTCATGCAGTTGTTGTAACCATTGATCAAGACTCATGCAGTTGTTGTAACCATTGATCAAGACTTATGCAGTTGTTGTAACCATTGATCTAGACTCATGCAGTTTTTGGGTAACCATTGATCAAGACTCATGTAGTTGTTGTAACCATTGATCTAGACTCATGCAGTTGTTGTAACCATTGATCAAGACTCATGTAGTTGTTGTAACCATTGATCTAGACTCATGTAGTTGTTGTAACCATTGATCAAGGCTTATGTAGTTGTTGTAACCATTGATCAAGACTCATGTAGTTGTTGTAACCATTGATCAAGACTTATGTAGTTGTTGTAACCATTGATCAAGACTTATGTAGTTGTTGTAACCATTGATCAAGACTTATGTAGTTGTTGTAACCATTGATCAAGTCTCATGTAGTTGTTGTAACCATTGATCAAGACTCATGTAGTTGTTGTAACCATTGATCAAGACTTATGTAGTTGTTGTAACCATGATCTAGACTCATTGCAGTTGTTGTAACCATTGATCAAGACTTATGTAGTTGTTGTAACCATTGATCAAGACTCATGTAGTTGTTGTAACCATTGATCAAGACTCATGCAGTTGTTGTAACCATTGATCAAGACTCATGCAGTTGTTGTAACCATTGATCAAGATTTGTAAGTTACAATAACCAGTGATCAATACTAAAAACACAGTTACAATAACTGTGGATCAAGATGCAGTTACAATAACTGTGGATCAAGATGCAGTTACAGTAACTGTGGATCAAGATGCAGTTACAGTAACTGTGGATCAAGATGCAGTTACAGTAACTGTGGATCAAGATGCAGTTACAGTAACTGTGGATCAAGATGCAGTTACAGTAACTGTGGATCAAGATGCAGTTACATAACTGTGGATCAAGATGCAGTTACAGTAACTGTGGATCAAGATGCAGTTACAATAACTGTGGATCAAGATGCAGTTACAGTAACTGTGGATCAAGATGCAGTTACAATAACTGTGGATCAAGATGCAGTTACAATAACTGTGGATCAAGATGCAGTTACAGTAACTGTGGATCAAGATGCAGTTACAATAACTGTGGATCAAGATGCAGTTACAGTAACTGTGGATCAAGATGCAGTTACAATAACTGTGGATCAAGATGCAGTTACAATAACTGTGGATCAAGATGCAGTTACAATAACTGTGGATCAAGATGCAGTTACAGTAACTGTGGATCAAGATGCAGTTACAGTAACTGTGGATCAAGATGCAGTTACAGTAACTGTGGATCAAGATGCAGTTACAATAACTGTGGATCAAGATGCAGTTACAATAACTGTGGATCAAGATGCAGTTACAATAACTGTGGATCAAGATGCAGTTACAATAACTGTGGATCAAGACTCAAGGATGTGCTGGAGTGGTTTATATCAGCGAGAATGAGAACAAGGAGGTGTTTTATAAGTTCATATTATTGTTATCAAGACAGGTTTACTAGTGTTACTAGATGTCAATCGTCACTTATACACGTAACTGGTGTCACGTGGGGCGCTGTTTGGCACACCGAGGGAGTGTTGTGAGAAAGTGAGCATATTTTTAACAGTCAGAGAAGAGTGAAGGTGTTGTGAACAGTCAAAGAGTTGCTGTGTTTTGGTTGTGATATGTAGTAATCTCTGTTGTGATGTGTAAGAAGTGTGAAGTAACAAACAAAATGGTCTAAGATATTATTATATGTGCAAGTTACCCCAAAGAGAAAATAACCAAGATATAAATAATTACGTTATTTACCGTCTGCCTGGTGTGAGCTCTCCTGCGTCTGCTTGTTTGTGCTCATCTGGAGGGACGTAGGACATCCGAGGCCTACATGTTTTTCATTGGACACATAACCAAAACATGTTGTTGGTACTGTATTCTTCGTCAAGGAAAATGTCTCCTGACGCAGATATGAATCAGTGATGCGCTAAGCAACATCTGACGTGCCCGTGCGGGGTTTTCCCTGACGTGAGTGTTTATCATATCTTGATCCGCTCAGTGATTAATCAACTGCTGGTGTACAGGTACTAAGTTCATTTGCATGTTATTTCCTTTAATCTCTGATATGGCTCTGATAATGTCCTCTTAACGTAGCAATCGAAAACATATATGTCACTAGTACTCCTGTCACGTTCTGTCCAGGATTCGATTCCTTATAAAACTATTTTTTTTAATCGAATGAAATGATTATAAATTAGGTAACCAACTTATCATACCATTATAGACTCAACTCACGTGTGAGATCTGATCTGATGTTATCGTTATATTAACTTTAGTAGATTTCTCAACATTCTTTATTTTAGGTTTGGTTAACTTTGTGAATCTGATCATAACATACATTAGCTCCAGTAAATACAATTCAATTCAAATTCAAAGTTTATTCTCTATAAGGATTACAATGCTGAGTTTACAGAATTTGGTTATCGTGTGGTTTGCATGTAGTAAAATAATGATTACAGAGTGTACCACTAGAACACCTAGCATGGCTAGGCATTTCAGGCAGACTTAGTTTAATTCTTAATTTTAAAATATTACAAATTATGAGTCATGCAAGCGATATCATGTTTTGATGAGTTAGTTATGCCGCCTGGCGCTAGATTATTGTGCATCTCATGCTGTTCCTGTCAGCGGTAGACCACTGAGCATTGTTACAAACTGCTGACAACGAGGAACCACTGAAATTGTAAGCCAATGTTGACATTCAAGTGTCACCAGAAGTGAGAAAGAGATGTTTGTTTATTAGACTGGGTGGTGGTCGGTGTGGCTGGCTGATTCCTGTATATTATAAAGACAAAAGCAGTAGTTGGAAACTATTTTTACGACTTTTTTTTCGCCTGTCTAATATTCTTTTTCGCGGCAAATCGCCTTTAAAATTTAAAAAAAAAAAGAGCCTGTTGTACAGACTGCTTTTGTGTATATCTTCTACGACTCGTCGGTGTTGCTGCTTCACATACCAGGAGATTACCAGGAATTCCTCAGCATGAACTGACTTTTGACGCTGGGGAAGGTAGCAGTCATCAGCTGAGCCTCTTAATTAAGCAGTTCTGTGTTGTACTGGGACAGATACTTTGTGAACTAAGGTATTTTACTGTGATTGACACAAAAATATAAAAGTCTGTATTTCACCTTAGGCTTCTCATTGGCTTCCCCTTTCTTTCTTTTCGACTTTCAAAAAATATTCTTGCCTCTACATACTGCTGCAAATACGTTATAATTAGTTAAATTATTAAGTCTAATATACAGGGCACTACAAGAGTGAGAGGCTACTTTTCAGTAATTAAACACTACATATATTGTATATATAGGTATACCTGATACTCTGGGGGAGGGGGATGGCACGTTTAACTCGTTCCACTGTTACTCGTGCATTAAATGTTATTAAAACACTTCTCTTTAAATATTAGTAAAACATCAGAGACGTAAACAGTTGACTCAGACTAATTATAAAAGTTTTCTTTTTGCAAATTATAATTTTCAAAACAGTACTGACAAAGTAACCGAACCATCCTTGAAATCAGGTGTATACCTGGAGTATACCTGGAGAGGGTTTCGAGGCTCAACGCCCCCGCGGCCAGGTCTGTGACTAGGGTGGATCAGGGCCTGATCAACCAGGCTGTTACTGCTGGCCGCACAACCCGACGTACGAGCCACAGCCCGGCTGGTCAGGTACCGACTTTAGGTGCCTGTCCAGTGCCTTCCCTTGAAGACAGCCAGGGGTCTATTGGTAATTCCCCTTATGTATGCTGGGAGGCAGTTGAACAGTCTTGGGCCCCGGAAATTTATTGTGTTGTCTCTTATCGTGCTAGTGGCGCCCTGCTTTTCATTGAGGGGATGTTCCCTCGTCTGCCGAGTCTTTTGCTTTCATAAGGAGTGATTTTCGTGTACAAGTTTGGTACTAATCCTTCTAGGATTTTCCAAGTGTATATAATCATGTATCTCTCTCGCCTACGTTCTAGGGAGTGCAGGTTAAGGAACTTCAAGCGTTCCCAGTAATTAAGATATTTTATCGCAGTTATGCGTGCCGTGAAGGTTCTCTGTACATTTTCTTTATTATTATTATTATTATTATTATTATTATTATTATTTCCAATTTGTGCACACATACAGAGGTACAAAAAAATACAGATAAGAGCAGTATGCCAAAGCCACTTATACTATGCATAGCATTACGGGCTGGCTTAAAATTAACTTAAGATTAACTAAGCAATGATTATTATTATTATTATAATCAAAAAGAAGCGCTAAGCCACAAGGACTATACAGCGCTGCTACTAAGCAATGATGAAATCAGTGATAAAACATTAATGTAAACAGATAACTATAAAGCACAAGTGAGTATTACAAAGACAGGTCATATGGTTGCATTCAGTTAGGTAGTGATTCTGTTAGGTAGTGTATTTAAAAATAATAAAGTTAGATTGGGTTTTAGGTTTAACATTTATGTGATATAATTGTGAGAAACATTTAAGATATACAATTTATAATGTTCAGTTATTCAGTATTTATTTGGTTTTTGGGTGAGTAAGTAATCTTTGAGAAGAGACTTGAATTTATAAACAGGTTGTGTTTCTTTTATATTTACAGGTAATGAATTCCAGATTTTAGGGCCTTTTATGTGCATTGAGTTTTTGCATAGTGTGAGATGGACACGAGGAACATCAAAGAGTGATCTGTGCCTTGTGTTATGGTCATGTGTTCTGTTGAGGTTGGCAAGGAGATGTTTGAGGGGAGGGTTAATATCAGAGTTAAGTGTTCTATGTATGTAATAGGTGCAGTAAAAGTATGGATGTTTTGTATGGTGAGTAGGTTTAGTGTATTGAATATTGGTGGAGTGTGCTGCCTGTAGTGAGAATTTGTTATCATTCTAACTGCAGCCTTTTGTTGGGTAATTAGTGGTCTGAGATGGTTAATTGTTGTTGAGCCCCATGCACAAATTCCATAGGTGAGATAGGGGTAAATAAGAGAGTGATATAGGGCCAGGAGGGCTGACTGTGGAACATAGTACCGTATCTTCGATAGTATGCCTACAGTCTTGGAAATTTTCTTAGAAATTTGATGTATATGTGTATGAAATTTGAGTCTATTATCAAGGTGGATTCCTAAGAATTTTCCCTCTGTTAGTTTTGTGATAGGTGATCCATTTATCATTATGTTAAGAGGGACATCTGTAGCTCTGTTACCAAACTGAATGAAGTAGGTTTTGTCAATGTTTAGTGTAAGTTTGTTAGTCCTCATCCAGGTAGATATTTTCTGTAATTCGGTATTTACAGTATTGGCTAGCGTGACTGGGCTCGGGTGAGAGAAGACGTATGTAGTGTCATCTGCAAATAGTGTGGGTTTGAGTAATTGCGAAGCATTTGGAAGGTCATTTATGTATAGGAGAAAGAGAAGAGGGCCAAGGACACTTCCCTGTGGGACACCAACTGTAATTGGTTGTGCAGAAGAGTTTGCCCCATTTGCGTACACATATTGGCTTCTGTTGCTGAGGTAAGACTTGAGGTAGTTGAGGTCAACAATTTCACCTGCCTTGAAAGGTGCTGTTAGTGTGCAGCAATATTCCAGCCTAGATAGAACAAGCGACCTGAAGAGTGTCATCATGGGCTTGGCATCCCTAGTTTTGAAGGTTCTCATTATCCATCCTGTCATTTTTCTACCAGATGCGAATGATACAATGTTGTGGTCTTTGGGGGCGATATCCTCTGACATTATCACTTCCAGGTCTTTCACATTAATTTTCCGCTCTATTGTGTAGTTAGAATTTGTTTTATACTCCAATACACTCTTAATTTCGTCACGTTTTCCATATCGGAGTAATTGAAATTTCTCATCATTGAACTTCATATTGTTTTCTGTGGCCCATTTAAAGATTTGGTTGATGTCCTCCTGAAGTCTTGCAGTGTTTCAATGGAGGACACTGTAATGCAAATTCGGGTGTCATGTGCAAAGGAAAACACGGTGCTGTGGCTTTCATCCCTGTCTATGTCAAATATGAGGATGAGGAACAAGATGGGAGCGAGTACTGTTCCTTGTGGAACAGAGCTTTTCACCGCAGCCGCCTCAGACTTTACTCTGTTTACTACTACTACTCTTTGTCTTCTATTTGTTAGGAAATTATAGATCCATCTATCAACTTTTCCTGTTATTTCTTTATCAAGCATTTTATGCACTATTACACCATGGTCAAAGGCTTTTGCAAAGTCTGTGTATACTACATCTGCGTTTTGTTTGTCTTCTAGAGCATCCAGGACCTTGTCATAGTGGTCCAGTAATTGGGACAGGCAGGAGCGACCAGCTCTAAATCCATGTTGCCCTGGGTTGTGTAATTGATGGGTATCTAGATGGGTGGTGATCTTGCTTCTTTAGTATTGCTTTACTGTCCCCTTTGCGGAGTGGGGCTATGCCTGTTGTTTTTAGCAGCTGTGGGATGGCCCCAGTGTCCATGCTCCCTCTCCATAGGATGTTAAAAGCACATGGTACGGGCTTCTTGCAGTTCTTGATGAACACGAAGTTCTGTGAGTCTGGGCCTGGGGCAGAATGCATGGGCATGTCATTTATCGCCTTTTCGAAGTCATTTGGCGTCAGAATAATATCAGATAGGTTCGAGTCTACCAAATTCTGTGTCTCGCTCATAAAAAAATCATTTAGGTCTTTGACTCTCAGTCTGGTTAGCGGCTCTTTAAAAATCGAGTCATATTAGGACTTGAGAAGCTCACTGTCATCTTTGTAGGACCCATCTCGGTTAAGTAGGGGCCCAGTACTGGATGTTGTTCTCGACTCAGATTTGGCATAAGAAAAGAAATATTTTGGGTTTCTTTCAATTTCATTTGTGACTTTTAGTTCTTCCCGCGTTTCTTGACTCCTGTAAGATTTGTTATTTTTCTGACCAGTGCCTCTCTTTGTATTACAGTACATTGGCCTCTTTTAGCTGCTCTGTTATTCTTTGTCCTCGCATGTATAAGGAGCGCCTTTCTCTTTTTAGTTTACATCTTCTCTTCCTTTTCCTTAAAGGAATATACCTTGAGCATACCTCGAGTGCCACACAGTTAATTCATTCTACACATAGGTTAGGATCCGTGGTGCTTAGGGTATCTTCCCAGTTTATATCATTTAGGACCTGGTTGACTTGGTGCCACCTTATGTTTTTATTATTGAAGTTGAATTTGGTGAAGGCTCCCTCGTGACTGATCACATTTTGTTGGTCTGAGGCCCCCGGCATACCTGTCTGAACCTCTATTATGTTGTAATCTGAGTATATTGTTTTTGATATGGTAATATTTCGTATCAGATCATCATTGTTAGTGAAGATGAGGTCCAGTGTATTTTCCAATCTTGTTGGCTCTAATATTTGTTGGTTTAAGGTGAATTTGGTGCAGAAATTTAAAAGCTCATATGTGTGCGACTTTTCATCTGAGCTGCCTCCTAAGGTTATGTCTGCTACAACATTATTTGCTACATTCCTCCATTTTAGGTGCCTTAGGTTGAAATCCCCCACAAGCAAGATGTTTGGGGCAGGAGCTGGAAGATTTTTCCAGACAGTGGTCTATTTTCAAAAGCTGTTCCTGGAATTGTTGGGAAGTTGCATCTTGAAGCTTATATAGAACCACAATGACCAGGTTTCGGTTCTCGATCTTTACTGCCAAAATTTCAACTACATCATTAGAAGCATTTAGTAGTTCCGAGCATATCAGTGACACTGTGACGTACAGGCCAACCCCCCTTCTCCCCTTTTGCCTGTTCACTCTGTCGCATCTGTATGGTTATAACCCAGGATCCATATTTCATTGTCAGGGTGATTCTTTATGTGGATCTCTGTGAAAACCGCGAACATTGAGTTTGACTCTGTAAGCAGTCCACGGATGAAAGGTATTTTGTTGTTCATTCCTGGCTTTAGACTCTGTATATTTGCAAAGCTGAATGTCGTCGTATTGGTGTCAGTAACTTGAGGTTAAGAGCATTAAAGAACTGAAGTAAACATAAAACTTAATGAACAGTAATGAATAATTGAATTAGGTCTCATAACAGGAAAATCAGATCATTGTTTATTGTTGCATAATACTAAGTTTTATAGTTAATAATAATATCTGGCCTCTGATGTCTATTTATTAATATAACTTAAACATAAGTCACTCTTTAGTAAGAGTGCGTCATACACTAAAACGTGACTCAGATCAGTACGTCATACACTAAAGACGTGAATTAGACCAATGAGTCCAGCATGGTAAGCCAGCATACACTGTTGTTATAGCCCATCATAGTGTCAGCGGCTGCCCCACTTTCACATGTCCCCTCTACACATACCCTCTTATCTCGCCCCTGCCATGATGCCGGCACCATTGAACGGCTCATCTCACAAACAACCTTGCCACGGGATTTTCCATGATAAATAAAGCAGTATAGAAACTGGATAACAATAATCTGTACTGCAGTTTTTGTTAAGTGTGAATAAATTTGACTGACGCATAAAAAGGAACAAAAATATAAACCTGTGTTGCACATACTTAAAAATACAGTATTTACAGAACCATATTCAATTCAAATTCAAATTCAAATTCAAATTCAAAGTTTATTCTCTATAAGGATTACAATGCTTAGTTTACAGAATTTGGTTATTGTGTGGTTTACATGTAGTAAAATAATGATTACAGAGTGTACCACTAGAACACCTAGCATGGCTAGGCATTTCGGGCAGACTTAGTTTAATTCTTAATTTTAAAATATTACAAATTATGAGGTAAGTTGGTATTATGGCTAAGTGACTAAATGCTAGTTTGTGAGTTTAGCAATGTGAATGCTTTTGTTTTGGCACATTACATAGTTTCAGTATTGGAGTATCACAGGATTCATTATTTTAAGATTGAGATTAATATTTCTGTTTATGGTCAAATGGGTGAGTGAGTGTAAGTGTGAACCACCAGGTGGTATTCGTGTAGTTAGTTGATGGGGTGTATCAGGGAGATAAGATGTTTTCTAAGGTAGTTTTGAAGGTGATGAATGTGTCTGCAGTTCTAGAGTTCTCAGGT
Source organism: Cherax quadricarinatus (assembly GCF_026875155.1). NCBI lineage: Eukaryota > Metazoa > Arthropoda > Malacostraca > Decapoda > Parastacidae > Cherax > Cherax quadricarinatus. The sequence goes on along the minus strand of NC_069447.1, from coordinate 32,342,008 downwards.
AGGGTGTTCCAGATTTTAAGGCCTTTGACATACATTGAATTTTTGAAAAAGGTTTAGTCGGACACGGGGAATGTCGTAGAGATGTTTGTGTCTGGTGTTATGCCTGTGGGTTCTGTCACAACTATCAAGAAAGCGTTTTAGGTAAAGGGTTGATATTGGAGTTTAAGGTCCTGTAGATGTAGATTGCACAGTAGTGAGTGTGGATGTACTGAACAGGAGTAAGTTTAGATCTATGAAGAGTGGGGGGTGTGTTTTCCAGGGATGGGATTTAGTGATTATTCTTACTGCAGCTTTTTGTTGGGTTATTATTGACTTTAGGTGTGTTGCTGCAGTTGATCCCCAAGCACAAATAGCATAGGTGAGGTATGGATAAATAAGTGAGTGGTATAGTGTGAGTAGGGCATTTTGCGGCACGTAGTATCGTATCTTGGAGAGGATCCCAACCGTTTTGGATACTTTTTTGGTTATGTGTTGGATATGGGTGCTGAAATTAAGGTTGTTGTCAAGGTATAGGCCTAGGAATTTGCCCTCATTATATCTGGTAATTAGAGTGTTGTCGATCTTAATGTTAATTTGTGCATCTCCTGCCTGCTACCAAAAAATAATATAGTAGGTTTTGTCAGTGTTAAGCGTAAGTTTATTGGCTGTCATCCAAGTCGATATTTTGATCAGCTCCTCGTTAACAATGGTGTTGAGGGTGGCAAGATCAGGGTGAGAGATGACATAAGTCGTGTCGTCAGCAAAGAGAATGGGTTTCAGGTATTGGGATACGTTTGGAAGATCATTGATGTATATGAGGAAGAGCAGGGACCAAGGACACTTCCTGCGGAACTCCAGTATCAAGTGGCCGTGTTGTTGATGCTGTGTCTTTAATGGTGAATACTGATACCTATTAGTAAGGTAAGATTTGAAATAAGCAAGGCGCATGGCCTCTTATACCGTAATGGTTAAGTTTGTGGAGTAGGATGTCGTGGTCTACTGTGTCAAAAGCTTTTCTTGGGTCAATAAAAATTCCCTAGGATATTCCTTATTTTTCCAATGCTGTGTAAAGCAGATCAGCATTTTTATGATTGCATCATTAGTGCTTTTATTTTTCCTGAATCCAAATTGGCAGGGTTGAGTATGTTTTGTGTCGTTATAAATGAATATAGTCTCCTGTGCACGAGTTTCTCAAAGATTTTGGATAGCAATGGTAAGTTTGATTTTGGCCTATAGTTGTTTAAGTCTGTGGGGAGCCACCTTTATGTATTGGTGTAACCCTTGCCATCTTGAGTAGTGTGGGGAAAAGTGCTAGTTTCTAGTGACTTGTTAAAAAGTAATGAAATAGCATGCAAAAGGACAGGGCCACTTGCTTGTACAGTTAATGGGGGGACATGAGACAGATTCCCTGAGTTATTTTTAAGTGACTTTATAATCTTGGTGACTTCCGGGGGCTCAGTTGGTGCAAGATAGAAGGAATTTGGGAAATTCCCATCTAGGTAGTCCCTGGCATGGGCATTGGTATGTGGGATTTTATTGCGAGATTAATCCATGGTTGAAAAGAAGTCGTTTATCTTGTTAGCTGTGTCAGTGGGATGTAGTGGTGTTTCATTAGGTTTAGTTAGGACAATATTCTTGTTTTTTTTTCAGTTTGTGGGTCCCTAGAATCTGAGAGAGTGTTTTCCGGGTCTTTTTTATATCTCCTCTTGGGGTCTGTGAATCTACTGGAGTAGTATAGGTGTTTGGCCCTTTTATTACTTTGGTGAGAACTGATGAATAGTGTTTAAGAATATCTTTGTGTATTAAGCCCTGTCTATATTGCTTTTCATATTTGGTGTTTCTTGCAATGGATTTCAGAATGGTGCTGGTTAGCCATGGGCAACCAAGCTGTTTGTTTGTGATCTGTTTCGTTTTTATAGGACAATGTTTGTTGTATAGTCTAAGTAATTTGTTAAGAAAAATGTCCTGTCCGGGTCCATCAAAAACCTTTGGCTTTGGGGGAGAATTCTGTAGGCCAGTCAACAGTCTCTAGGTCAGCTGTGAACTTCCTTATTGAGGCCTCATCTGGAGTCTAAATGAGACTTTGTTGTTTTAAAGTGGTGGTTTACAATGTTTGTCAGGAGGAAGGTAGGGTAGTGGCTGTAGTGCATCTGTGATATCCCTGTTTTAAAGGGGGGGCTAGTATATTGGTCCATATGGGGTCTATTATGGTTGCACTTGCTCATAGCCTTGTTGGTTTAGTTATTGTTGGTATGAGAAGTGTGTTGTTCATATTGTTGATGAAATCAGTTACAGGCTAAATCATCTAGTATGCCAAAGGTTGATGTTGAAGCCCTCCAGCTAAGAGAAGGTGGTGCTTATTCATTTGTCTGTTTGTTATTATGATTTTAATTTCTCACTGAAATTTGGGATGTTTGTGTGGGGTACCCGGGTAAATGGCACCGTTTGTTATAGGTGTCTTAAGGTTTTTTACAGTAAAATTAGCAAAAATGTATCCCCCATATTCATCATAAGCAAGTGGTGCTAATACAAGATAATTGGTTAGAGTAATAGATTGCAAAAACCACCCCCAACTTGTTTGGTCTGCAGTTGTGAATTGCTGTGTATCCTGGTAGAGGGTAGATATCTATTGTGTCCTGCTTAAGCCAGGTCTCAGTAAAATAATGCAGGAGAAGGGTGTCTTTAGTGATTCAAGGGTGCCAGGAGGTCATCATAGTGTTTGCTTAAGGACCGATGTTGTAGTTAAGTACTGATAGACTTTTAGCATTGTTTAGGATCGTGCTGGCTTGTGATGCTGTGTAATAAGGCAGTTACTTTCCAATAGGTTTTTATTGGGTGTCAGATTATGGAGGTTTTGATCAGGATCAACGTGATCAATCAAACTTCTAGGTTTAAATTATGGTTATTTATATCCTGAGTGTGTGTTGAGTTCTAGTACTGATATCTGTAGTGGTGGGAAGTTTGGACAAGTATATAGCTAGAGTTTTTGGTCATATAAAGTTAGTCACTGCTACACATAATGAAGTTGATGTTGTCTATGGTGTTGTGCTGGAAGAACTAAAGTACAAATAGGTTATAAACTAGAATATAAAAATACAAATTAAAAATAGAACAAGACTCTCACTTGTAATTGCACTAAGGTCTAATAATGACTTTTGTGGAGTCCCATGTTTTGAGCTAGAATGAGCTATAGTAAACTAGGTTTTAATCTAATAATAAAAAATACAAATTAAAAATAGCACCAGTCTCTCACTAGTAATTGCACTATGGTCTAATATAGTGAATTTGGTACTGACTATGCATTGAGCTAGAATGAGCTATAGTACAACTGAGTTTAATCTAATAATATAAAAAAGGCACAAGACTCTCAATTGTAATTGCACTAAGGTCTTATATAAGTTGTTTACAAGAATTAGAGTATAACTAGATTTAAATTGACAGGATAAAATACACAAGTTAAGGTAGCAAAAGAATAATAAAAAAAAATGATAAAAATAAAAATGGCAATGACTTGGTTATAATATGCTAGTAAGATGGTAGACATGATAATATAAAAGTTGTAGTTGAAAATACTAGTTTAAAAAAGTATAGAATAAAAATGGTCCCTAAAGTCCCTAAAGCAACTGGTAAGAATTTGGTATCCACTGAAGTACCTTCAACATACATAACAATCTCTACCACAAGATAGTAACTGTGCCGCTCAATGTGTGAAATGTTTACAAAGAAACTTCCAAATGACCTTTTGTTTCTTCATTCACTAATTAAGAAGTCGTAGTGTACAGCTCTGTGACTCTACATGTGAACTAATAACTCATGTTAGCATCATGAAAGCACAGTGAAGATAGGGAAGAAAAGTTAATGAGAAGTTTAGGAAATTTGTGAAGTCGACTCACGTCTTAACTGAAGTGTGAGGATATTTTCTAAGTCTTAGATCTCATGAATTTTGTAGTGTAAGAACACTGCAACAGTGGAGGATGACCTGGTCTTACTGACACCGGGATGAATCTTACCACTGACACTGTGGTAAGGTGTGGGACGAATCTCACCACTGACACTGTGTTAAGCTGTGAGACGAATCTCACCACTGACACTGTGTTAAGCTGTGGGACGAATCTCACCACTGACACTATCATGTGGGATTCGAACACGTGGATAGGGTAAAGTAATACTCACGTAGGCTGGTAGTACGTATATTACGAATAATGTGGGTAGCGCCAAACAGCCGGCCTGCCTCCTTGCTCACTCTCGTATGACTGACTGCCCACAGTACCTATATGTGAGGGGGTCTTTGAATACTGCTGTGGTCAGCACAATATGAATACAGACAGTGACTCAGGCAGAGACGGTTGGTAGTGAGTCATCTACTGGTACACTGGTTACTGGTAACTGGTTACTACTACTGAGAGCTCGGCGACGCTAACGTATGTCGTCCCGACATACAACTAATACAAACTAGAGATGGCAGGTATACGGCTTGGGCTGATTCTATACAATGTCAAAGTACACAACAATTAAACATTATAACATACATAAGTAGAACATTGGAATGGAAGCTTACGTAACTGAAACTGTAATGCAATACAAGGTATAATATAGCACAACTCATTGAATGAAACTCAACGTTGGGATTACACAGTGGAAGTGATAAAAAAAATTTGATCGATCGATCTGTATTCATGTGATCTACGGATTCTGAGGAAGGAATATATACAAAGAAAGAGTGTTTAACAGAAAGGCAGATTCGGTGCACTCAAATCTAGACTGTTAACTCTCAGAACTCGGAGAGAACATGAACACACAAAAAAATTCTTGAATACTGACAAGTTGATACTGTAATTATTCATCTATACAGGTTATTTACATTTAACCCCAACTCTGCTAGGGTAAGATTGACATATGCAGAATGGTTATCATCTCTGGGAGGATCGAATTCCTCTGCAATGGCTAACACATGCCTTGACTGAGGACAGTCTGAACGAGTATCTACAAAAGATACAGCTACAATCACTAGTGACTGTGGAATTACTAATTCTTGGCTCATTACAAAGTCACTAATGGGTGCTGGTGGCTTCACAGTCAGAATAAGATCTTCCTGGAGCAGGAATCGAATCACCAGAACACAAGGGATCGGTTCTTTCTTACTGGAGGAATGAACAAACTCGGTGGAGTGGATGACTCCCCCCGGTTGAAAAAAATTAATGCTATAACACGCAATATGAGCAAGGGAGAACGAATCTACTATCTCAAACTGCAAGCACAGGAGAAAAGAAATAAACAGGGTGAACAATGCTAAATTTTCAATCTGAGTCGCACACATGAACGGGGTAGCACTATAAACTTCAGTTACAAACTTAACAACGGGAAGTTTACTCGAGAAAAAATTTCTTAAATGCACTGATTACTGTAAACGGGAGGGAATCACAATCTAAACAAAAGGGGACAAAAACAACACTAAATGACCACTAGCCCAAAACCTTTCTGAATGGCTTGTGGCATCAGCAAGAGAGGGCATAACTCGTTGCAAGTAAAGTTTTCTAAAAGTGTCCCCTGGAAGGAAGAATACTTGAACAAGTCGCCATCGCAAGGAAGTAGTCGCACTACCTCGTGCATGATATTGTGGCTGGAGTCCAGACAGGATTACAGTTACGAGTGCCTGACCGTTTGGGGTACGCTACGGGAAAAAGAAACTGGCCTTAGGATTTAATTTAGAGGGGTCATACTCGCGGGCAGAGGGCAATCCGGACCAACTGTAACCCCAAAAAGGGACGATCAAGTCATAAATTTGGGCATGCCATCGAAAAGGGGTCGGCACAATGCGTATTTCCCCCAAATGGAAGAAAAGCCCAGAAAAGGTCACCGGGGAAAGTAATCTGGTCGCAACAAGGAAGGAAGCATGAAGTCTCTCCCTTGGATAAAAAAAAGTTGGGGAAAGTCCGCCCTCGACACCAGGTAAACCACACTCCACAAGGAGGACACATGATCGTTCAAAACAAAGGGACATGTCGAAACGCTTATCCTTAAACAAACAACCTAATAATATTCTTGCGCACCAGAGTCCATGAACAAAAAGGGGCGCATTATAAAACAGTTTGTTTTGCACTATAGGGCCTATGGTTGCATTGGAAGTTATGTGCAAACAAAAAGGTGGATTGTCATCAAAAAGACTTGTTCCACTTCACCCCAAAATCATCTACGTCGAGACTTTGGAACAACATCACACAGGTTTGTCATTCTCGAGACTGTTTAAAGGGCTTAAAAGGAATTGTGAAGGGGGATGGTGTTTCATTTTCACCACTGTCACCATTGGACGTTTGACTGGGGCGCTCAAATTTCCCCCCCCAATTTGGGAAGAATAACCCCGGGGTGGTTATTTTGGGAAATTTGGAAAAGACCGGGTTCTGGTTTTTTTGAAACCAGATATCTGTTTCCTCTACGGTTCTGGGGTTTGGGAACGGCCACGGAAAGCCAATACTGAATTTTAGAGAGCTTGCACTCAGATGTGTCATGTCCATGAAACTATGAAAGTACAGTAGGGGGAAAATCGGGGACTCATCATCAGTACGAGTCCTTAGGGAACTATCAGGACAATTAATTCAATATGGGCCCCGGAAACCACAGCTGTAACAAATCCCCGACTATGGTTATGAAAGTACTATGAATACTACAGGTTTAAACGACTCTGTAAACCCGTTCTTGGTGACGCGGGATGGTTGACACCACGATTTTTCTCTGTGGCGCAAACAAAGGGGTGCAGACTGAGGGATATGTGGCATTTCTTTTGATACATGGGAAAGTACCCTGGGGGGACAAGGGCCCACTGAATTTTAAGGGGTTTAAATGGGCCACGCCAGTTTTGGGGGATGACCCCATAAGCACACATGGAAGCAGACGGCATTATTCTTTTATTGCTCCAAAAGCTGCATTTTACAAGTATTCTGAAATGGTTTTCCCTTCGGGAGAAAAGTGATACTGGACAGCATTGATAAATGGATAAAAATTTGTCTAATCTAACAGCAAAAGCACTCAACGATTCATTCTCTGGGGGTAGCATTCACTATTTCCCCAAAACGACAAATGATCAGCGTTTTTACTGGGGCAAGGGAAAAAACAACAGTTCCTCATATGTGACCCCTTTGTAAGATTCCCGAAGTCAAAGCATACAAGGGGAATCAACAACGTGAACGCAGCAGGGGGTCATGAAGACTTTTTTTAGCAATCTGATAAGACTTCCTCGAAGGAGGACCTTCAAATAACACCAGCACGGAACAATGGGCCCCAAAACCTGCTTCAAAAACTATGTACATGGCCATTGAATAAAGGTAACGCATCAAGGGAATCCGGTATAACTATAGTACTCGGTGTCTGGGTCGGTTGTCACGCTAAGGAATGTGAGGACTGTGACAGAGAGCAGTACCGGAAAGGGCTGAGTGCGACATTTAAAAGTAACACTTTGACGGTATGGAGACATAATGGGGAAGAAGTTGAGAGAACAAATAAAAGGCAAAAATAATAACAATAAAAAACTACAAAAGCTAAATTTAAATAAAAGAGATGCAACTAATTTGCGAAGTAAAAAAAAGTCTAAGATACACTGCAAAAGGAAAGGGCAACTCAATGTGAAGGACTATTGGCCAAGAAAAAAAAAAATTTCATTGAAATATACAATAAAAATATTACGGAACTGAATTTAATTAAATGCAAAATGACGTCTTTACTCTTGCTAAAAAAGGAATTTAAATTAAAAAAATTTGAAAGAATTTTAAAAAGTATAAAATAAAATTACTAAAATTGTACAACGGGGGATAAGGGAAAAATTTAAAAATTTTCTAAGAATGCATAAACAAAATTTTAAAATATAAAGCAAAAATAACCAAAGAAAAAAAAAAATGAAAAAACAAGACCCAAAAAATGGAATAAAAGGGGATAAAAACCATATTGCATATTTCAAGCAGGCTGACGATACAAGGAAAGCCTGGTACAAAAATCGCAATTCACACCAAAACCCTTAATTAAATACAGAAAATCAAGACTTATACCAAAAAAGACAACACTCAATACGAAGAAAACCTGGGAAACTGCTCATCTCTACAACCACAATTTCAACCAGAACAATGGCTTCATAACATAGCTGAACCACTCGCCAAGAAACTTCTTCATCGCTATCCCACATAAAAACATAAACACTGCGAAGGTCTACTCACAACTTGTCCAATACCCCTGCCAAAACTACCCAAAAAAATCTATAACCCCACCCGGTGATCATCAGATGCAGCATTCTCCACCTGACCTCAACATTCTGAACATGCCTATAAATACCCTCGTACCTTCCAACCCCAGGTAGTTCCGTGTGTGACTTGAAAAAGCCCACTGTGTGGGTGAAACGTTGTCAATAAAGGATCACATTATACTGCATTTGTGTTTATATTTCCAAGACTCAAACAATAATGAACTGAGAATAATAATGCATAAAAATATCAATAAAAGAAAATAATTCACTGCAGAACAAGTGCAACAAAATAATTCACTGCAGAACAGTGCAAGAAAATAAGGTGTAGAAATAATCACTGCAGTAATAAAGTCTCACTGGGAAAACTCAGATTAAATAATAAAAAATAAAAATATGAAGAAAAACTGATTGAACACTTTAACTCTTAATTGTAAATTAGACAAAACAATTTACGTTAAAAGTAATTGAAATTACATCAAGAGTGAATTTGTTTAAAGAAATATGAACAATATGAATAAAAATAAAACAAAGGAACAAAACAAAAGTTTAACACTTACAAGTGGCGAGGCACACAACACTTAATCACGTATTCATTATTTTAGTATATTCTTACAACAAAATCTTGCTGTGACTGATACGACAAAAATTTGCTGGCAAAAATAATGGTACACAGTCTGCGAAAAAATTAGAGGAATGATAAGATAAGATAAGATTTCGTTCGGATTTTTAACCCCGGAGGGTTAGCCACCCAGGATAACCCAAGAAAGTCAGTGCGTCATCGAGGACTGTCTAACTTATTTCCATTGGGGTCCTTAATCTTGTCCCCCAGGATGCGACCCACACCAGTCGACTAACACCCAGGTACCTATTTGCTGCTAGGTGAACAGGACAACAGGTGTAAGGAAACGTGTCGAAATGTTTCCACCCGCCAGGAATCGAACCCGGGCCCTCCGTGTGTGAAGCGGGAGCTTTAGCCACCAGGCCACCGGGCCACTGTGTTAAGCTGTGGGACGAATCTCACCACTGACACTGTGTTAAGCTGTGGAATGAATCTCGCCACTGACACTGTGTTAAGCTGTGGAATGAATCTCGCCACTGACACTGTGTTAAGCTGTGGAATGAATCTCACCACTGACACTGTTAAGCTGTGGAATGAATCTCGCCACTGACACTGTGTTAAGCTGTGGAATGAATCTCACCACTGACACTGTTAAGCTGTGGAATGAATCTCACCACTGACACTGTGTTAAGCTGTGGAATGAATCTCGCCACTGACACTGTTAAGCTGTGGAATGAATCTCACCACTGACACTGTGTTAAGCTGTGGAATGAATCTCACCACTGACACTGTTAAGCTGTGGAATGAATCTCACCACTGACACTGTTAAGCTGTGGAATGAATCAAACCCCTACTGACACTTTTAAACTGTGAATGATTTTCCGCCAGAGAGTTAGCTGTGGGATGAACGCCGCGCCTGTCATGTGAAAGGCCCTGTGGAATGAATCTCACCACTAACATTAATTATCAATGCTGTAATTTCATGCTACATTAGTGATAAAGATAATTTGTAGGAAGGATCACTGTATCTTCATTACAGTGTTGTCGTTTATTGAAAAGGAGTAATGGAAGGTGTGCGTGAATTACCTAACTGTGGCAGGTATGTGAGAAGCATCTGTGGTGTGTGCAGGAGAGTGGAAAGAATGGCGGGTGTGACGGGACACGCGTGTGGGAGTGTGCGGGAAGATTTTCTGGCATTTGTCTCTGATTTAAGAGCCCGTCACATTAGACTGTGTAAGAAATACCTGTCAGACTGCTTGGTTCAACAAACCAGAGGCAAAGTGACAATCATGACCCATGAAGAGGAACAGTGGCTCAGTATTTATTGCTTCATGTACAACAGCGTTCAATTCAAATCGGACAAATAACAAGTATACCTGGAGAATACTTTGAGAGGGTTTCGGGGGTCAACGCCCCCGCAGCTTATCCCATTTCCATGGAACTCTCTCGATGAAGATCGCAATAATTTGTTTTACAGTTTGTTTAGTTCGTTCTGCTACATTATTCACTCAAGTGATAAGTTGTCGTGCAGGCAATAGTTCTCTCTCAGTTTTTACATTCTTCCTCAAATATTTTACCCTTAATTTCTAACCCTCGATAAGTTACTAACGTTCAAGACGGCCTGACTGCAACATCGGATCTTTCAAGGAATGCCTCTGTAGCAGTCTGAATCTTTCCTTATGACTGAAACAAGCACAGTATATCTGGACAAATAGTCCACTGATACTAGTACATAGGTTTCTCGAGTGACAATCGTACAAGTCTATAAGATCCGCTCTAACACCATCTAATTATACTTAGCATTTTTTCAGGTCGGGTGTGAGCATACACGGTCGATGAAGACTTGAGCGTGAGCAGTTGTAACTTGACAATGGTCTAGAATGGACCCAAACGTTATCATAAGGGTCATAAGAGTCCGCTCCCTCACCTGAGAGGTTCATTTTCTCCTTTGACGATTTCCACATAACTTTATATAATTACACAGATTAGGAGGCCAGGAAAGTTAAACATTTCTTTGGAACTTTTATATGTTTTTAGTCTAAAAACCTCCGGGTGTCCAGTAATTACTGATAAATAACAAAGTTTCAGGCTCTCACTCCTAAGAAAATTTAGTGTTACTAACTACAGCATTGTATGGTCTTTCACTTTTACTACCTAGTACAGTACACCTTCCCTTATCTCAAATTCAGTAGTAGGTAAACTGGTAGTGGTTTATTCGTTAGCTCACCACTTCTAATAACTGAGGAGATAAGGCCAACATTTAAAACAGCTGGAACTTCTTTCATTCTCCAGTAGATACCAGAACACAAGATATGTGTGTTCCCTCAAATTCCATCTCAAGTGGATGATGGAACTGGAGCTGCATCACATGCCCAGCAAGGCGCCTCAGGCCGTGGATGACATGGGCGCCATCTCTATTTAGCGAGTAAATCACTGACCCACTTACAGTGCCAACCATGACCCGTGTCTTCATTGCCAGCCATGACCCGTGCCACCCTGCCTGAAGATATTAGTTATGTCTCGTGTCTATACTCACCCTCAAGGCTACACTCACCTTATGTGTTTTCACATACACATATGCACACACACACACACACACACACACACACACACACACACACACACACACACACACACAGGGGTGACATGATAACGACAATACAAAATAGTGCGTGGAGCACTATTTTGTATTGTCGTTATCATGTCACCCCTGTGTGTGTGTGTGTGTGTGTGTGTGTGTGTGTGCATATGTGTATGTGAAAACACATAAGGTGAGTGTAGCCTTGAGGGTGAGTATAGACACGAGACATAACTAATATCTTCAGGCAGGTGGACAGAGACAGGATGTTCCAGACAGGGGACACAGAAACAAGGGGTCACAATTTAAAGTTGAAGACTCAGATAAGCCAAAGGGATGTTAGAAAGTATTTCTTCAGTCACAAAGTTGTTAGGAAGTGTAATAGTCTGGCAAGTGATGTAGTGGCGGCAGGAACCATACATAGTTTTAAGACAAGGTATGATAAAGCTCTTGGAGCAGGGAGGGGGAGGACCCAGTAGCGGTCAGTGAAGAGGCGGGGCCAGGAGCTGAGTATCGACCCCTGCAACCACAGTTAGGTGAGTACAATTAGGTGAGTACACACACACACACACACACACACACACGCGCGCGCGCGCGCAGACACAGTGTCTAATCGACATATGCCTAGGACAAAATGGTAACATGGTAACACACACACACACACACCTAGGTGAGTACTAGGTGAGTACACACAATATATATATATAATATGGACACACTGATTGGAAAAGTATTTAGTAAAACAAACTGAATATTTCGTCTTGCATCAGAGGCCTTCAGAGAAGTGGTTGCTCTGGAGTCCTTGGTGCTTCCTGATATATTTTATATTTATCACCTAACTTTTTCGAGAACTCAAGTGCACAGTTTTCGCATGATCCAAGGGCTTCACATTCTGTCGGGACAAGGCACGACATCTTTACTCTTCAGTATCGAAGGTAAGTGTTGGTCATGGTAGATGCACAAAGTGTACTCACATACTATCTGCTGACAGTCTGTCCAGACTACCGTTGTGAATCCTGGAAGAGTTTTGGATATCATTAATCTTACAACACCCAGGAGAAAGATGACAGGGGATGGAGTTCACCTTGGGGAACGAGGCTGCAAACCCAACAAGAAGGTTAAAAATTTAAAATATATACAAGATTTCGCGGGAAGTGAGCAAAACCGACTGGTTTGGGGATCTGGCTTTTGGATGAACCTGACGGGCAAGTATCATGAGCGCGATGATGAACCTGAGGGCGGAACAGGGCGCGAGTGATAAACCCTGACGGGGCAAGGTATCGGGCCCCAGGAAAAACCCTAAACTGGAAAGGGAGTCTGAGCCCGTGAAAAACCCAAAACGGGCAAGGCAGTCTGGCCCCAGGAAAAAACCTGAGACTCAAGGATCATGAGCGCCAGTGATGAACCTGACGGAAGGTGTCATGAGCACCAGTGATGAACCTAACTGGCAAGGTAGTCATGAGCGCCATGTAAAACCGAACGGGCAAGGTAGTCATGACGCCATGATGAACCTGAGACGGAAAGGGGCATCAGACGCCGGAAGAACCGAACTGGCAGGGAAAACCCGGGAAACCTGACTGGCAAGGTAGTCATGAGCGCCATGATAACCGAGAGGGGAAAGGTATCGGGGCGCCATGATAAACCCTAACGGGCGGGTATCATAGCGCCATTGAACCTAACTGCAAGGTAGTCATGACGCCTGAGAACCTAACTGGCAAGGTAGTCAGAGGCCATGATGAACCTGAACTGGCAAGGTATCGAGCACCATGATGAACCTGAGACTGGCAAGGTAGTCATGAACCTGAGGGGAACCCTGGACTGGCAAGGTAGTCATCGCCAGTATGAACCTGAACGGCAAGGTAGTCATGGCGCCAGTGAAACCCAGATGGCGGGTAGTCATGACCCAGTGATGAACCTGAACTGGCAAGGTGTCAGACGCAGTATGAACCTGAAGGAAAAGGTAGTCAGACCCCAGTGTGAACTAAGGAAGGAGCATGACCCCATGATAAACCCCAACTGGAAAGGTATCAGACGCCAGTGATAAAACCTGAACGGCAGGTAGCATAGCCCCATATAAACCCCTGAAGGGCAAGGATCAGGCCCCGGGGAAAACCAAACTGGCAAGGAATCAAGCGCCAGTGGAACTAACGGAAGTATCATGGCGCCTGAAAAACCCGAGACGGAAATATCTGACCCAGTTGAAACCTAACGGGCAAGTATCATGACCCGGGATGAACCTAAAGACTGGAAAGGGTTTCATGACACCATGATAATAGTAGGAAAGGAGTCATACCCATGATAACCTAACGGGGAAGGTACATGAGCCCCAGTGAGAACCGGCGGCAAGGGTAGTCATGACGCCGGGATGAAACTGAACTGCAAGGTAGTCATGAGCCCATATAAACCGAGACTGGAAGGGAAATATGAGCACCATAAACCTAGACGGGAAGGTATCATGACACCAGTGATAAACCCTAAAGGCAAGGTAGTCATGAGCACCAGTGAAACCGAACTGGCATTACAATAAAAAAACAACTAGCAAAAACAGAGTAGAAGTATGAACAAAAACCCTTAATACAATTTTCTCAATATTTTCACTCTTTTTTTGTATTTTTTCAAGTTTTTTTAGGAAAAAATTTCTTCTACTTAATTTTTATATTTTTTATTAAAAACTTCAATTTTGAGTAAAATGCTCAATTTTAGTTTTAAATAATTAAATAACAAAAAGAAGAAACACGAAATCAGATGAGTAGCTCATGACGTACAAATTCTCAACGACTGAAGAAACAGGCAAATTTTTAAAAAGGAAAAAAAACATCGATAGAACTTAAAACGCAGATAACTCATGGGGGAAAAAAGGGGTGACCCCCACAAGGGAATGAGAGGGAGGCCTCGAACACATTAACACACAGAGGGAAATGGAAGGCATCTCTGACACAGCATTAACACCCCAAAGGGAAATGGAAAGGCAGGTCTCCACCCAAAATTAACACCACAAAAAGGAAGTGGGAGAGGCATCTCGACACGATTAAACCCAGACAGGAATGTAAGGCAGGTCTCTACACAGCATTAACCCAGACAGAAATGTAGAGGCATTTCCGACACACATAAACACCCAACGAGGAAAATGGAAAGGGCAGGCCTCTGACACAGAATTAACACCCAGAGAGGAAAGTGGTAGGGCCAGGTCTCTGACACAGTTAACACCTAGACGAGATGTGTTAGAGGCCAGTGTCTGACACAGATTGACCCTTGACTAGGAATAGAAAGTGGTAGAACCAGGCTCTTACCCAGCATTAACACCCAGACGAGGAAGTGGATTTAGAGGGACTTCTCTGGCACGCATCCACCCCCAACGAGGGAAGTGGTTAGAGGCAGGTCTCTGACACAGCATTAACACCAAATGAGGAAGTGGTAGAGGCAGGTCTCTGACACTGCATTACACCAGACGAGGAAAGTGGTAGAGGAGGTCTCCTGACCTGCATTAACACTGAGAGGAAGTGGTCGAGGGCAGGTCTCTGACCAGCATAACACCGACGAAGAAGTGGTAGAGGCATGCTCTGACACAGAATTAACACCCAGACGTGGAAGAGTGGTAGAGGCAGGTCTCTGACAGAGCATTAACACACAGACGAGGAAGTGGATAGAGAAGGCCTCTGACACCAGCATTAACACCCGACGAGGAAGTGGTAGATTAGAGGCACTTCTCTTCTGGCAGCATTAACACCCAAACGAGGTAGTGAGAGAGGAGGTCTCTGACACAGTATTAACACCCAAATGAGGGAAGTGGTAGAGGCAGGACTCTGACACAGCATTAACACCCAGATGAGGACTGTACGAGGGCAGGTCTTGACACAGCATTAAACCAGACAAGGAAGTTGTAGAAGGCAGTCTTGACACAGCATAACACCTAGACGAGGAAGTGTTAGTAGGCAGGTCTCTGACACAGCATTAACACTCTAGACGAGGAAGTGGTTAGAGGCAGCCTCTGAGCACAACTATTAACACCAGAGGAGAAGTGGTAGATTCAGGTCTTTGGCACATCTTTAAACACCCAGAGGAGGAAGTGTAGAGGCAGGTCTCTGACCAAGCATTAACACCCAGCGAGGAAGTGGTAGAGGCAGGTCTCCGACGCCAGATAGCAAACTCAGAACGATGAAGTAGTAGTGCGCAGGTCTCTGACACAGCTTAACACGACGAGGAAGTGGTTAGAGACAGGTCTCTGACACAGCATTAACACAGTCAGGAAAAAATCATTAAATGCCGTAGGGGCCGTATGGTGGGTGGTTGGCGTAGGTCCGGGCGTTGGTGCGTCGGTGGTTATAGGAGAAGGTAAGAGGCAGGTCTCTGATGCCCAGTATTAAACACACCAGACGAGGAAGTGGTAGGGCAGGTCTCAGACACAGCCATTAAACACACAGGGCGAGGATAGTGGTAGGGGCAGGTCTCTGACACAGCATTAACCACACAGACGAGAAAGTGGTAGAAAGCAGGTCTCTGACACAGCATTAACACAGCGAGGAAGTGGTAGAGGCAGGTATCTGACACAGCATTAAACCCAGACAAGGAACGTGGTAGAGGCAGGTCTCTGACACAGCATTAACACCCAGAACGAAGGAAGTGGTAGAGGTAGGTCACTGACACATCATTAACACACAGATCGGAAGTGGTAGAGGCAGGTCTCTGACACAGCATTAACACCCAGACGAGAAATGTGAGTTAGACGGCAGTCTCTGAACAGGCATTAACAACACCCCACAAGATGAGAAAGTGTAGAGGAACAGGTCTCTGACACAGCTTTAAACACAGGCGAGGAAGTGGTAGAGGAAAGTCTCTGGACACAGCATTAACACACAGGGAGGAAGTGGTAAGAAGAGGCAGATCTCTGACACAGCATTAACACACAGACGAGAAAGTGGTAGATTGTAGACAGGTCTTTGACAAGCATTAACCCCAGACAGACGAGAAGTGGGAGAAGGCAGGTCTCTGACACAGCATTAACACACAGACGTGGAGTGGTAGAGGCAGGTGCTGACATCAGCATTCACAGACGAGGAAGTGGTCAGAAGCGAGGTCTCTGACACAAGCATTAACACACAGACGAGGAAGTGGTAGAGGCAGGCCTCAGACACAGGATTAACACAAGGCGAGGAAGTGGTACGAGGCAGGTCTCTGACACAGGCATTAACACCAGACGAGAAAGTGGTTGAAAGCAGGCCTGACACAGCATTAACACAGACGAGGAAATGGTAGAGGCAGGTCTCTGACACAGCATTAACATTCCAGTACGAGAGGAAAGTGGTAGGGGGCAGGCTTCTGACACAACATTAACACCCAAACGAGGAAGTGGTAGAGGCAGGCTCTGACACAGCTTTAACACCCAGATGAGGAAGTGGTAGAGGCAGTTGTCTCTGGGGGACAACAGCATTAACACCCAGACAAGGAAGTGGTAGAGGCAGGTCTCTCACATAGCATTAACACACAGGATAGGAAGATGTAGATGGCAGGTCTCTGACACAGCATTAACCCTAGACGAGGAAGAAAATCCCCAAAATGGTAGAGGCAGGTCTCCTGACACAGCATTAACACCTAGACGAGGAAGTGGTAGAGGCAGTCTCTGACAGAGCATTAACCACAGGCGAGGAAGTGTAGAGGCAGGTCTGCTATGACACAGCATTAACACACAGGCGAGGGAAGTGGTAGAGGTGGTCTCAGACAATCTTGCATTAACACACTAGACGAGAATGTGGTAGAAGCGGTCTCTGTACATTATGGAGTTTACCTGGTGATGAGTTCCTCGGGGGTCAACGCCCCCGCGGGCGGGCCCCCGGTCTGTGGACCAGGCCCCTCCTGGTGGATCAGAGCCTGATCAACCAGGCTGTTACTGCTGGCTGCACGCAAACCAACGTACGAACCACAGCCCGGCTGGTCAGGAACCGACTTTAGGTGCTTGTCCAGTGCCAGCTTGAAGACTGCCAGGGGTCTGTTGGTAATCCCCCTTATGTATGCTGGGAGGCAGTTGAACAGACTCGGGCCCCTGACACTTATTGTATGGTCTCTTAACTTGCTAGTGACACCCCTGCTTTTCATTGGGGGGATGGTGCATCGTCTGCCAAGTCTTTTGCTTTCGTAGTGAGTGATTTTCGTGTGCAAGTTCGGTACTAGTCCCTCTAGGATTTTCCAGGTGTATATAATCATGTATCTCTCCCGCCTGCGTTCCAGGGAATACAGGTTTAGGAACCTCAAGCGCTCCCAGTAATTGAGGTGTTTTATCTCCGTTATGCGCGCCGTGAAAGTTCTCTGTACATTTTCTAGGTCAGCAATTTCACCTGCCTTGAAAGGTGCTGTTAGTGTGCAGCAATATTCCAGCCTAGATAGAAGAAGTGACCTGAAATGTGTCATCATGGGCTTGGCCTCCCTAGTTTTGAAGGTTCTCATTATCTATCCTGTCATTTTTCTAGCAGATGCGATTGATACAATGTTATGGTCCTTGAAGGTGAGATCCTCCGACATGATCACTCCCAGGTCTTTGACGTTGGTGTTTTGCTCTATTTTGTGGCCAGAATTTGTTTTGTACTCTGATGAAGATTTAATTTCCTCGTTTTTACCATATCGGAGTAATTGAAATTTCTCATTTTTGAACTTCATATTGTTTTCTGCAGCCCACTGAAAGATTTGGTTGATGTCCGCCTGGAGCCTTGCAGTGTCTGCAATGGAAGACATTGTCATGCAGATTCGGGTGTCATCTGCAAAGGAAGACACGGTGCTGTGGCTGACATCCTTGTCTATGTCAGATATGAGGATGAGGAACAAGATGGGAGCGAGTACTGTGCCTTGTGGAACAGAGCTTTTCACCATAGCTGCCTCGGACTTTACTCTGTTGACTACTACTCTCTGTGTTCTGTTAGTGAGGAAATTATAGATCCATCGACCGACTTTTCCTGTTATCCCTTTAGCACGCATTTTGTGCACTATTACGCCATGGTCACACTTGTCGAAGGCTTTTGCAAAGTCTGGATATATTACATCTGTATTCTTTTTGTCTTCTAGTGCATCTAGGACCTTGTCGTAGTGATCCAATAGTTGAGAGAGACAGGAGCGACCTGTTCTAAACCCATGTTGCCCTGGGTTGTGTAACTGATGGGTTTCTAGATGGGTGGTGATCTTGCTTCTTAGGATCCTTTCAAAGATTTTTATGATATGGGATGTTAGTGCTATCAGTCTGTAGTTCTTTGCTGTTGCTTTACTGCCCCCTTTGTGGAGTGGGGGTATGTCTATTGTTTTTAGTAACTGTGGGACGACCCCCGTGTCCATGCTCCCTCTCCATAGGATGGTAAAGGCTCGTGATAGGGGCTTCTTGCAGTTCTTGATGAACACGGAGTTCCATGAGTCTGTCCCTGGGGCAGAGTGCATGGGCATGTCATTTATCGCCTGTTCGAAGTCACTTGGCGTCAGGATAACATCGGATAGGCTTGTGTTAAGCAAATTCTGTGGCTCCCATAAAAAATTCATTTTGATCTTCGACTCTCAGTCTGGTTAGCGGCTTGCTAAAAACTGAGTCATATTGGGACTTTTGTAGCTCACTCATTTCCTTGCTGTCATCTGTGTAGGACCCATCTTGTTTAAGTAGGGGCCCAATACTGGACGTTGTTCTCGACTTTGATTTGGCATAGGAGAAGAAATACTTTGGGTTTCTTTCGATTTCATTTATGGCTTTTAGTTCTTCCCGCGATTCCTGACTCCTATAAGATTCCTTTAGCTTAAGTTCGATGCTTGCTATTTCTCTGACCAGTGTCTCCCTACGCATTTTAGATGTATTGACCTCTTTTAGCCGCTCTGTTATTCTTTTCCGTCGCCTGTAAAGGGAGCGCCTGTCTCTTTCTATTTTACATCTACTCCTCCTTTTTCTTAGAGGAATAAGCCTTTTGCATACATCGAGTGCCACCAAGTTAATCTGTTCTAGGCATAAGTTGGGGTCTGTGTTGCTTAGTATATCTTCCCAGCTTATATCGGTTAGGACTTTGTTTACTTGGTCCCACTTTATGTTTTTGTTATTGAAGTTGAATTTGGTGAATGCTCCCTTGTGACTAGTCTCATTATGTCGGTCTGGGGCTCCACGCATACATGTCTGAACCTCAATTATGTTGTGATCTGAGTATATTGTTTTTGATATGGCGACATTTCTTATCAGATCATCATTGTTAGTGAAGATAAGGTCTAGTGTATTTTCCAGTCTAGTAGGCTCTATTATTTGCTGGTTTAAATTGAATTTTGTGCAGAGATTTAAAAGCTCGTGTGAGTGTGAGTTTTCATCAGAGCTGCCTCCTGGTGTTATTACTGCAACAATATTATTTGCTATATTCCTCCATTTTAGGTGCCTTCAGTTGAAATCCCCCAGGAGCAAGATGTTGGGTGCAGGAGCTGGAAGATTTTCCAGACAGTGGTCAGTTTTTAACAGCTGTTCCTGGAATTGCTGGGATGTTGCATCCGTAGGCTTGTAGACTACCACAATGACTAGGTTTTCGTTCTCGACCTTCACTGCTAAAACTTCCACTACATCATTTGAGGCAAACAAGTGACTCTGCAATGTACAGGCCAACCCCCCCCTTTTGCCTGTTCACTCTCACATCTGTATAGGTTGTAACCTGGGATCCATATTTCGTTGTCCAAGTGATCCTTTATGTGGGTCTCGGTGAAAGCCGTGAACTTTGCCTTTGCCTCTGCAAGCAGTCCACGGATGAAAGGTATATTGTTGTTTGTTGCTGGCTTTAGACCCTGTATATTTGCAAAGAAGAATGTATTCGGACTGGTGGTATTGTTGGTACTGGGGGGGGGGGTCCGGCATTAGTATCTGTATCTGTTGGTTTGGAGTGGAGGCCATCGACTGTGGTTCCACTCCAGGAATGACTGGATTTGGTGTACGATTTCTGCCATTTCCTGCCAGTTTTTTTTCCTTCCTGGCACTAAAAAACCTCTCCCTCTTGAGTGGCTGTGGCTACCCAGGTTTTCCCATGGCCTGGATGTTTTGTATCTTTTTGTCCCGTTTAGATGGTGTGCCTGGCAATTTAAGTTATAGCACAGTCTTTCCTGTACTGAAGAGGTACACATTTCAGGGTGAAAAAGCTTACAGGTAGGGAGTTTGCATTTTCCTGTTGTCATATGGGCACGGCATTTTCTAGGGTGATCATAGTTGCACGTCCCGTCTGTTTTTCCAGATTTCCCATGTCTGCAGATACCAAGTGCATAGTATGTGCACAGGCTTGGTTTCCGTTTGCCTTGGGTTTCTGTGACTGTATTCCCTGTTGGTGCATGTTTACCTGTCTTATTCCTATCCTCCCTAGCACCAACAATGGAGCTCCCACCAGTTGTTTTTGGTAATATATCCTCACTATTGCTAGTGGAGTCCTCTTGTTTGCTATTTCCTGTGGTATTTCTAGTTTGCAATATTGGTTTTATCTTATCTTTGACTACAGTTGTTTCCCCACTACGGCTCCTGTCCCCTATGAGGTCATTTATATGTATTCCTTCCTGCGTATAATTCCCGACTACCTGGACAAAAACTCCAGCTTCACCATTACTGTCTCCCAGGACAGCACCTCCAGCTTCACCATTACTGTCTCCCAGGACAGTACCTCCAGCTTCTCCATTACTATCTCCCAGGACAGCGCCTCCAGCTTCACCATTACTGTCTCCCAGGACAGCACCTCCAGCTTCATCATTACTGTCTCCCAGGACAGCGCCTCCAGCTTCACCATTACTGTCTCCCAGGACAGCACCTCCAGCTTCATCATTACTGTCTCCCAGGACAGCACCTCCAGCTTCACCATTACTGTCTCCCAGGACAGCACTATCAGCCCCACATTTACTGACTACCAGGGCATCACCTCCAGCCTTACAGTTTCTGACTACATGGCCAGTATCAAGAGCAGTACCATTCAGCCCAGACTTTTTATGTTCCCATCTGTTGTAGAAAGCTTCCAGGTTTTCTATGAAAGCAGCTTTGATGTTGTCCTCTTTTAATACCCTTGTGATTTTAGTCCACAGATTTATCTCATTTGGGCATACCCAAAAACACTTCTCTGTTTTAATACTGCTTGTAGCTAGTTCTTGGATATCTGCACAAGGGGCGTGACACCAATTTCCACAAAAATGACAATTTATCCATGTGGAAGCCCGTTTGTTTGACTGATTGCAGACTACACACAGCTTCATAATGATTTGAATGGCATTAACACAGCATTTACATAGCATTAACACAGACGAGGAAGTGGTAGAGGCAGGTCTCTGACACAGCATTAACACACAGACGAGGAAGTGGTAGAGGCAGGTTCCTGACACAGCATTAACACACAGACGAGAAAGTGGTAGAAGCAGGTCTCTGACACAGCATTAACACAGACGAGGAAGTGGTAGAGGCAGGTCTCTGACAGAGCATTAACACACAGACGAGGAAGTGGTAGAGGCAGGTCCCTGACACAGCATTAACACACAGACGAGGAAGTGGTAGAGGCAGGTCCCTGACACAGCATTAACACACAGACGAGAAAGTGGTAGAAGCAGGTCTCTGACACAGCATTAACACAGACGAGGAAGTGGTAGAGGCAGGTCTCTGACAGAGCATTAACACACAGACGAGGAAGTGGTAGAGGCAGGTCCCTGACACAGCATTAACACACAGACGAGAAAGTGGTAGAAGCAGGTCTCTGACACAGCATTAACACAGACGAGGAAGTGGTAGAGGCAGGTCTCTGACAGAGCATTAACACACAGACGAGGAAGTGGTAGAGGCAGGTCCCTAACACAGCATTAACACACAGACGAGAAAGTGGTAGAAGCAGGTCTCTGACACAGCATTAACACAGACGAGGAAGTGGTAGAGGCAGGTCTCTAACACAGCATTAACACCCAGAAGAGGAAGTGGTAGTGGCATGCCTCTGACACGGCATTAACACACAGACGAGGAAGTGGTAGCGGCAGGTCTCTGACACAGCATTAACACACAGACGAGGAAGTGGTAGAGGCAGGTCTCTGACACAGCATTAACACCCAGACGAGGAAGTGGTAGAGGCAGGTCTCTGACACAGCATTAACACCCAGACGAGAAAGTGGTATAGGCAGGCCTCTGACACAGCATTAACACATAGACGAGGAAGTGGTAGAGGCAGGTCTCTGACACAGCATTAACACCTAGACGAGGAAGTGGTAGAGGCAGGTCTCTGACACAGCATTAACACCTAGACGAGGAAGTGGTAGAGGCAGATCTCTGACACAGCATTAACACACAGACGAGGAAGTGGTAGAGGCAGGTCTCTGACACAGCATTAACACCTAGACGAGGAAGTGGTAGAGGCAGGTCTCTGACACAGCATTAACACCTAGACGAGGAAGTGGTAGAGGCAGATCTCTGACACAGCATTAACACACAGACGAGGAAGTGGTAGAGGCAGGTCTCTGACACAGCATTAACACCTAGACGAGGAAGTGGTAGAGGCAGGTCTCTGACACAGCATCAAGGAGCTGTGTCTCGACTCTTAGACTACAAGTAGGTAAGTTAACACACACACGCTGCTACTGCAGGCGACATAATGTCATAAGTGGATGAGAATATAGCCACTTATTTATTTTAGAAGTATTTCTCTACATTACCACTTAAGTACGAGTTGGTCCTGGGCACCGAGACGCCACGGGCACACCTTTCTGTACGCCTGCCCCTCCCTAATCTTCCATCCCCTCTACTCTCTCCATCCCCTTTCCTCCCTCTTGTTCCATCCCCTTTCCTCTCTCTTCCATCCACTCTCTTTTTCCAGCTCCTCCCCTCCGCTGTTCCATCATTATCTCTCCTTTTTCTCTCTTCCACCTGTCTTCTGCTATGTCCTCACCTCCTTCACAACTATCCCATCCTCTCTCCCTTCCGTCTACATCCTTACAACCAGACCTTCCCTCCCTTCCTCCCGCATCAGGGTCACCACTGCACCTCTACTCTACCCAGTATTTTTAAGCGCATCATTGAGGTCGCTCGCTGCTTCCATGAACCCAATTTGCTGCCGCGAGGTAGGTGACGTCCCCCTCCCTCCCTCCCTCTCACTCTCTCACACACACACACATTATGGAGGTACTACCATCCTTTCATTTCAGGCAGGACTGATATGATAGGACTCGTGGTAAATCTTAAAAAAAAAAAAATACCATACAAAGCTTTATTTTCCGGCTTCCTAATAGTTCTGGTTTGAAACCGAACCTCGGGGGCGGTAATCCCAGTAATCTGTAAGTGACTCTTCAAGAAGGCTGCCTAAGTGCTAGTCAAAGGCTCTTGATCCAAGTAATTGAAGCTACCCTTTCCTTATACTCTTTTAATCATTCTTTCTACCCTGTTTCACACGCACACACATTGTGTGTATATATATGTATGTATATATATATATATATATATATATATATATATATATATATATATTATATATATATATATATATATATATATATATATATATATTATATAATATATACAGAGAGAGAGAGAGAGAATCTGTAAAACTTGCGATTTTGGCTTAAATAGCAACGCTCTTCTTGTCGAATAAGGCAAACGAAAATATGTGTATGCAATAATTTCGCAAAACTCATTCTGAACCTAACGAAAAAAATATATTTCATTGTGTTTGTTTATTATTAAAGTATTGTAAACTTATCTAAAATATATTTAGTTGGATTAGGCTAAATTAAATTGCTCTTCTTTTAATATGGTTAGGTAAGTTTTCTAAGGTTCTTTTGGTAAAAAATAATTAATTTTTACATTAACATTACCTGGGGTTTATCTGGAGAGAGTTTCGAGGGTCAACGCCCCAGCGGCGTTGACCCTGATCCACCATGAGGCCTGGTCTCAGACCAGGCCTCATGGTGGATCAAGGTCTGATCAACCAGGCTGTTACTGCTGGCCGCACGCAAACTGACGTACGAACCACAGCCCGGTTGGTCAGGTACTGACTTTAGGTGCCTGTCCAGTGCCGTTTTGAAGACAGCCAGAGGTCTATTGGTAATCCCCCTTATGTATGCTGGGAGACAGTTGAACAGTCTTAGGCCCTTGACACTTATTGTGTTGTCTCTCAATGTACTCGTGGCGCCCCTGCTTTTCATCAGGGGAATGTTGCGTCTCCTGCCGAGTCTTTTGCTTTCATATGGAGTGATATTCGTGTGCAGGTTTGGTACCAATCCCTCCAGTACCTTCCAAGTGTATATTATCATGTATCTCTCTCGCCTACATTCCAGGGAATACAGATCAAGGACCTTCAACCTTTCCCAGTAATTTAGGTGCGTTATCGTGCTTGTATGTGCCGTGAAAGTTATTTGTACACTCTCCAGGTCTGCAATGTCGCCAGCCTTGAAGGGGGCCATTAGTGTACAGCAGTATTCCAGCCTAGAGAGAACAAGCGATTTGAAGAGAATCATCGTAGGCTTGGCGTCCCTAGTTTTGAAGGTTCTCATTATTCATCCTATCATTTTCCTAGCAGATGAGGTAGATACATTGTTGTGGTCTTTGAAGGCCAGATCCTCTGACATTATTACTCCGGGGTCCTTCACATTTCTTTTTTGCTCTGTTGTATGGTTAGAATTTGTCGTATACCCTGATACATTTTTAATTTCCTCAAGTTTCCCATATCTGAGTAGTTGAAATATCTCCTCGTTGAACTTCATATTGTTGTGAGTGGCCAATTTGAAGATCTGGTTGATGTCCGCTTGGAGTCTCGCGGTGTCTTCGATGGAGGTCACTGCCATGGTAATCCGGGTGTCATCCGCAATATGTCCGAAATATAAGAAAAAATTTTAGGACTTAGTTTTAAATGTGTTCTTGCTAATTTACCAGTTTTACCTATTCGGCACGACATATATATATATATATATATATATATATATATATATATATATATATATATATATATATAATATATATATGTATGTATATATATAATATATATATATATAATATATATATATGTGTGTGTGTGTGTGTGTGTGTGTACTCACCTAATTGTGGTTGCAGGGGTCGAGACTCAGCTCCTGGCCCCGCCTCTTCACTGATCGCTACTAGGTCCTCTCACTCTCTGCTTCCTGAGCTTTGTCGTACCTCTTCTTAAAACTATGTATGGTTCCTGCCTCCACTACTTCACTTGCTAGGCTATTCCACTTCCTGACGACTCTATGACTGAAGAAATACTTCCTAACGTCCCTGTGACTCGTCTGAGTATTCAGCTTCCAGTTGTGACCCCTTGTCCCTGTGTCCCCTCTCTGGAACATCCTATCTCTGTCCACCTTGTCTATTCCCCACAGTATCTTGTATGTCGTTATCATGTCTCCCCTGACCCTTCTGTCCTCCAATGTCGTCAGTCCGATTTCCCTCAACCTTTCCTTGTACGACATTCCCTTGAGCTCTGGGACTAGCCTTGTTGCAAACCTTTGTACTTTCTCTAACTTCTTGACGTACTTGACCAGGTGTGGGTTCCAGACCGGTGCTGCATACTCCAGTATGGGCCTAACATACACAGTGTACAGTGTCTTGAACGATTCCTTATTAAGGTATCGGAACGCTATTCTCAGGTTTGCCAGGCGCCCGTATGCTGCAGCAGTTATTTGGTTGATGTGTGCCTCCGGTGACGTGCTCGATGTTATGGTCGCCCCAAGGTCTTTCTCCCTGAGTGAGGTCTGTAGTCTTTGTCCACCTTGCCTATACTCTGTCTTCGGTCTTCTTTGCCCCTCCCCAATCTTCATGACTTTGCATTTGGCAGGGTTGAATTCGAGAAGCCAGTTTCTGCACCACATGTCCAGCCTGTCCAGGTCTCTTTGCAGTCCTGCCTCATCCTCATCCGATTTAATTCTTCTCATCAGTTTCACATCATCTGCAAATAGGGACTCTTCAGAGTCTATTCATTCCATCATGTCGTTCGCATATATCAAAAATAGCACTGGTCCTAGAACTGACCCCTGTGGGACCCCGCTCGTCACAGGCGCCCACTGTGATACCGCTTCACGTACCATGACTCGTTGTTGCCTCCCTGTCAGGTATTCCCTCATCCATTGCAGTGCCCTCCCTGTTATATGCGCCTGATCCTCCAGCTTCTGCACTAATCTCTTGTGAGGAACTGTGTCAAAGGCCTTCCTGCAGTCTAGGAAAATGCAATCAACCCACCCCTCTCTCTCGTGTCTTACTTTTGTTACCTTCTCATAAAACTTCAGAAGGTTTGTGACACAGGATTTGCCTTCCATGAACCCATGCTGGTTTTCATTTATAATCTTGTTCCATTCCAGGTGTTCCACCACTCTCCTTCTGATAATCTTCTCCATGACTTTGCACACAATACATGTCAGAGACACAGGTCTGTAGTTTAGTGCCTCATTTCTGTTTCCTTTCTTAAATATGGGGACTACATTTGCTGTCTTCTATTTCTCAGGTAGTTGCCCAGTTTCAAGGGATGTGTTGAAGATTGTGGTTAGGGGCACGCACAGCATCTCTCCTCCTTCTCTAAGGACCCACGGGGAGATGTTGTCCGGTCCCATCGCCTTTGAGGTATCAAGGTCACTTAGCAGCTTCTGCACCTCCTCCTCGGTTGTTCGTATGTCATCCAGCACTTGTTGGTATATTCCCTCTTGATGTTCCCTTCTGTGCTGTCTTCCCAGAGCCCTTCCTGTCTCTACTGTAAAAACTTCCTTAAATCTCCTGTTTAGCTCCTCACATACCTCCTGATCATTTCTTGGGAGTTCTCCACCTGTCCTCAGTCTGATCACCTGGTCTTTGACTGTTGTCTTCCTCCTGATGTGGCTATACAACAGTTTCGGGTCAGTCTTGATTTTCGATGCTTGTTATTTTCATACTGTCGCTGGGGCCTCCCTCCTTACCTGTGCATACTCGTTCTGGCTCTGCGACTAATCTCCCTATTTTCATGTGTTCTCTGCCTTCTGTACTTTTTCCATTCTCTATTGCACTTTGTTTTTGCCTCCTTACACCGTCGGGTAAACAGGGGCTCGTTCTGATCTTCCATTGTTTCTGTTGCCCTTGGGAATAAACTTTTCCACTGCCTCCTTGCATTTTGTTGTTACATATTCCATCATTTCATTTACTGGCTTTCCTGCCAGTTCTCTGTCCCACAGAACCTCCTGCAGGAAGTTCCTCAACCCTATGTAGTCCCCTCTTTTATAGTCTGGCTTTTCTCATTCAACTCCTGTTACTCTCTCCACTTGCAACTCTGTGTATTCAAAGCATGGAACCACATAGTCACTAGCTCCTAGGGGACTCTCATATGTGATGTCCTCAATGTCTGAACTGCCCAGGGTGAACACAAGGTCCAATCTTGCTGGTTCATCCTTCCCTCTCACTCTGGTAGTATCCTTAACATGTTGGTGCATGAGGTTTTCCAGCACCACACCCAACATCTTGGCTCTCCATGTTTTGGGACCCCCATGTGGCTCCAGGTTTTCCCAGTCAATCTCCCTGTGGTTGAAATCCCCCATAACCAGCAACTTTGCTCTGCTGGAATGAGCTTTTTGCCACCTCAGCAAGTGTGTCCACCATTGCTCTGTTGCTCTCTTCATATTCCTCTCTTGGCCTCCTGCAGTTCTGTGGTGGATTATACATCACTGCAATGACCACCTTGTGCTCCCCAGACTGAAGTGTACCTACTATGTAGTCCCTTTCTCCTGTCTCGTCTATGCCTCCCATTTTCTCGAATTTCCATCGTTTTTTTACGAGCAGAGCAACCTCTCCTCCCCCTCTGCCCCTTCTATCTTTCCTCATGATCTGGTATCCTGGTGGGAAGATTGCATCTGTTACTGTCTCCGTGAGTTTTGTTTCTGTAACTGCTATGATGTCTGGGGACTTCTCATTGATTCTTTCTTGCCATTCCTCATATTTATTCGTTAATCCATCCGCATTTGTGTACCAAACCTTCAACTTCTGTTCTTCAACTTCTGTTCTAATACTGTAACTGTGGTCCTGGGGGAATAATGGGGTTGGGAGAGCAGGAGCCCTGGTGGGGGCCTGTGGGGGGTTGCAGTGGAGGTGGAGGAAGAGCTCCCATAGGGGGTTGCTGTAGGGGTAGGGTTCATGGTGCGGGGGGTGGGAACAGAGGGATCGGTGTGTGATGGTTGGTTTGGATTGTTCAGTTGCCTTGGGGGTGTCATGGCTAGAGTCCTTCTGCAGGTGTTACTGGGGGGGTGTGCTTGTCCTTCCACCTGTTCCTGGGTTATTCTGTTCTCCTTTTTCATTTCCTCCCATTCCTCCTTTCGTTTTTGCACTCTCTCTTTCAGTATCATTCTTTCCTCCTGTGTTCTGTCTCGATCGAGGTACACACTCATGAACTCCTGTTTGCCTCTCAGCAGTGCTTTCTCCTGCAGGATCATGGTTCGAGTTGATTCTGCCTTGAAAATTACTTTGAGAAGCCGATTCCTTTTCTTTGTGAACCACCCGATTCTCTGAAAATTTGCTATCTGGGTCATGTCTTCCTCGCCTATCACCTTCATGATACCTTCAATCGCTTTTTTCTCCTCCTGCTTTCTTTTATCATAAGTTTCCCCTTCAGCTTCGTCTAGCCCATAGACAAAAACTGATCTCTCCCTTTCCACCTCCCACTGTGACTCCCATTGCATCCTCTGAGGTGTTTTAGTTCCTTCCCATGGAGTGTTCCTTCCTTCAGTCCCTTCCCTAGCTGTGGCCTCTATGCTCATTGGTTTGTCCTTCCTGCTCACCTCTTCTTGGCACCCACAAGTGTCTGGTAAGGTCCCTGCACATGTCCTAGTTCCTTCACTGTCCTCCAACCTCTCATTCTGTCCTAGTGTGCTCCCTGTCTTTGTTTTGGCCCCGTGTGGGTTTGACAGGACCTCTGCATACAGTTTAGCTTCCGTGCTCCCTTCAGACCCTTTGTCTGTGTCTGATGTAAACATTGCTGATGCTACTTCTGTATTATCTTTGTCTCTAGGCTGTTTCAGATTTCTCAGCTCCTCTTCTAATCTCTGTATCTTGGCTTCTGCTACTGTGGCATGTTGCTCCCATCTTTTGCATTCTGCTGCTAACCTCTCCTCCATCTTCCTTGCAAGCTCATCTAGCCTCCTTCCCCAGTCTTCCTCCTTTTTTTTGAGCTCTGCCTCCGAGTCCTCCCTCTCAGATTCGTCCTTCAGGCCCTTTGTTCTCATCCTAGTTCTAGGTTGCCCCATTGCACCACAGAAGGAAGGGGGAGAGATGGTAGGGGAGGGGAATAGATGGTTAGGGGGAGTGGGGATGGATGGTTATGGGGGAAGGGGAGGTTGGTTATTGGATTATTATTATTATAATCAAGGGGGAAGCGCTAAACCCGGAGGATTATACAGCGCGGGGGGGGGATGTGGAAGGCATTCAGGCTTAATTCGGGGAACTGGAGCACAGATCCAATTCCCTAAATCAAGAGCCCCTCACCAACATCAAGGAACCTTCCTTGAGGGGTGGTTATTGGAGGGGGAGAGGAGGTTGGGGGAGGGGGTTAGATGGTTTGGGGGAGGGGTTAGATGGTTTGGGGGAGGGTAGGTGGGTAGGGGGAGGGGTTTGGTGGGTAGGGGGGAGGGTGAGAGGTGGTTGGGGAAGGGGGAGTACGTGTTTGTGTCAAGTGTATTTATGCTTGTGTATGTGTGCTTGTGTATGTGTGTGTGCATGTGTGGGAGAGAGAGGGATGGGATTAAGGGGGAGGGGGAAAAGAAGGATGAGTGACCCTTAGAAGCAGGGGAGGTGTGTGTGTGATGGATTTTGAAGGGGAGGGGAGGGGAAAGAAGGCTGAGGGTAGAGTGACCGCTTGATAATGGGATCCTTACAGGCGTGTGTGCGTGTGTGTGCGTGTTGTGTGTGTGTGTGTGTGTGTGTGTATGTGTGTGTGTGTATATGTGTGTGTGTGTGTGTGTGTACTCGCCTAGTAAGGGTGTGGTGTGTATGTGTGTGTGTGTGTGTGTGTGTGTATTCGCCTAGTAGAGGTGTGTGTATGTGTGTGCGTATGTGTGTGTGTTTGTGTGTTTGGCGGAAATTGGTACTAGGGTCTAAAGCTTCTATAAGTGTCTACCCTTGTGTGTGTGTATGTGTGTGAGGGAGAGATGGTTAGGGGGGTAGGGGAGGGGTTATTGTGGTTGAAAGATCTGTTATGCCTCTCTGTCATGTAGGCTCATATTTAGTCCCAGTTGTCTTTCCTAGTAATGCTACTCTCTCCATTTATTGCCCTTTCTGGATTTAAGTATCAGTTACTGCTGGTTATTATCCTTTCCCTTGCTTACGTTGAGAGAGGACTTCCTAGTTTCCTAAGTATTCATACTGCTAATAACTACCGATAGTAATACTACGTTACCCCTCCGTTACCCCTCGCTAGTCTGCTCTACACCTCACACTCTCGTCAACACTATCTTCACCTTATCTATGCTATTTCTACCCTAATTCTGGTTTATAGCTTGCAGGAGTGAGTGACCAGTATCTAACAGTGATGCAGAGACCAGAATCTGACAACTTGCAACCACAACAGGTGAGTAATACTTGCGCTGGAAGCGGTGCGGTGACAGGTTGCCAGATGCTGATGACGTAGTCGTCGTACATAGGCCTTCTATCACTATTTTGGAGATCCTTCACCCGTGATGTTTATAACCATATATGCTCATACATCCTGCGTTCCTCACGTGATTTCACTTTTCACTTATGATAGTATACACTTCACTTTATTTGAATAATGGCACGCCACTTGTTGTGACGTCACTGCTTCAGCAGGCCTACTCTGCCACTTTCCCTTATTATATATTTTATTTTTCCTTTCTCCTTTTGCTTATTAACATTTTCCCTCTCACTGTATGGTGCCCCACATTTCACTTGTTATCCAAACGCTGGTAATTCTTGAACACCCGCTTCCACACTCGCTTTGATCTTTGTATATTTGAATCTGTGTGGCAACAGGTGCCTACTAGTCACTAACGGTTTGACTCTTTTAAATATTAATGATTTCAGGCTTCCTCTCGACTTTTTTTTAACTAATAACTTTAGTTATCACTCGTAGGATTGCTCACTGACGTCACTACCACTGATTACTGCTAGCAGTTACTGCAATCCTTAAAAACACTAAGGTTCTCGGAGCCTTGTGCCCCCACGTCTGCACCCACTGTGTGTGTGTGTGTGTGTGTGTGTGTGTGTGTGTGTATAAATCTTTTAAACTGGCTCCTATTCAGCAAGCTTTTTGAATAGTGAGAGGTAGTGGAAGAGTGACTTGTTATCGTGCTGAGTGTAGTGACTGGGTAAATACAGCAATTGTCTGACAACGAGGCTACGGTCTTGAATCTCCATGTTCACTGTAACCTTGAGTTTTACTGTGAGTACAGCAGAGTATGTCGTGTGCCAGCAGTGTTTATGGACTACACGCCAGTGTTGATGGACTACACACCAGTGTTGGTGGACTACATGCCAGTGTTGGTGGACTACATGCCAGTGTTGGTGGACTACACACCAGTGTTGATAGACTATACACCAGTGTTGATGGACTACACGCCAGCGTTGGTGGACTACACACCAGTGTTGATGGACTACACACCAGTGTTGATGAACTACATACCAGTGTTGATGGACTACACGCCAGTATTGGTGGACTACACCCCAGTATTGGTGGACTACACGCCAATATTGGTGGACTACACACCAGTGTTGATGGACTACACACCAGTGTTGGTGGGAAACACGCCAGTGTTAGTGGGAAACACGTCAGTGTTGAACTACACACCAGTGTTGGTGGGAAACACGCTAGAGTTGGTGGGAAACACTAGTGTTGGTAGGGAACAAACCAATGTTAGTGGGAAATACACCAGTGTTGGTGGGAAACGCACCATTGTCGGTGGGAAACACACCAGTGTTGTTGGGAAACACCAGTGTTGGTATTGAACACACTATTATTGGTGGGAAACACACTAGTGTTGGTGGGAAACACGCCAGTGATGGTGGGAAACACCAGTGTTGGTAGGGAACACTATTGTTTGTGGAAAACACCAGTGTTGGTAGGAAACACCAGTGCTGATAGGAAACACCATTGTTGGTGAGAAACACACCAGTGTTGGTGGAAACACAGGTGTTCGTGGGTTACACACCATTGTTGGTGGGAAACACACCAGTGTTGGTGACTCGATCCACACGGTGAGATATTTGACTATCACCTCAGATCAAAATAAGTGACTAGCTACAGAACAAGAGTTTGATTTGAGTGTGTGTGTATTTGTATATATATATATGTGTGAGTGAATGGTGTTGTATATTATGTGTGAGTGAATGTGTGTAAATGCATGTATGTGTGAGGAGGAGCGGGGGAATGCTGGGGTTGTTATAGGGGAGGAGATATGAATAATTAGTTCCCGGTTCACGTACTGAGTGACTGCTGGTGGTGTGGCCCGCCCGCATGTGGAATATTTATAAGTTATGGTCGGATATATTAATCTATATCTATCTTTAATTCTGGAATAGTTGGCATAATTGTTTATTTATGCAGGAAATAATGGAAGATGTCTAATAATTGGCACAGAACATGCGTAGTTGTTCTGTATAATGGGAACGGTGCCAAGACAGTATAAGAACTTCAGATGAATAAATTGGTGAGTATGACGGTAAAATGCCTCGTAATTATTATCAAAAGTATTATGAGAAAAGACAGTATGATTGTAAAGGATGTACAAAGGGAAAGAAATGTAGGAACTAAGTGTTGGCAATGAAACATGTGAGTGTTAATTTACCTGGAGTTTACCTGGAGAGAGTTCCGGGGGTCAACGCCCCCGCGGCCCGGTCTGTGACCAGGCCTCCTGGTGGATCAGAGCCTGATCAACCAGGCTGTTACTGCTGGCTGCACGCAAACCAACGTACGAGCCACAGCCCGGTTGGTCAGGAACCGACTTTAGGTGCTTGTCCAGTGCCAGCTTGAAGACTGCCAGGGGTCTGTTGGTAATCCCCCTTATGTGTGCTGGGAGGCAGTTGAACAGTCTCGGGCCCCTGACACTTATTGTATGGTCTCTTAACGTGCTAGTGACACCCCTGCTTTTCATTGGGGGGATGTTGCATCGTCTGCCAAGTCTTTTGCTTTCATAGTGAGTGATTTTCGTGTGCAAGTTCGGTACTAGTCCCTCTAGGATTTTCCAGGTGTATATAATCATGTATCTCTCCCGCCTGCGTTCCAGGGAATACAGGTTTAGGAACCTCAAGCGCTCCCAGTAATTGAGGTGTTTTATCTCCGTTATGCGCGCCGTGAAGGTTCTCTGTACATTTTCTAGGTCAGCAATTTCACCTACCTTGAAAGGTGCTGTTAGTGTGCAGCAATATTCCAGCCTAGATAGAACAAGTGACCTGAAGAGTGTTATCATGTGCTTGGCATACCTAGTTTTGAAGGTTCTCATTATCCATCCGGTCATTTTTCTAGCAGATGCGATTGATACAATGTTATGGTCCTTGAAGGTGAGATCCTCCGGGCATGATCACTCTCAGGTCTTTGACGTTGGTGTTTCGCTCTATTTTGTGGCCAGAATTTGTTTTGTACTCTGATGAAGATTTAATTTCCTCGTGTTTACCATATCTGAGTAATTGAAATTTCTCATCGTTGAACTTCATATTGTTTTCTGCAGCCCACTGAAAGATTTGGTTGATGTCCGCCTGGAGCCTTGCAGTGTCTGCAATGGAAGACATTGTCATGCAGATTCGGGTGTCATCTGCAAAGGAAGACACGGTGCTGTGGCTGACATCCTTGTCTATATCAGATATGAGGATGAGGAACAAGATGGGAGCGAGTACTGTGCCTTGTAGAACAGAGCTTTTCACCGTAGCTGCCTCGGACTTTACTCTGTTGACTACTACTCTCTGTGTTCTGTTAGTGAGGAAATTATAGATCCAACAACCGACTTTTCCTGTTATTCCTTTAGCACGCATTTTGTGCGCTATTACGCCATGGTCACACTTGTCGAAGGCTTTTGCAAAGTCTGTATATATTACATCTGCATTCTTTTTGTCTTCTAGTGCATCTAGGACCTTGTCGTAGTGATCCAATAGTTGAGAGAGACAGGAGCGACCTGTTCTAAACCCATGTTGCCCTGGGTTGTGTAACTGATGGGTGGTGATCTTGCTTCTTAGGACCCTTTCAAAGATTTTTATATGGGATGTTAGTGCTATCGGTCTGTAGTTCTTTGCTGTTGCTTTACTGCCCCTTTGTGGAGTGGGGCTATGTCTGTTGTTTTTAGTAACTGTGGGACGACCCCCGTGTCCATGCTCCCTCTCCATAGGATGGTAAAGGCTCGTGATAGGGGCTTCTTGCAGTTCTTGATGAACACGGAGTTCCATGAGTCTGGCCCTGGGGCAGAGTGCATGGGCATGTCATTTATCGTCTGTTCGAAGTCATTTGGCGTCAGGATAACATCGGATAGGCTTGTGTTAAGCAAATTCTGTGGCTCTCCCATAAAAAATTCATTTTGATCTTCGACTCTCAGTCTGGTTAGCGGCTTGCTAAAAACTGAGTCATATTGGGACTTTAGTAGCTCACTCATTTCCTTGCTGTCATCTGTGTAGGACCCATCTTGTTTAAGTAGGGGCCCAATACTGGACGTTGTTCTCGACTTAGATTTGGCATAGGAGAAGAAATACTTTGGGTTTCTTTCGATTTCATTTATGGCTTTTAGTTCTTCCCGCGATTCCTGACTCCTATAAGATTCCTTTAGCTTAAGTTCGATGCTTGCTATTTCTCTGACCAGTGTCTCCCTACGCATTTCAGATATATTGACCTCTTTTAACCGCTCTGTTATTCTTTTCCGTCGCCTGTAAAGGAAGCGCCTGTCTCTTTCTATTTTACATCTACTCCTCCTTTTTCTTAGAGGAATAAGCCTTGTGCATACATCGAGTGCCACCAAGTTAATCTGTTCTAGGCATAAGTTGGGGTCTGTGTTGCTTAGTATATCTTCCCAGCTTATATCGGTTAGGACTTGGTTTACTTGGTCCCACTTTATGTTTTTGTTATTGAAGTTGAATTTGGTGAATGCTCCCTCGTGACTAGTCTCATTATTGATAAATTAGACACATGTGCAACTCTTGGGTATCTTTATTGAGGAAACGTTTCGCCACACAGTGGCTTCATCAGTCCATACTTAGGAGAAACTTAAAGAACAGGAGGAGAATGAGGTAATGAGTCCCTCAACCTTGAGTCGATGTGTTCAGTCCATTAATCTTGAATAGAATACGGCATATGAGCGGAGAAGCAGCTTATAAACCGTATGGCAGGAGAGGGGCAGCAGTCATAGGTGGTGTCACATTTGTTCAATGTGGAAGTAGGTCGTGCCCAAGAATTAGTTAAGCGAAGAATTCCTAAGTATTAAGATCCCAAGAAGTTGCAGTGTCTGACAGGTTTGTAGATGAATGGTTCAGAGAACCGACATATTGATAAATTAGACACATGTGCAACTCTTGGGTATCTTTATTGAGGAAACGTTTCACCACACAGTGGCTTCATCAGTCCATACGTAGGAGAAACTTGAAGAACAGGAGGAGAATGAGGTAATCAGTCCCTCAACCTTGAGTCGATGTGTTCAGTCCATCATTCTCCCCCTGTTCTTCAAGTTTCTCCTACGTATGGACTGATGAAGCCACTGTGTGGCGAAACGTTTCCTCAATAAAGATACCCAAGAGTTGCACATGTGTCTAATTTATCAATATGTCGGTTCTCTGAACCATTCATCTACAAACCTGTCAGACACTGCAACTTCTTGGGACTGAACACATCGACTCAAGGTTGAGGGACTGATTACCTCATTCTCCTCCTGTTCTTCAAGTTTCTCCTACGTATGGACTGATGAAGCCACTGTGTGGCGAAACATTTCCTCAGTAAAGATACCCAAGAGTTGCACATGTGTCTAATTTATCAATATGTCGGTTCTCTGAACCATTCATCTAGTCTCATTATGTCGGTCTGGGGCTCCGCGCTTACATGTCTGAACCTCAATTATGTTGTGATCTGAGTATATTGTTTTTGATATGGTGACATTTCTTATCAGATCATCATTGTTAGTGAAGATGAGGTCTAGTACTTCGATAGAACTGTTGATTGTATTTAGTGGGTTCTGAAAGGCAGTTTGTAGGGTTGCTAGGAGAACAATGTGGCAGGTGTTGCAGATACATGCAATGGTTGGTAGGTTATCAAATGCTGTAAAGGCTTTAATGATGCGAGAGATAATCAAGTTATTATATGTAAGAGAGAAGTAGACCATTTTCCAATAAAAGGCCTAAGAAAGGTATTTGTGATGTCATATCAGATATTTCAGATATTTATAGATAGGGTTGTAAAGGAGGTGAGGGTTGGAGTGTTGGGGAGAGTTGTAGGAGTGAAAGTAATGAATCTGATACGAAGTGAGATAATTTATCACAGTTGCTCTTCGCTGATGACAGTACTTTTAACAGTTTTGGAAGAACAATATAGATATTATTGTAGCAAGTTGAGTGGTGTTTAAAATGAAGAACTTTAAAATGAACACAAAAAAAAGAGCAAAGAAATAAGAGGTAATGAAGAATTACATGGTATATAGTAGGGAGGAATCAAATGTATTTAGATGTTTGGAAATGCCAGTGTCTTCAGACAGGTTTGTAAAAGATGAGGCGAAACAAACAATATATGTATAAGAAAAAAAGTAACCGGAGCTTTAAGAGTCTGCAGAAAGAGAAATTATTAGTGGACACAAAAGGGAAAATGTATCAGATAAGAGAGGTGCAAACTTTAGTGTGGGTGCGAAGAATGTGTTTCAGTGTTGGCGAGGAGACTTGAGGCACTGCACGTGTGTTGAACATCATTGTGTTGTGTTAATATTATGTAATGAATAAGAAGTAAAGAAACTAGGTGATGTTGTGGTGATGTAAAGGACTCGATAAATTAATCATTAGTTTTCTTTATTCTTTCCTCATTCTTTTTGCGAGACCGTTATTCTATGGCCCTATCTTATTTTATAAAATTTTGTGCCGCCTTATTCAGTTTTTGTCTAAAGTTTCATTATCTTTGTTCACATTATGGTTATGGAGTCCAGCAACAAGGTATAAGAAACACTCAGCACAAACCCGGAAAATAACTGCAGTTGCTACGTTTGCATCCTATTCATATTCCCATTGTGTTAGCATTTCTTGCTATTCTTAGCCCCCTTCCTCTTTCATCCATTGATATGGATGGAGTATCTGGGCTGGGTAATGCTGGTGAGAGAGCACCAGGGTACAAATGCACCTTTGCAAAAACACAACAGTTCATATATACGCATTATACAAGTGTTCTTAAACAAACATGAATATATGCGTGCTTATATTCAGGTACACACATGCATTTATGCAGATATTGTTGAATATAAATGAGTGTAACTATCCATGTGTCCTAAATAAATCCCATACACACATTGAAATATATACATATATATATATATATATATATATATTATATATATATATATATATATATATATATATATATATATATTTTTATATACTGTAAAACAATTGCAAACGAGCGATCAGTAATGCAAAACAAGTCACTAGGGAATGCAAACGTAGCAACAGAGTTATTTTGGTGGTGCTGATTTTAAGTTATAGGTTGCGACTTGTTTTGCATACAAGCACACAGTTCATTAATCTTCCAGCAAGTCAAGAACCATGTCTGGGAACTGCATACATTTTATTCAAATTCCGTTGCCTTGTGAGTACGGGAATTCTGGAAGTCAGCTATGTTTCATGCTCCGATTTTAACATCTCATAAGACCATGATAAGCCAGTGGAAGGCTTCTGTCATACGCCCAAAAGCTCCAGTGGGGGTCATTATATGACAAAGACCTGCGTCAGGAAACACTTGTCCTTTTCCTGACGAATCTTGCCTAATCTAACCAAATTTTAATTTTTTATTCAATATTTTTCCAAATAAAAGTGCAAGGAACCTAGGGCAATATTTTTTAATCACATACAAAGAAAATATGGCAACCCCACGCAAAACAAAAAAAAAAAAATAAAAAAAAATAACGCAATACCATAAACGTTAAGAATCCCTCGAAATTCAGTGGTTACCCTGATGCCTCATTTTCTCATTCAGTAATTATCTTCGGCTGAATATTGATAAAAGAGAGCAGATCATGGTGTGAATCAAGACCATCTCTTTTTTTTATATATTTTTTATTTAGAAACACAGTATACATCATACATGTTGTGATACATAATGACCTAACAAGAAAAAGTAAGCAACAATATAAGAAAACCTAGACTAAACAGAGGAAAACCCTACACCTAAAACATTCCCTTAACCAAAAAAAAAAAAAGCTACAACACAAAACTGGTTCTCTTATTCAATCTTGTATAAAAACTTTATATACTAACATTAATTATACACTAATGTCTTTTACTCACAATTGTGTTGTATAGTAACATTTTATGTACATAGACATTCAAGACTAAAATCCCCAATACAATATTTTCGAAGAGACTAATATCACCCCCCACATCCATATACCCAAAACAAAAAACATCTTATGCAACATTGCATACACTAGAATAAATGATAAGTTATAAAAAAAAAAAAATTTTCTATGATATATCCCTCCTCTCAACACACACAAGGTACACAGTATGAACAGTTTGAAAAATATCCCCTTAATCCATTTTGCGTATATATATCTATCTCATTAACCTCCAATCAGAGATGAGCACTTAAAAAGGGCAACGTTCAATGCCGTCTCCTACAACATAGAACATTCTAAACTGACAAAGGGTTTACATAAACAGTAAGTACATGATCTTTGGGGGCACGCGGGCACCTCGCTCTTACTACAGTAGTAAAGTAGGATAAGAATCATACATTAGTCTCTTGGGGGCAACGAAACAAAAAACCCCGCTTCTTTCACAACACAAAAAATTCTGTGCACATTATTATCAAAATATCTTCCATTTGGTCCCTCTGTGAAAAGTATCGAAGAGGACACCTTGGCAGAACCTGCAGAATCGAGTAAAACATACTAATGAAACCTCCACCTCGCTCCCAGACGCCCCATTTCATTTAAAAGGACACATCACACACACACACACACACACACACACACACACACACACACACACACACACACACACAAAACACACCACACACAGACAAAACACACACACACACACACACACACACACACACAGGGCACACCACAAGACACACACACACACACACAACACACACACACACAAAACACACACAGACCCACGCACACAACACACTCACACACACGCACACAAAAGCTCCCCTAAAGACAGTCTTACATCATGTTAAAAGGTATCGGGGGAGTGAGAATCGGTTGACCACTGCCAAAACCCAGAACCATTCACTCAGGAAAGACTGTCAAACGACAGAAGCTATACCTTGGGTTCCTGTGCTATTTCAACGTCATAATATCTTTTCATACTGAAACCCCCTGTGAACTATGAAGGAATACAAAAAGTCTAGTCTCGAGGACAACTGGCTTCGTCCCCATCCTAGGAACATGATGCAAATGTTGTCTCATAATTTCCACTGTTGCAGCCCCATCATTCTCCGATAAAATCTCTGAAAAAAAGTAACCCACTGGCCCCCATATAAGCTCCTATTCCTACCCACCGACCTGTAAAAACTGCCCGCTAAAGCCTTGATTCTGACATTACCCCCATCTCCCTCATTCCCCAAGAAACATACAAAAAATCAACCATTTTATACCTTAATGCCCTCGCTGCCTCACGAGACACTCCTCCCACGCTTTAAAAATAAAGCCCTGAGGACCCCCTCCCCCCCCCCCGTAACCCAAAACACCCCTTAACCCCCACCCATACCATTTCCAAAAAGGACAAAATACACCACATGAAGGCATTTTCCTTCCCACATGCCACATGACACCTTTACTCACAATCCTCTGCTTCAACACCTCTTTTTATGCCAGTGTACCATAAGGAATCTGTACACCCCCTTCTCGCACCCTTGCAGGAATTCTTAACTTTCGAAATTCCTCCCATATTACCTCCCATTCATATGTGGGGAAGACAGCCACCCTTGCAGCATCTCCCGATGATACTCAACCCACCGCCTCCCCATTGCAATCGCTGAATCTCGAACCTTAACATATACCACAACATATCCTCACCACTTCAGGCCCCCCTCCACTCCACCAACAGGAACGTCCCTCTCACCCCCCCCCACACGCCCACCTGACCTTCCCCCCTGAGGTATCACATCTTGACAATTGCCTCACCCTGGGCCCCAATGCCCAAAAAAACCCAATCCCCCCTGACGCACCCCAGTCATTACTTTCGTCACGTCCCCAAACCCCGCCCTCCCATAACCCATATGTACCTTACCCCTCCTTTGGGTGTCATTACTCACAATCCCTCAAGGGACCCTCCCAACTACCGCCACTCCCCAAACCTACTGTATACCAACGAATTCCCCGACCATGCCCTTTGATGCAACGTACATCTTGCCCGAAGGCCATGTAGCCCCACCTAACCGCCTGTGAATTAACCCTTCTCTGTCCCTGCTATCCACTGTGTACCAAATCCACAAAACTTGATCCGTTCCACGACATTCCCTCCAAACCCCTGACCCAACCCCACGCCTACCCAAGCCCACTCTAACAACATCGACTTGCTTGTTCACCCTCATTCCCATTATGGCCCCAAATTCTCGATGACTCTACCCCCCTTGAAAAATCCTCCTTCCACTAAGTAAGATCATCAACATCAACATAACCACACCCCCCCTTCATTCCCTCACCCCGCCCAAACAGCTCCGGCTACGACTCATAAAATGATTTGTACACAAGAAATACACGTGAAAGTGGGCAACCCTGCCCCAAACCCCTCTCCTACGAATCTCACACCTAACCGATTGTTCACCTGACCTGCCTTTCCCCCCCCCCC
>NC_069447.1:32220113-32300239 GCF_026875155.1 Cherax quadricarinatus | reverse complement strand
AAACAAGTTAGGAAAAAAAAAAAAATTGGAATCAGATAGGGGGGGGGATAGGGAATAATAAAATGTTTTCCCGATATTTGTGAGAACTTGTCACAGAGGGGTTTTTAGGGAAAACAAAACCACAAATTAAAGGGAAAAGGGGGTGGGTGGTGCATTGAGATATCTGTGAACAAAGAACATTTCCATGGGAAAAGAAGGAAATTACAAGATATATGGTACAAACCCCTTTTGAAAAGCAGGGGGTTTTAATTTTTGCATGGGGAGGGGCTGGAGGCAGTGTGTTGGGGTCAAAGGGGGCAATGTGGGCTTTTTATGCAGAAAAATTATATGGGAATTTTGGGGTGTGGAGTTACTAAAAGTATTATTAAAAGGGGCAGAGGGGGGGGTTATTGAGGTTTTTGTTCATTTAGGAGGAGGAGAAAAAAAGAGATTTTTACGGGGTATTAAATCGTAGTAATGGGGGGGGGTGGGCGTCGTCCGGGGAAGGTGGAGGGGGGGGTAAAAGGGGTTTCGGTAAAGGGGGCGGGGACAATCTCGGGTGTGTAACTTTAGATGGGAATGAATGAATAATGGTTTTTGGGGACCTTTACAAGCTTTTGGAGTGGGGAAAATAATTTTTGTAAAGGAATTCGGGGAAAACTGGTAAGCTGGACTTGAGCCCTGGGGGTGGAAATACAATCTGCGCTTTAAAAGAGGGGTTTGGGATATTGGCTTTTTTGGGGTGACACTAAACAATATAGAGGTCTCTAAAAAAAACATAGTAATTATGTGTAATGATGGTGAAATGTTTCTTTTTGGGGCACCTGCCTGGGGTGGGGAGGGCCCAAATGTGTTAAAAAAAAAAAAACTAAACATTATGAAGTCCCCTTGACAACGTAACTATCAAAATGGGCCAACTAATGATAAGACTTTAAATTTTTAGAGAAATAAGGTTTTTAAATTTACCTTTCTTTCTCTATCTCTCCTTTCTCTCTCCTCCCCCTCTCTTTTTTCTCTTTCCATCAACAATTTAGATGCTCACAATTTTGCAGGGAAACATAATTATTCAGATAGCAGATTGTAGTACTGTCATAGGAAAATTTTTTTTTTTTTTCTTTAAAAAAAATTTTTTTAAAAAAAATTTTTTCTTAAAATAAAAAAAAAATTTTTAAAAAAAAATTATTTAAAAGGAAAAAGAAATTTTATTAAAAAGAAACTTTAAATTTTGTTTATTTAAGAAAAAATTTTTCCTCCCCCCTCTCTGATAAACCCCACCCCCCCCCCCATCCTTCCTCAAATAAAATAAAAGCACGAAAACCACTGTAGGGGTCATTTGTGCTTTTGTCTCACACAGGCCCTTTAACTTGAAAATTTTTAAAACTCAACAGTATCACAAAACCTTCACAACCCAAAACCCCCCGATGGCTGACACACTTATGATCTCATCACCATGATCTGATCAATCTTATAACCCACCCAAACTCTTACATAACTATAACCTCAAAAACCCAACATGCTTTCACCCACTCATAACCTCAAATTTCACCTCAACCCAAATAAGACAGCTCAAAAAAGTTTTGAGGTCTCCATCATAAGTTTAAAAATTATGGAACTAAACTATTTGGTTTACTTAAGTACCTATAGTTCACAACAATGGGAAATACAAAAAAACAAGGAAAAGACAGACTTGTGATTAAAACCCATGATTTTTCTTACCCCTTCCTGGGGCCCGGGGGTGTGCATTCCCCTGATTGCCTGTTAAACCCGGGTTTGCTCTTTTGGCCCCTGAACCAAATACCATCACACTAGTTTGATCTGCATTTCTTCCCTTTGGTATTAACGTTTA
Organism: Cherax quadricarinatus; assembly: GCF_026875155.1. Classification (NCBI taxonomy): domain Eukaryota; kingdom Metazoa; phylum Arthropoda; class Malacostraca; order Decapoda; family Parastacidae; genus Cherax; species Cherax quadricarinatus. Next base: position 32,298,414 of record NC_069447.1, on the reverse strand, counting down.
AATTTCAATTCTATATCATTAAACTCTTGTATAGATTATTTTCCCTTTTTTGACTATACCTGCTTTTTAAGCAATAAAACCCCCTTTTTTTTTTTTTTTTTACATTCTTCTACTTTTTCTTTCAATAAATTATCACCTGTAGGTTTCTCACATATTTATTTTATATAGATCTTGATGCTTCTGTACTAAGCTTTTCCATACACGGTGTGGCTACAATATTCACTGCGCTTACCCTAATACAAAACAGTGGTATCTCGGTATACATCCTTAATCCTTCCAGGACCTTTGGGCTTTTACCAAAAAGGGGCGTATACCCAAAAAAATTTTCCTAAGAAATATAGGGAAAAAACGATTAATCCTTTTCCCCTGAAAAAAAATCTATTGTTATGGCATATTATACTTTGATGGGGTTGTAAAATTTTAAAAAAGAAATACAAAAATACACCAAAATACAAAAGAATTAGATGAAAAAATGAAAATTTAACCTACTTTACTTTGCTGAAAAGGTCAAGTCCCATAGGATAGTGTGGAGGGAGGAAAAGGGAAAAATGTTATTGTTTGGAAGGGAGTCCCCTTCTCTTTTCTGTTTTTTTTCCCTTTTTGGATTTGGGTTTTGAAGCCCCCAGGTTTGACTTTACTAAAAAATCTCTCAAAGAATTTGCTTCTGCCTTTCAGGATTTTCGGGATTTGTCTGAATCCCAGACGATGTTTTTAGGCTTTTTTGGGGCTTTGTTGAGGTGGTACTTCTCTGAAAAGTTTTGAGTCCCCCTTTTGGGCAAAATTTCCTTGATTAATGAAGCAGGGGCTTCCTCTATCTCCTCTTCTGAGCCTGAAGAGAGTGCATCCATCTTAGTCTTGTGCTCCTCCTTTTCAAGTTCCTGCAGCTCCTCAGTGGTCAACTCTTCCCTGTGCCCCCCCACATCACCATCACTCACATCCAGACCCATGGACCTGCTCAGAGACAATATCCTCCACTATAGACACAGCCTCAGAGTCCCTTTCAGCCACTGTTTCTGGCCACAAATTCCTCCAAGCAGAGTTCATTGTTCTGTATGAAACTTTCTGCCAGGCTTTATCAACGAGAGTTATGCAATGGTATGTAATGGGTGATAGTAAAGTGATCTTTCCAAAACACTCTCAGGGTTAACTGTGTCAGAGATCACTTCAAAGCACCTCTGGAATAGTGCTTTAGTGTAGAGTTTCTTGAAATTACTGATGATCTGCTGATCCATGGACTGAATGAGAGGAGTCATATTGGGGGGAAGAAACTTTACAGCAATAAAGTCAAACTGGCAGCACACAGTCCAACAAGCTTGGAGGGTGAGCTGGAGCACTGTCCATTATGAGGGCGGCCTTCAGAGGCAGGTTTTTCTCCTTTAAATATCTTTTTACACTTGGCCCAAACACAACATTAAACCATTCGCTGAAATATTCTCTGGTTACCCAAGCCTTGTTGTTCGACCTCCACATCACAGGTAACTGAGTTTTCTGCACGTTATGTTTTTTAAAGGCCCTCGGGTGTTCAGAGTGGTAGATCAGTAGAGGCTTCAGTTTGCAATCCCCACATGCACTGGCACAGAACAAGAGAGTTAACCTATCCTTCACTGGTTTGTGTCCTGGTAATGCCTTCTCCTCTTGTGTAATATAGGTTCTGTTAGGCATTTTCTTTCAAAACAGGCCTGTTTTGCCACAATCAAAAACTTGTTGGGGAACAAAGCCTTCAGCCTCTACAAACTCCTCAAACTCTGTAACAAAATCATTGGCGACATCTCTATCATTTTGACCCATACAAGTTCTAGCACGCGAGTTGTATTCCAAACAAAGGTCGAATACCAAGCAAAAATTTTCGTGTCCAAAAGTTGGACTTGTGTATTCCAAAGTGGACGTATACCTAGGTACCACTGTAGAAGCCAAAGGAATATAAGAAATTTTAGCATATAGGGGTTGAACAAGTGGGTTGTCCAAAAGAGAGGCAGAGGCAAACCTTGAGAGAGAAGTCAGAGATAAATAGAACAATGTACAGATGCTCCTCGCTTTGTGATGGTTCGACTTATGGTGTAAAACTTATTTTTTTGCATTGTACAATACTGTTTGTTTGATAGGATAAACTTGTATTCATATATTTACTTTTCAATACTGGTATTTAGTTACAGTAATTATTTGTTTATTTACTTATTCTAAGACAGTAGTTATTTATTTACTTATTAATATTTATTTACTTATTTATCATATATTCATTTTCAACACAATACTTTTAACTTACAATGGGTTCATCAGAGAGTAACCCCATAGTACGTTCAGGAGCACCTGTATAAAGGTTGGGGATGAATATCAGACAATTAATGATCAAGAGGCAGAACCCAGGAGCTGAAGCTTAAGACCAACAAACAGTCAGGATATAAAGTTAAGGTAAAGTTAGCCCTTCATTTATTACATCACTTATATCAGCTATATTTCATTTACTATATCAGTTATCCTTCATATATTACATCAATTAATGTGCTATTTTGTAAAAAATACAATATACTGTATAAGTATTATCTGCAGTCAAAAACACTGTACACCTCAGACTTCTGAAAGAACTTCTTTAAGGCCCCCGAGTATCTGAAAACACTGTTTAACTAGTATATTTTACAACGGTTAATGTTCACAACATTCCATATTGTAGCACTGTAGTTTAAACGTTTACAACAGATGATATAGTTAAGTAAGCATCCCTGAGCTTTCATGCAGCTTTGGACTTGACAAGACTAAGATCATTCAGAGAGTTGAGAAGTGCCTGCACATCACTTTCCACCTGCTGCCGTGAGTCTGAGAGTGACAGCTGACTAGTGAAGGACGTGAGCAACTCAGCCTCCTCTACACTTCCAGAGCACTCAAGGAAAGTCTGCATCATTTCTATAACCTGAAAATATGATTAGCAAATTACACAAAAATGACATACTGTATATAATATCAACCCAAATTATGTAAAGAGATATACTGTAAAACTTAAATGAATCTAGTGCACTAAAAATGCAGAGTTAAGAAGCTGGAATATCTTTTAACACTGAACTTCATTTCCCAGATAGAAGATGCTATAAGACACCACACTTATGTTCATAATGCAAAATGTTCCAGGAATTGTTTCCCCCACAGCTTTGTCTTAGACCAGGCCTCCTAAAAACAAACTGTAGGAATAAGAGATATGTAAGAAACACACATGTATAATAAATGAAATTAGAAGTATGCAAGATTTACCTGCAATCTTATATGTTTATGAGACATAAAAAGACAGGCAATACTGCCAGTCTGAAAGGTTTAACAAGATTGTACCTTATGATCTTATGACAGAATGGTAGTGCCTCCCTGGACAGTTACCATACTATCTACCAACCTACTAACTTTTGGTGAAAGAAATAACAAAACAACAGGTTCAAGTTCATGCTCATGGTAAATTTTTACAGTACATTCAAAACATTTACAGGCATTTACAAACCTGATAAACTTGCTTCTTAATTTCTTGAGAAGAGGAGTTATTATCTCTCTGCAAGAGTTTAAGTTTGGAGCGGGCCAGGTGCAGAGGAGAATAACCCTGGTTGTCTGTCTGTCTCACATTTGTACCTGCCATAATATTGCAAAAATTATACAGCTGTTACAGTCTTCTTAAACATACTAGCCATCTCCCACTAAGGGTGACCAAAGAAAAAAAAAATTTACCCATTCATTTAATAGCTGTCTTGATGTAAGTGCATAGCTATCACAATTCAAATGACCCTCCAAACTGCAACATCCCCACCACTCTTTCAGAATGCAGGTACTGTACTGTGCTTACCACTTCCAGAACTGAAGGTTGGCTATGTCATTTCCCTGAGTACATATACAAATGTTTCTTTTAAGATGATAAAATTTAAAGAGAAAAAATAAACTGACTAAAGTAGTCAGGCAGTCACAGATCAAGAATTTTGAAAAAACTGGCAAATCTCAGAAAGCATCTTTAAAAAATATAGAACTCTCTAACAATAATTAGTTACAAGATTTCCGAGTATCATTAATAAACAAGAGAAGAGATGAACCATAAAACTGATGAGGGGGGGGGGAAACAAGGTGGGTGGTGCACTGCGGCATCTGTGGAGACAAAGAATGTTATCCATGGAGGCAAAAAGGTAAATGTGCGAGAGTATAATGACACCAATACTATTGCATGGGTGTGAAGCATGAGTTGTGAATGTTGCAGTGAGAAGGAGGCTGGAGGCAGTTAAGATGTATCTGAAGACAGTGTGTGGCATAAAAATTATGCAGAGAATTCATAGCTTGGAGATTAGGAGGAGGTGCATGAGTTATTAAAGATATTATCCACAGGGCTGAAGAGAGGTCGTTTAGGTAATATGGACATTTAAAGAGGCTAGAGAAAAATAGAATGACTTGGAGGGTGTATAAACCTGTAGTGGAGGGAAAGTGGGGTAGGGATTGCCCTAGTAAAGGTTGTAGGGAAGGGGTAAAGGAAGTTTTGTGTGAAGGGCCTGGACATCCAGTAGGCACGTGTGAGCATATTACATAGGAGTGGAGGAAAATGGTTTAAGGAAAAAACAAGCTGTTGGAATGTGAGCAAGGTAACATTTTTGAAGGGATTCAGGGAAACTAGTTAGTCGGAGTTGAGTCTTTGAGGTGGGAAGTACAGTGCCTGCGCTCTGAACGAGGGGTTGAGGATATCGCAGCTTGGAGGGGCATCTGAACTAAAGTATTTCCATGCCTCTGGCAAGACAATGATAAGAGTGAATAATGGTGAAAGTGTTTCTTCTTTTCTGGGCCATTCTACCTCAGTGGAAGATGGTCACTGTGTTAAAAAAAATAATGAACAATATACTGTATAGTACTTAAAATGTATTGTACAAGTAGAAAACAGAGAGACCTCAGTGTCTATGAGAGAGATGCTTTTTTTATTAACACATCAGCCATTTTCCACCAAGGCAGGGTGACCTGAAAAAGAAAAAATACTTTCATCATCATTCACCCCATCACTGTCTTATCAGAGGTGTGCCTACACGACAGTTATAAAACTGCCACGTATAAACACCCCTCCTTCACAGTGCAGGCATTGTGCTTCCCACCTTCAGGATTCAAGTCTGGCTTGCCAGTTTCCCTGAATCCCTTCATAAATGTTACTTTGCTCACACTCCAACAGCACATTAAGTCATAAAACCATTTGTCTCCACCAACCTCTGCAACTTTTCTTCAAAATCTCCCAAAAGCACAGTGTCATCAGCAAAAAGCAATTGTGACAACTACCACTTTGTATCAGATTCTTTATCTTTTAATCCCACACCTCTTGCCAACACCCAAGCATTCACTTCTCTTACAACTCCATCCATAAATATATTGAACAACCATGGTGACATCACGCATCCCTGTCTAAGACCTACTTTTACTAGGAAATAATCTCACAGAAAATGGGGCTTATCTGCTATGGACAAGTGTTAATATGCTAACCTGCTTTCAAGAGCAGAGTGACTGTGGGAATGTGCGAAGTACAAGCTGCAAGATGAAGGGCTGTATTGCCTATGGCATCTCGTTGATTTGGATCAGCTCCATATTGAAGCAACAGTCTGAAATTATAAATAACAGTATTATAGAACTTGTAAGATTTGTGTAGATTTTTTTTTTATAACAAGTCGGCCATCTCCCACCGAGGCAGGGTGACCCAAAAAGAAAGAAAATCCCCAAAAAGAAAATACTTTCATCATCATTCAACACTTTCACCTCACTCACACATAATCACTGTTTTTGCAGAGGTGCCTAGAATACAACAGCTTAGAAGCATATACGTATAAAGACACACAACATATCCCTCCAAACTGCCAATGTCCCGAACTTCTCCTTTAGAGTGCAGGCATTGTACTTCCCATTTCCAGGACTCAAGTCCGGCTATATAAAAATAACTGGTTTCCCTGAATCCCTTCACTAAATATTACCCTGCTCACAATCCAACAGCTCGACAGGTCCCAAATACCATTCGTCTCCATTCACTCCTATAGAACACCCTCATGCACGCCTACTGGAAGTCCAAGCACCTCACCCACAAAACCTCCCTTACCCCTTCCTTCCAACCTTTTCAAGGACGACCCCTACCCCGCCTTCCTTCCCCTACAGATTTATACGCTCTCCCTGTCATTCTACTTTGATCCATTCTCACTAAATGACCAAACCACCTTAACAACCCCTCTTCAGCCCTCTGACTAATACTTTTATTAACTCCACACCTTCTCCTAATTTCCACACTCCGAATTTTCCGCATAATATTTACACCACACATTGCAAGACAGTGATGGAGTGAATGATGGTGAAAGTTTTTCTTTTTCGGGCCACCCTGCCTTGGTGGGAATCGGCGTGTGTAATAATAATAATAATAAAAATTGCCCTTAGACAGGGCATCTCCACTGCCTCCAACCGCCTCCTCACTGCTGCATTTACCACCCAAGCTTCACACCCATATAAGAGTGTTGGTACTACTATACTTTCATACATTCCCTTCTTTGCCTCCATAGATAATGTAGAAAGTTGAAAGTGAACATAGAAAAGAGAAAGGTGATTTTTATTATTTTTTTAATGATAACACGGCCGATTCCCACCAAAGGCAGGGTGGCCGTAAAAGAAAAACTTTCACCATCATTCACTCTCATGTCTTGCCAGAAGGGTGCTTTACACTACAGTTTTTAAACTGCAACTTAACACCTCCCCTTTAGAGTGCAGGACTGTACTTCATTCCGGACTCAAGTCCGGCTGGCCGGTTTCCCGAATCCCTTCATAAATTGTTACTTTGCTCACACCAGACACGTCAAGTATTAAAAACATTTGTCTCCCTTCACTCTATCAAAACGCTCGTCATGCCTGCTGGAGTCCAAGCCTCGCACACAAAACCTCCTTTACCCCCTCCCTCCAACCCTTCAGGGCCAGGGGGGTCTCCTCAAAGGTTGAAGAAGGGTTTTGGGGTTTTGTCCCCCCTCTTGGAACCACACCATACCTTACGTAGGTTGGAAAGATGGTATTTGGGGCCTCTCTTTTGGAACTAATTTTTTAAAAAGAAGGGACAAAATTTTCCTAACTAAATTTTAACGTTCACAATCCAACATTTCCCCTGGCCCAAATTATCCAAATTCGTTCTTCACTTTAGAACCCCTCAATTCATCTACTTGGAAAGTCCAACACCTTTACCCCAAAACTCCTCTTCCCCTTCCTTTCCCAACCTTTTATGACCCCTCCCCCCTTTTTTTTCCAAAATTTTAATTTACCCTTCTATTCTCTTTTCCTTCCATAAATGACAAACCACTTAAACCCCTTTCCCAGCCCTCTAAACTAAATATCCTTTATTTAAAACTCCACCCTTGCTTTTTCCACCGGCTCCAATTTTCCCATTAATAACACCAAAACATTGCCCTTGACCGCATCACCCCCATTTTGACCCAAAATTTTTTCCCTTTTTCTCTTTTGTATTTACCACCAAGGGGTTACAACCCATGTGGATTTTGGTCTACAACTTTCAAAATTCCCTTTTCTTTCCCCATGGATAATTTAGAAGTTAAAGTGAACTTTTTAGAAAAAGGAGAAAAGGTGATGAGGGTTATAAATTCCATTTAGATAAAGAAAAATTGGGGGGAGGAGTATAGAAGAAGTGAATGTTTTCAGATATTGGGAGTTGACGTGTGGGGGATGGATTTATGAAGAATGAGGTTAATCATAAAATTGATGAGGGAAAAAGGTGAGTGGTGCGTTGAGGTATTTTGTGGAGTAAAAAAAACGTTATCTATGGAGGCAAAGAAGGGAATGTATGAAAGTGTAGTAGTAACAACACTCTTATATGGGTGTGAAGCTTGGGTTGTGAATGCAGCAGCAAGGGGGCGGTTGGGGCAGTGGAGATGTCCTGTCTAAGGGCAATGTGTGGTGTAAATATTATACGGGAAAATTCGGAGTGTGGAAATTAGGAGAAGGTGGTGGAGTTAATAAAAGTTTTAGTCAGAGGGCTGAAGAGGGGTTGTTGAGGCGGGTTTGGTCATTTAGAGAGAATGGATCAAAGTAGAATGACATGGAGAGCATTTAAATCTGTAGGAGAAGGAAGGGGGTAGGAGTCGTCCTCGAAAAGGTTTGGGAAAGGGAAAGGGGTAAGGGAGGTTTTGTGGGCGAGGGGCTTGGACTTCCAGCAGGCGTGCATGAGCCCTGTCGATAGGAGTGAATGGAGACGAATGGTATTTGGGACCTGACGATTCTGATGGGTGTGAGCAGGGTAATATTTAATGAAGGGATTCAGGGAAACCAGTTATTTTTATATAGCCAGACTTGAGTCCTGGAAATGGGAAGTACAATGCCTGCACTTTAAAGGAGGGGTTTGGGATATTAGCAGTTTGGAGGGATATGTTGTGTATCTTTATACGTATATGCTTCTAAACTGTTGTGTTCTGAGCACCTCTGCAAAAACAGTGATTATGTGTGAATGAGGTGAAAGTGTTGAATGAAAGTATTTTCTTTTTTGGGATTTTCTTTCTTTTTGGGTCACCCTGCCTCGGTGGGAGACTGCCGACTTGTTGAAAAAAAAATATATATATATATATATATGTATACCTCAATGCACCACTCGCCTTTTAACTTCATCCTTCATAAATCCATCCGCCGACACGTCAACTCACAAATATCTGAAAACATTCACTTCTTCCATACTCCTCCCCAATCTGATATCCAATTTTTCTTTATCTAAATCATTTGATACCCTCATCACCTTAATCTTTTCTATGTTCGCTTTCAAATTTCTACCTTTACACACACTCCCAAACTTGTCCACTAACCTTTGCAATTTTTCTTTAGAATCTCCCATGAGCACAGTATCATCAGCAAAAAGCAACTATGTCCATTCCCATTTTGTATTTGATTCCCCATAATTTAATCCCACCCCTCTCCCGAACACCCTAGCATTTACTTCTTTTACAATCCCATCTATAAATATATTAACCCCTTGACTGTCGTGGTCGTATATATATGTTTAATGGGTTTGTTTGGTAGGCTGTAAGCGGGTGTTTAATGATAAACGTCTTCAGAGGCTTCTTACTTTATTGTTAAGTCATGGTGGGTACACAGGCTTGTATGTTGTGCCCATGGCCCGGGTCGGGCCATCCCACGAGAGAGCTAGGAGTAGGCCTTGTGCGACCACCACTTTCCATCATTTATAACGAAGGCTTATTTGGTGTTCTGGTAGCGGGGAGTAAATGATATGTCTTCGGAGGCTTCTTACTTTATTGAAAGGTCGTAGTGGGTACATAGGCTTGTGTGTTGTGCCCATGGCCCGGGCAGGGCCATCCCATGAGAGAGAGCTAGGAGTAGGCCTTGTGTCTTCCTGCTACTCCACTGTGTGAGTGAGAGTGAGGCAAGGGCAGGCAGGCTGAAGTGGCAACGCCTATAGGTGGCAGCACCAGCATGGCGCGAAATATGAACTAAGCTGGCAGACAGCACAGGCTGTCTGTGCAGACAGTACAGGCTGTCTACATATACGTCATGGGACATACCGTGTTTGACGTATCTATATGCATAAATTCTAGCGGCTTCAAATCAAGTGGGAGAGGGCTGGTAGGCCTACATGAGAGAGAATGGGTCTCAGTGGTGGGTGTGCACCCTGTGAAAAAAATCTGGGACTCAGCAGTACATTGGGGGAACGCCAACTCAGTAGTCCATTTTCACCATGCCTCACGGTAAGAAGTTCCTCACTCCTTGGCGGATTGGAGGTCTTTTGTTCCCAAGTGATAGCTCAAACAGCGATGAAAGTGTCAGTGAAAGTGAATTCCCTGGTTTTGAAGTGGGTGTGACCGAAAAAAGTGCCCAGGATAACGTAATTAGTGATGAAAACCCAGATGACCCACAACCTTCCACCTCTGGTGCTGGGCCGGCTCGTTCATGTTCACCTGTACCAGGACGAAAGAGGAAACTATTTGCTCGTGTACAAGACTCAGATGTGAGCAGTGTAAGTGATAGTGATAGTGATTTCAAGGTTATTGTAAGCAGTTCTAGTTGTGACAGTGAGGGTGAATATTCCCCAGTGAAGCGGCAGTATATACGACGTCGCATGTGGTCTGGTAGTGTGCCATATGCTCTTCCAAGAGGAAGGAGTACATCTCGGAGCACATCCCATGGCCCTACACCACGACCTGATAGTGAAGATGACAATATTGTTACGATGGGTATCAATGATGCAAGTGAGGCAGCAGGCGGTGGTGGTGATAGTGATGGTGGCACGAGTCATGTGACACCAGCAGCGGGCCACGCTACTACCCACGCTGCTGACTCTGCACAACTACAACCAGCCTCACCCGACCCCACAGTCCCACAACAACCACAACCTGCACAACCACAACCACATTACAATATCCAGAACCCACCAGCTGACCGCATCTGGGATTGGCAGCAAGATGACGAGTTTGTTCCCAGTCCCCATGACTTTGATGGAGGACAAAGTGGAATATGGCCATCATGTACACTTGGGAACAATGCCACTGAACTGGAATGCTTTCAGTTGTTCTTCGATGAACCCCTGATGGACATTATTGTCAGGGAAAGCAATACATACTTTGAGTACACCATGGCAAACACTATTCTGTCACCAAGATCATGCCTACACCAGTGGAAGGACAACTGTGGCAGAGATGTATCTGTTCTTTACCACAATAATGCTTATGCCACATGTGTATAAGCACAGTGTCAACACATACTGCATGACAGACCGCCTGATTTCAACCCCTGCTTTCAGTGACATTATACCAGCGAATAGATTTGTGTTACTGTTACGTACGTTACACTTTTCAAACAAAACAAGACCTGACAGAAGCGACAGGTTATATAAGATCAGACGTGTGTTTATGTACCTGAAACAAAAGTGCTGTATGTATTTTTATCCCTTCAGGAAGCTTATTATTGATGAGTCTTTGATTTTGTTCAAAGGAAGACTCTCATTCAAACAGTATATACCAAGCAAGAGGAAACGCTTTGGTATAAAGTTGTTTGTTCTGTGTGACTGCAAAATTGGTCTGGTTTTGGATATAATTGTGTACACTGGCGGTAAAACATTGGAAGATACCAGAAAGTTACTGGGTATCTCTGGTGATGTGGTTAGAACAACGATGGAGCCATATCTTGGTAAGGGGCATATTTTATATACGGGACAACTGGTACACAAGCCTATACTCAGGATTTCTTGCGAGGGTGAACATGACAGATTGTGTGTGGCACAGTGCGTGAAATTCGTAAACTATGCCTGGGTTTCAATGCTGGCAGTCGTAGAGGGGGAAGTGCAGGGTTTGCTGCCAAGAATCATGGCATTTCGGTGGCATGACAAAGTGATGTCACACTGTGACATCGTTCCCCGACACGAAATGGTAGACACTGGCAAGCAGATAGAGAGACCAATGAACCATTGTCAAACCTGCAGCTGTGAGGGAAATTAAAACCCTCAATATGCACTTAGTGGACAAATGAGACTGCAGTTTTGGTTTGCCGACTGTGTTTGCAAGAGTTATAAGTGGTACATAAAACTGTTTTTCCATCTTCTTGACATTTCCATGCTGAATGCTTATAATATGTATAAGTTGAAGACCAAGAAAAAACCCCAAAATTTATGGTGAATTTTGTTTGTCAGTCATCAGACAAATAAAAATTCAAGTCCCAAAGGGAAAACAACACCTGCAATAGACCAGCGCCACGAATTATCAACTTTATGTCCTCTGTCTGAGGCCTGGTGATCACTACCCCATCCCACTCCCTGCTATGCTCTCAAGGAAAAAATGCTCAGAAGTGTTTTGTCTGTGGACATACCACAAAACGCCCAAAAACGCAGAGGACATCGTTTTATGTGTGAGGGTGTAAAAGACCATTGTGCTTATACCATGTTTCAAAGAATTCCACAAGCTGCAGCAGTTCTAGAAAAGTGTCCAGTGATTGTACATAGGTATATATATTATAGAACAATTGTAATAAACGATTTTTTATATTGTTTGTTTGTGTAAACAAGTTTTAGCAACATTATAATGATACGAATGTTTTTGCTATAATTGTGTTACATTCAACGAGTGTATATTTAAACATTGCACAATAATTTGGTCTCACAGTCCACAAATATGTGAAAATAAATAAAAAAAAAATGAAAAAACAAGAAACCATCGAATACAAGTAAATCAAAGTTTACTGGGTGAGCGACAGTTGCCGCTGTTGCCGTTCACAGATCATTTTCAGCAAACTTCACGGCTCTATATCACGGTAAGTACTAATGGGAAAATTTTTTTTTGGACTAAAACAATCAGAAAAACAATCTTAACATTTTCATAAGAAAAAAAAATTTTGTTTTTTCGAATATTTTGCGACACCAGGAGAGACTTCAGGATTGGGCCTTTCGACAAAGGGTTAACCCTTAAATGGTCCAAATGTATATATACGTTTTTTCAACATCTGAAAGTATGTAAAAAAATGTAGATCTTCTTTTTTGTTTTACATTTGAAAACGTGTAAAAAAAACTTTTATCTACATTTTATTTTTTGTTACATATGAAAATATGTTAAAAAAAGTAGATCTACTTTTGTAGCACTACGAATTTGAACGTCGATTTGTTTGGACCGTTTAAGGGTTAAACAACCAAGGTGACATTACACATCCCTGTCTAAGACCTACTTTTACTGGGAAGTATTCTCCCTCTCTCCTACACACCCTAACCTCTGAGCCTCACTATCCTCATAAACACTCTTTACAGCATTTAGTAACTTACCACCTATTCTATATACTTGCAACATCTGCCAAATTGCTCCCCTATCTACTCTATCATATGCCTTTTCTACATCCATAAAAGCAATAAAAACTTCCCTACCTTTATCTAAATACTGTTCACATATATGCTTTAATGTAAACACTTGATCTACACACCCTTACCCGCTCTAAAACCTCCTTGCTCATCCGCAATCCTACATTCTGTCTTACCTCTAATTCTTTCAATTATAACCCTAACATACACTTTTCCTGGTAGACTTATTCCTCTCTAATTTTTACAATCTCTTTTGTCCCCTTTACCTTTATATAAAGGGACTATACATGCTCTCTGCCAATCCCTAGGTACCTTCCCCTCTTTCATACATTTATTAAACAAAAATACCAACCACTCCAACACTATATCCCCCCCTGATTTTAACATTTCTGTCATGATCCCATCAGTTCCAGCTGCTTTACCCCCCTTTCATTCTACGTAATGCCTCACGCACCTCCCCCATACTCACATCCTGTTCGTCTTCACTCCTAAAAGATGGTATACCTCCCTGGCCAGTGCATGAAATTACCGCCTCCCTTTCTTCGTCGACATTTAACCCTTTCAGGGTTTCGGCCGTACTAGTAAGGCTTACGCGCCAGTGTCCATGACATACTAGTACGCATAAATTCTAGCGCCTTCAAATCTAGTGAGAGAAAGCTGGTAGGCCTACATATGAAAGAATGGATCTATGTGGTCAGTGTGCGCAGTATAAAAAAATTCTGCATCACACTGTGCGTAATGAGAAAAAAAAAACTTTGACCATGTTTTTGGATTAAAACAGTGACTTTGCACTATATTTTCATATGGTATTTATTGTTGTATTCTAGTTTTCCTGGTCTCATTGTATAGAATGGAAGATATATTACAGAAATTGAGATGATTTTGACTGGTTTTACAATGAAAAGTACCTTGAAATTGAGCTCAAAGTAGCAGAAATGTTCGATTTTTACCAAAGTTCAAAAGTAAACAAATCATGCTAAGCGTCCAATACACGTCAACTGGTGAGTCTAATATTCTTTCACAAGTGCACCGATATTATTTATACCATTTCTACACTAATGCAGTAATCTGTATAACAGTAAATTTTTTTTTTTGTGAGAATAAAAATTCAAAGTGGAAAGCAAAAGAAATGTAAGAGGGGCCTGGGGACATCTCACTCCAAATTTTTTTCTTATTTTCATTAAAATTTCTTGACAGTGCCTCTCCCACTCTTATCATCTGCTCTCCTTTTGCACTCTCTTCACCTTTCTTTTACTCTCCATATACTCTACTCTTCTTATAACACTTCTGCTTTGTAAAAACCTCTCATAAGCTAACTGGGTATTTGTTGCATATGTAAAAACTCTTAGCAGTAACCTCAGAGATGAATGTAAAAACTTAATCTTTTTTTATTTTTTTATTATCACACTGGCCGATTCCCACCAAGGCAGGGTGGCCCGAAAAAGAAAAACTTTCACCATCATTCACTCCATCACTGTCTTGCCAGAAGGGTGCTTTACACTACAGTTTTTAAACTGCAACATTAACACCCCTCCTTCAGAGTGCAGGCACTGTACTTCCCATCTCCAGGACTCAAGTCCGGCCTACCGGTTTCCCTGAACCCCTTCATAAATGTTACTTTGCTCACACTCCAACAGCACGTCAAGTATTGAAAAACCATTTGTCTCCATTCACTCCTATCAAACACGCTCACGCATGCCTGCTGGAAGTCCAAGCCCCTCGCACACAAAACCTCCTTTACCCCTCCCTCCAACCTTTCCTAGGCGACCCTACCCAGCCTTCCTTCCACTATAGACTGATACACTCTTGAAGTCACTCTGTTTCGCTCCAATCTCTTTACATGTCCGAACCACCTCAACAACCCTTCCTCAGCCCTCTGGACAACAGTTTTGGTAATCCCGCACCTCCTCCTAACTTCCAAACTACGAATTCTTTGCATTATATTCACACCACACATTGCCCTCAGACATGACATCTCCACTGCCTCCAGCCTTCTCCTCGCTGCAACATTCATCACCCATGCTTCACACCCATATAAGAGCGTTGGTAAAACTATATTCTCATACATTCCTCTCTTTGCCTCCAAGGACAAAGTTCTTTGTCTCCACAGACTCCTAAGTGCACCACTCACCCTTTTCCCCTCATCAATTCTATGATTCACCTCATCTTTCATAGACCCATCCGCTGACACGTCCACTACCAAATATCTGAATACATTCACCTCCTCCATACTCTCTCCCTCCAATCTGATATCCAATCTTTCATCACCTAATATTTTTGTTATCCTCATAACCTTACTCTTTCCTGTATTCACTTTTAATTTTCTTCTTTTGCATACCCTACCAAATTCATCCACCAATCTCTGCAACTTCTCTTCAGAATCTCCCAAGAGCAGTGTCATCAGCAAAGAGCAACTGTGACAACTCCCACTTTATGTGTGATTCTTTATCTTTTAACTCCACGCCTTTTGCCAAGACCCTTGCATTTACTTCTCTTACAACCCCATCTATAAATATATTAAACAACCACGGTGACATCACACATCCTTCTCTAAGGCCTACTTTTACTGGGAAATAATCTCCCTCTTTCCTACATACTCTAACTTGAGCCTCACTATCCTCGTAAAAACTCTTCACTGCTTTCAGTAACCAACCTCCTACACCATACACCTGCAATATCTGCCACAATGCCCCCCTATCCACCCTGTCATATGCCTTTTCCAAATCCATAAATGCCACAAAGACCTCTTTAGCCTTATCTAAATACTGTTCACTTATATGTTTCACTGTAAACACCTGGTCCACACACCCCCTACCTTTCCTAAAGCCTCCTTGTTCATCTGCTATCCTATTCTCCGTCTTACTCTTAATTCTTTCAATAATAACTCTACCATACACTTTACCAGGTATACTCAACAGACTTATCCCCCTATAATTTTTGCACTCTCTTTTGTCCCCTTTGCCTTTATACAAAGGAACTATGCATGCTCTCTGCCAATCCCTAGGTACCTTACCCTCTTCCATACATTTATTAAATAATTGCACCAACCACTCCAAAACTATATCCCCACCTGCTTTTAACATTTCTATCTTTATCCCATCAATCCCGGCTGCCTTACCCCCTTTCATTTTACCTACTGCCTCACGAACTTCCCCCACACTCACAACTGGCTCTTCCTCACTCCTACAAGATGTTATTCCTCCTTGCCCTATACACGAAATCACAGCTTCCCTATCTTCATCAACATTTAACAATTCCTCAAAATATTCCCTCCATCTTCCCAATACCTCTAACTCTCCATTTAATAACTCTCCTCTTCTATTTTTAACTGACAAATCCATTTATTCTCTAGGCTTCCTTAACTTGTTAATCTCACTCCAAAACTTTTTCTTATTTTCAACAAAATTTGTTGATAACATCTCACCCACTCTCTCATTTGCTCTCTTTTTACATTGCTTCACCACTCTCTTAACCTCTCTCTTTTTCTCCATATACTCTTCCCTCCTTGCATTACTTCTACTTTGTAATCTTATAGAACAAAATTGCATTCTGAAATTTTCTTATACTGTACCACATTATGTACTGAACATCCCTAGTTTAACTGCTAAGGTAAATTTACATATACTGTACAGTGAATGCACAAAGCTGTCCCTACTGATGAACATCTGAGTCACAAACATCTGTATTTATAAACAGACACCATAACCAATTCATTTTATAACAAACACCAACCTAGAGATGTAAGCATTCAAATAAAAATTATTTTTACATTAAATAATTGTAAAACATGTTGTTTTTGTGACCCCTTACTATATCAGACTCAGGGGATTAACAGCAAGGTATTGAGTGTCAACAGTTACTTCATCTCTATACACAGAATTGACAAATGTTTCCACTCGTAAGGAACCTCTTCATATTGCACTCCTTTTATTTTGGAAGTTAAAAATGAATTTCAATAATAAATAATTGTTTTATATTATTTGTTAAATAATAATTAGTCTTATATTTTTTATTACTGACAATAGAATTTGTTGCAAATGTTTAACAACAGCAAAGGAAAAAAAACCTGTGAATGGCTAGGGTCTAGGGTTTAGTCCAAGTCTTACCTTGCAATATCTGTGTAGCCTTTAGAAGCAGCAATGTGCAGAGGAGATCTCTCTTTATCATCAGTAACTTTAGGGTCAACGCCTTCTCTTAAAAGTCGTTCAACGGTTTGAACATTATTTAAGCTAACAGCTATGCGAAGTTTTCTTTCTTCTGAAAATAATGTTTCAAGAAGTTGATAAGCTTTACAAATATAATTCCAAATTCCTAAAGACTGCTCTAAAATTCTACTATACTGCACCATATATGAAAACTACTATAGTGGAAACTTTATAGGTTATGCTTTTGAAGTTTTAAAAATGCATTTCTGTGATGGAGCCTAATGACCCACCAGGAACACAGCCAGCATACATTAACACTTCTACCTTTCCTAGACCCAGTAAGAACAATCTTGTATTTGTAACCACCCAGTTTCACTTGTCCTTTTCTCACTTCCCACATCTATTGTGTTGTAATACCCTTATGGATTGAGTGTTTCCTATAATATTAATAATAAAAGTAAAAGAAGTGCATTTGTATAACAGAAAAATGGGACAAAAGTGTGGAAGAATTATGGGGGACTATGCCCATTAAGTATACTGGGTAAAGTGTATGGTAGAATTATTATTAAAAGAATTAGAGGTAAGACAGAGAGGAGGACTGCAGAAGAACAAGGAGATTTAGGAAGAGTCAGGGATGTGCAGACCAAGTCTTAGGGAATGAAGGATAGGAGGATTATTTTCCAGTAAAAGTAGGCCTCACACAGGGATGTATAATGTTAACATGGGTGTTTAACATACTTACAGATAGGGTTTCAAAAGAGGTGAATGCTAGACTATCAGGGAGTGTGGAATTACGAGATAACAAATCAGATACAAAGTTTGGGTGTCACAGTTTCTCTCTGCTAATGACAAAATTGTTTTAGGAGATTACCAGAAAAGTTGCAAAGGTTGGAGAAATTTGGAAGGGTATATAAAAAGAAATTAACACTTAACATAGCAAAGAGCAACTTGAGGGCCAAAGAGGGGTTAACAAGGTGGTTTGGGCATGCAGAGAAGATATGGGAACAGAAACAAGATAGAGATATAGTGGTATCCATCACATAGGGAGGACGAATATTGATGTAAATGCACCTGTTGCAAACTGGTTCTGCAACTGGGCTGCTGGTAGAAGGCTCTGCAAGTAGAAAATGAAAGACAAGTGAAACAGAAATGGAAGACAAAGCCATGGAAAAAATGCAAGATAGTCCTTACTGGGCCTAGAGAATTTTAATGGGGGTATGCTGACTGTGTTCCTTAAAGGTCATCAGAGCCCTGCTGTAGATATAAAAATAAGAATTCTTCTTTCTTTCACCGTACCAGCCGTATCCCACCGACGCGGGGTGGCCCAAAAGGAAAAACGAAAGTTTCTCCTTTCAAATTTAGTAATATATACAGGAGAAGGGGTTACTAGCCCCTTGCTCCCGGCATTTCAGTCGCCTCTTACGACACGCATGGCTTACGGAGGAAGAATTCTGTTCTACTTCCCCATAGAGAAAAAATAAGAATTATAATACTAAAACTGGCCACTAAAAATGCAGAAGATATATGGATAAACTTATGCTTGAGACAGTGTAGTTACTGCACCCCTTTTTTCATTATGGGTATTCTGCACTGTCTATCATCTCTCCCTATCCTGTAAATGATTATTTCAGTGTGCATATTTCAAATTAGTCCCTCCAGTATTTTCCAAGAACTCTGCCAAAATTTTCAAGTCAGCAGTGTATACCATAACCAACAGCATTTAACCTTTTCAGGGTTTCAGACGTACTAGTACGGCTTACGCACCAGGGTTTTTGACGTACTAGTATGCCTAAATTCTAGCTCCCTCAAATCTTGTGAAAGCTGGTAGGCCTACATATGAAAGAATGGGTCTATGTGATCAGTGTGCGCAGTATAAAAAAAAAATCCTGTAGCACACAGTGCGTAATGAGAAAAAAAAACTTTGACCATGTTTTTGGATTAAAACAGCGAATTTGCACTGTATTTTCGTATGGTATTTATTGTTGTATTCTAGTTTTCCTGGTCTCATTTTATAGAATGCAAGACATATTACAGAAATTGAGATGATTTTGACTGGTTTTACAATGAAAAGTACCTTGAAATTGAGCTCAAAGTAGCAGAAATGTTCAATTTTTACCAAAGTTCAAAAGTAAACAAATCATGCTGAGCGTCCAATACACGTCAACTGGCGAATCTAATATTCTTTCACAAGTGCGCCGATATTATTTATACCATTTCTACACTAATGCAGTAGTCTGCATAACAGTAAATCTTCTATTTTTTGTGAGAATAAAAATTCAAAGTGGAAAGCAAAAGAATGTAAGAGGGGCGTGGGGACGTGACTAATGAACAGAGGAAATGTTATTTTAGTAATAGGAATGTCTTTCTTGTTTATTCTGGACCCTATATGGAAATTGGCATCTTTTGAAATTTGTGTGAAATTGGCAAAAATTGCTGAATTCTGACCACTGTACTGGATAGTTGAAATTGGTAAATAGGTGGTTTCTTGTACTCATTCGATAGAAAAAATGGAGTTCTAGTGAAATAGTTATGATTTTTGTCGACTAGTACACTGGAATTGGCCGAAAATAGGGCTCAAAAGGGTAAAATCGCCAATGCGTAAACATCGTCGAGACCGCTAACTTCGCGAGAGCATAATTCCATAAGTTTTCCATTAAATTTCATACTTTTGGTGTCATTATGATCGGGAAAAGATTCTCTATCTTTTCATAAGAAAAATATTTTTTTTTTTAAATTTGGGTGACCTTGAGAACAAGTCTGGGAGAGGGCTTGGGGACCCTGAAAGGGTTAAGGAGGCTATGCAATGTTTACATGACAGAGTAATTGCAGAGATGGTCAAAAAATTTTTCATACCAACTCTGCTGGATAATGGAAGACACAGTTATGCATAGTGTGTGACTGCTGGTGACATGATAGCTATGATGTATGATGGGGTTTAACCCTTTCAGGGCCCATGCCGTCGTTCTATGGCTTTGAGTTGAGGGTCCAAACCGTACATCTATACCATGAGCTCAGCTCACTCTGATAAGCTGTGAGTGGTAAATTTGGGCCTAGATATGAGAGAATACATCTATGTGGTATGTGTGCACCACATAAAACAAATCGTGCAGCACACAGTGCATAATGAGAAAAAAAACTGAGAACGTAATTTTCGATTAAAACAATGACTTTGCAGTGGTTTCTTTTTGTATGTTTTTTATAGTTGTATTTGCAATTTCATGGTCTCATTTGATAGAATGGAAGATATATTACAGAAATAGAGATGATTTTAATTGGTTTCATTACTGGAATGGCTTGAAACTGAGCTCCAAGTAATGGAAATGTTAAATTTTTGCTGATGTTCAAGAGTAAACAAATGACCTCACGTCTAATACACGCCAGCTGGTGGGTGGGTCTAATATACATTCACAAATGTGGTGATATTATTTATACAATTATTACAATATTGCATAACAGTAAATCTTCTATTTTTTGGTTTGAATAAAAATTCATTATGTGAATAAAAAATCAAAATGGAATTAATTTGCAAAGCCCAAAAACATAACTAATGAACAGAAAAAATGTAAGTTTAGTGCCAGGAATGCCTGCACTGTTTATTCTGGACCATATTTTGAAACTGGAATATTCTGAACTTTGTGTTAAATTGGCCAAATTACCAATTTCCTATCACTTTATTTTGTAGTTGAAACAGTTGACTTGGCAATTTCTTGTGCTCAATCAATAGAATAGAAGTAATACTAGTGAAATAGCCAAGAATTTGGTCGACTGGGATAATGTAATTGGCCTAAAATGGGAGTCAAAGTCGGCAAAATATCCAATGCGTAAATATTGCTGACACGTCAAAATTCGCAAGAGCATAATTTCATCAATTTTCCATCAAATTTCTTAATTTTTGTTTTATTACCTTCAGAAAAAGATTCTCTACCATTTCATAAGAAAAACTAACAAAATTATTTTTTTAAAATTCTTGGACCCTGGTACACACTTTGAAATTTGGCCTCTGGACCCTGAAAGAATTTAAGCCCATATTACACCAATAACTGTATAAGAAAGGCCTATTCCATATATTATACAGTACACAGATTAAGTCTCAAACAACTTACTAGCTTTTGGGGAGAGGACTTGATATTGCTGTTGTCTCATTTTTAGTCGAAGAGTTCGTAATTTCTTTTGAAGAGCGTTGTTTTCATAGGGGACTACTGAATAGCCTTGAGCTGATGTTGCAGAGAAATAAGAGAATTATAAATAATTCAGTGGTGTGTTAGAGTTCTCTATCCCCCCACCCCCAACAACCCTCTCCCCCACACACATCAAAAAGCAACTTGAGGAAGTACTGGAAATGCATTATCAACTGTAAATTTAGTGTTTACAAGAAATGACAAGAAAGAAGTTCATATAAATGATCTAAAATAATTGGTTAGTTATGGAGATTCTGGATTAATTACAACAGGAAAGTGAAATTTATCTATTTAATTTTATCGTCACCCATAAGGATAATTAAATTATTTATATTATACGTACAACACGTTACATGATTCACACTGATATAAATACGTACAGTAAGCTTCATAGCCACGGCTCAGAAACATAGAGGGCGAGACATTAGCAAAAGTGAGTCCTGGCGGAGGTTCCAGCTCAAATGTTGTGCCACCTTCCTCTAAGCTTTCCCCCTCAGAAAGAGGAAAGTGTAGCTGCAGTCGACTGCCTTCAGGAACATCCATCTTAGGCTGCATCAAAACATGAAAGGTTTTCATTCATAGTTAAAGTATCAGTGATGTTTCTGTCTCTCAACAGAAAATTTTTGTGTACAGTATTTACTAATGTACTGCATACTCATTGGACATGTTGCCTAGAGCAATCAATTAGATATATTTACACACAAAGGTATTCTCTCCATGAAAAATATTTTAATTATTTTCACTAAGTAATGAAAAGAATTCTAAAGGTTCCAAAATATAACTTTTACTTATCCTAATATCTGACACATTCACTAGTCTACAGTATAACATTCTTTGTACATTGTTTAAGATAAGATTTTGTTCCGAATTTTAACCCCAGAGGTTTAGCCACACAGGATAACCCAAGGAAGGGACTGCATCATTGAGGGACTATCTGTCTTATTTCCATTGGGGTCCTCAGTTTTATCCCTTAGGATATGACCCATACCAGATGACTAACACCCAGGTACCTACTTGCTTGCTTGGTGAATGGTATAACAGGTGTAAGGAAACATGCCCAATGTTTCCACCCTTGCCGAGGATTGAACCACGGACACTCAGTGTGTGAAGCGAGAGCGTTTCCTACCAGGCCACGGGACACCATGGCATTTACAATTTCTCAAACTGTACTGTAGTATAATGAAGACACCATGCTGCAATACAAAAAACACTGGGTATGTTCCCATTCAACAGTATGCAGCATCTGTACAGCTTTCTACAAGAAAATTAACCCCCTCTAACAGAAGAATAGTACATATTCAGAAACTTGAATGAAAAAACTTTAGAACTTTATACAAGACATATGTCAAGTCAATTATAGAGTACATGGCTTGTGTAAGAGACCCACCTGGTCAAACAAGTGCAGAAGCTTGAAAAGGTCTAAAGTTTGCAACTACGTACACTAGTTTCAGAACAAAAAAATTGCAGTTTGAGAAATGGGTAAAGGAAGTGAACCTGAAAACCTAGGTGGGGATAAATGCTAGGAGAGATACAATTACAATATAAAGCATTTAAAAAAAAATGATAGAGCAGAGAGTTAGAACTGTTTGAGTTATGAGGACCAGGAACAAGGAAACACAGATGGAAGCTGAAGACACAAATGAGTCATGTGGCTGAAAGGTGGAATTAGTTAAATGAAGACATAGTAAGAGCAATCTCAATACACAGATTCAAAAGTAGATATGATACTGTCCAAACACAACTTGGTTTGAATATGACGTAATAGTTAAAACAGAAAAAGTTCACATACGTATGATAAAATGAATTCCTGAAATGAGAAATATAAGTTATAAAGATTAAAGACACTAGAAATATCTTTATTGAACGATGGATCAAAAGATAACTGCACTAAATTTATAAACAGATGTGAAAAGAAGTCAAGGAGGATTTCTTCACAACTTATCACTACGATATGCCAATAATAATTTTGTGCTTTATGAACCTTTGCAAAAATTTACCACCTCAAGTTAAACTAACAAATTGTAAACAAATATCTAAATTTAACCTGTTCACCTGGCAGTAAGTAGGTGCCTAGGTGTTAGTCAGTTGCTGTGGGTCGCATCCTAGGGGACAAGATTAAAGGCCCAAATGATACACTGACTTTATTGGGTTATCCTGGGTGGCTAACCCTCCAGGTTAAAAAATACAAACAAAATCTTATCTCTATATACAGAATATACAAATATTATTACCATACATTACCCCACCAAAGCAAACACACTATTCAAATTCAATAAATGCATATACGGGAGAAGTAAATATAGTTGGACACATAATTATTATATTGAAAGTGGAAGTGCTAAACCCATAAAGGATATATAGTCCCTGGGGAGTGGGAGGCACTTATATCTGATTCAAGGAAAGGTTATTATTAATATAATCATAACTGAGCAGAAAACCCACAAGGGTCATATAGCATTGCTCAAGGAGAGGTTAGCCACATTTCCTTGGACCAAGAGCACTTCATTGCCAGGACGGATACAGATGAACCACAGCAGTGTCAGGAAATATTTCCTCAGCCTTTGGGTGGTCAAATAAGAAAATAACCTATATGAAGCATAGCAGGGTCCAAAAGGTTAGGAAGTGAAATAATTATTATAATAAAAAAGAAGCACTAAGCCACAAGGGCTATACAGCGCTGCAGGGTAGGGAAGGAAGCGAGGGTATCGGGCGGCAGAAGGGGGGAGGGATGATTAGTAGGTTACAGAAAACAGCGGGGCAGGGGATAGTGCGGGGGGTAGAGGGTAGCAAGAGACTGAAGTAGAAAGGGCTGAAGGTATCATCAGAGTTTGTGGAGTAAGTCAGTTGTTGTCAAAAAGTCAATGAGAGAGTCCGGATGAAAGGTGGGTCCATCGGCGAGAAGGGAAGGTAAAGAGAGGAAGTGAAATAAGCCATGTAAATTAAAGGATTTTTATTAATATTTTTATGAAGGGTTCAACTTACAGGAGTCATACAGCACATAAGGAATAGATTGTTATATCAACACATACTACATCTTAGATATGTTGTGGTTCAGAGGATCATTCTTCCTATAGCACAGTCTCAGACCAAGTAATCAGATATAGTCCATGAGAGATGCAGCTCCAATTCATTGGACCAAGAACTTTTCACCAACATTAAAGCACCTCCCCCCCCCCATCAAGGGTGACAGGGCCATGACTCAAGGCTGTCCCTGCAATCAAAAATATGTGAATTAGGTGGTCTGGGCATAGAACTACTGCCTTTCTAGACCTACCATTTTAAAAACAGAAGCAGACGTGTTGTTATGGATATTAGCAATATTTCTTCCTCTGGCTGAAACCTCGGAATCATTATTGTTCTTCCAGTTCTCTATCCCTTCTGTTGGGATGACGTTAAGGGTAGTTGCAGCCAGTGTCTTTAATGGTGATGGCAAAGTGTTAGTGGCAGCTGCGGCGGCTGCCAGACTCCTGAGTGTAGTGGGTGCTAGAGCAACCTCTGAGGTACGTGGGTGAGCAAAGACGGGTGACGGCGAGTGGGGAGAACTGGGTGATGAGAGAGGAGAGCTGGGTGACGGAGGCGAGTTGGGTGCAGGAGACGGGTGAGGGGAGTTGGGTGAGGGAGAGAGGATGGGAGAGCTAGGTGAGGGATGAGGAGCCCGGGGTGAGGGAGATAAGTGAGGAACTCTGCTGGGTGAGGCGGCTGATCCCTCCATTACCACATCTCCACCACCATCACCACCACTACCACCACCATCACCACCACCATCCTCCACACTACCATTACTACTGTCGGTCGAGTCAATTCCAGAATCCATTGTTGGTGTGAGAGGCACCTGACACACCTCCTCTACATTGACTGACGCCAAGGTATCACCTTCATATTCCCGGGTTGTGTCATTAACCTCAATAATAACCCAATAATGACCTTTTCAACAACATCTTTCACATATTTATTGCTTTTATAACCTGAAATCAAAGATCCAGTTGTTTATTTCTATAAATGCAACTTATTTTAGGGTTTTAATTTGGTTGAAAATGATTTACTATGCCTGTAAAAATGATCAAAACACGTTATGTTATTGTTGTTGTTGTAAGTAAATAAAACAAGTAAGTGAGTAGTTAAGTAAGTAAGCAAGTTTGAAAATAAGTAAAATAAATAAAATAGGTAAACAAGTAAAAGTAAGTAAATAAGTAATAACGAATAAATAAAGAAATAAAGAAAGGAAATAAGATAAGATAGTACGATCATGTTCGTACAGCATATTGATAGCAAAGAAACAAGTCAGTTGATCAGATGAAATTGGTGGCCCACAGATGGCTCCAACTTCATCCTGTTCCCTACTTGTATGTCTCATAACAATAAAAAGGCTTTTAAATGAGCTGATGTAGGTAACAGTTCTTAGCTTGTAAATAAAATTAGGTATCCTTACCTAACCTTATAAAACCGTGTGTAAAAAAATAGTTTAATTTAGGTACAATTTACACACATTTCAGATGATCACAATTGTCTTATATAATAACTGGTGTGTAAATTACCTAGAATAACCTCCCCCCCCTCCAAAAAAAAAGTCATAGTAATTTATTTCCAGAAAGGTTCTTTGACGACAGTGAAGGGCTCTTGATCTAAGGAATTGAATTTACCCTTTCTTTCCTTCAAAACTCTTCAATTATCCAAGGCGTTATACGACCCCTAGGGGTTTAGCGCTCTCCCACCATTGCTGGCTTCGTATCAGAAACCTTTTCCTACGATGATAAGTTGAGGGATTTGCAATCTCGGATAACTGTTGGGCCATTCTTGACTTCAGGGCCAACTCTGAGTTCATTAAATTATTCCTTAAAATGTCTAATATCAGGTGGATTTATTTAGTGGAAACGGTATAAAACGTAATCTAACCTATGGAAACCTAGCATAATTCAAGCAAAAGCAACATAATTTAGCATTACTCCGCCAGTGGTAGATATGGGACTGGCTCGTCTCTGTTTACGTTCGATGCATATTTGTTTACACTACCGTGATTGGTCAGGTGCTACAAGATTCAATACTAACCGCATAAGACACATGGGCAACACTTGGATATCTTTATTTTGAAGACGTTTCGCCAATTACTGGCTTTACCAATTTAAAGCTGCTGTGGAAAATTTTGGATTTTACTTAATTCATCGCGTGTAAATTTGAATAATACAATAATTCTGTAATAAAATATGATGCTGATTTAACCCTTTCGAGAAATTTTGAGTGAGAGGGGTGTAGAACAGCTACTGAGTGACGCCGGGAGTTAGTTTAATATGTTTATTATGCACCCCATACCCATCCTGTGGGCGGTAGTCAAAAGATTACAGAGGTACATAATTGGTCCAGGGACTGGACTCCAAAGTTTTGATAGCTGAGCAAGTTACAGAGGTAATGAACTCACAATTTACAAAGGTAATGAACTCCAGGTAGGTCTGGTCACAATCATGACAAGTTACCTGGAGTTTACCTGGAGAGAGTTTCGGGGGTCAACGCCCCCGCGGCCCGGTCTGTGACCAGGCCTCCTGGTGGATCAGCGCCTGATCAACCAGGCTGTTGCTGCTGGCTGCACGCAAACCAACGTACGAGCCACAGCCCGGCTGATCAGGAACTGACTTTAGGTGCTTGTCCAGTGCCAGCTTGAAGACTGCCAGGGGTCTGTTGGTAATCCCCCTTATGTGTGCTGGGAGGCAGTTGAACAGTCTCGGGCCCCTGACACTTATTGTATGGTCTCTTAACGTGCTAGTGACACCCCTGCTTTTCATTGGGGGGATGGTGCATCGTCTGCCAAGTCTTTTGCTTTCGTAGTGAGTGATTTTCGTGTGCAAGTTCGGTACTAGTCCCTCTAGGATTTTCCAGGTGTATATAATCATGTATCTCTCCCTCCTGCGTTCCAGGGAATACAGGTTTAGAAACCTCAAGCGCTCCCAGTAATTGAGGTGTTTTATCTCCGTTATGCGCGCCGTGAAAGTTCTCTGTACATTTTCTAGGTCGGCAATTTCACCTGCCTTGAAAGGTGCTGTTAGAGTGCAGCAATATTCCAGCCTAGATAGAACAAGTGACCTGAAGAGTGTCATCATGGGCTTGGCCTCCCTAGTTTTGAAGGTTCTCATTATCCATCCTGTCATTTTTCTAGCAGATGCGATTGATACAATGTTACAAAGGTATTTACAGATTACAGAGGTACGTAATGGGTCCAGGGACTGGGCCCCCAAAGTTTTGATAGCTGAACTAGGTACAAAGGTAATGAGCTCACAAGTTACAAAGGTAATGAATTCTGTAGAATGGTTACTTACGTTTATACATGGCTACAATCATGAACAAATTATAGAGTAATGAGCAATTCTCACTTCCACACCCGGTCACAACTGTAATGTGTTATTGGTGCAAATATTGATTGTTGAGTCACACACACACACACACACACACACACACACACACACACACACACACACACACACACACACACACACACACACACACAAAAAAAAAAAAAAAAAATGGGTTGCCAGAGAGCAACAAGAAAAACCAAGGGACAGGAGGAGGAAAATGCAAAGGAAGATTGGGCAGCAGAGCTCATAAAAAGGGATCATGAATGGGAAAAGAAACTAGAAGAACTTAGCATGAGAATGGAAGAGAGGATAGATATGGAAAGCAGGAAGTGGGAGGTGCATGTCAAAGCAGCAGAAGCTAGGATACAGAGTTTAGAAGAGGAACTGAAAAATCTGAAACAGCCTAAAGAACTAAAGAACATTTTGGGATTGACAACAGAGACTGCTACCTCAGCCACAAATAAGGGGACTGTAGGGAAAGAAGGGGCACAACTGCATGAAGATGCTCTATCAGAGGAGACTGTAGCAAATGAAAGAGCTAAGCTTTATGTGGAGGTCCTAACAGACAACAACAGAGCCCAAGGAAAGCCGGGAAGGGAAAATGACAGGCCACTGAGCCCAAGTACATTAGCCAGTGAAACTGATGAAAGGAAAGCTGCAGTGGAGGAAACCAAACTAAATGAGGGGATACACAGGGATATGCAGTGGGAGAATGAAAGGGTGAGGTCAGTCTTTGTGTATGGGCTCCAGGAAGTCGAAGGGGAAACATATGAAGCAAGAAAACAAGGGGAAAAAAAAAGCAATTGAAAGCATCATGAAAGCAATAGGAGAAGACGATATGACCCAGCTGGAAAATTTTCGGAGAATAGGGGGGTTTGTAAAAAAAAGAACCCGGCCAGTGAGAGTGACCTTCAAGGCAGAAGCGACTCGGACCAGGATACTGCAGGAGAAAGCACGATTAAGGGACATGACGGCATACAGGAGGGTGTATCTCGACCGCGACAGAACACAAGAAGAAAGGAAGAAACTGAGAGAGATGGTACAAAGGCGAAAGGAGGAAAGAGAGGGGATGGAGAAGACAGACAGGAGATCCCAGACCCAGGAAGAAGATCTAATACAGCCTCCCTCACAAACTTTCTATAGAAGCCTCCCAACCAGGTCAACCCCAGTGCAACCAAACACTCTAAATCAAAACACCCATGCCACATCCAATGCCCCCACCCACTACATTACAAACTTTACCCCCACAGCAACAACCCATAGTTCCTTACCAGGTCTCCCACTTCCCCAACCCCAATATACTTCCCAGACCACAGTCTTAGAAAAGAAGTTGAAGGTGTGGTATACAAATGCAGATGGAATAACAAACAAGTATGAGGAGTGGCACGAAAGAATCAAAGAGACATCCCCAGACATAATAGCACTCACAGAAACAAAACTCACCAGAATAATAACAGATTCAATCTTTCCATCCGGATATCAAATCTTCAGGAAAGACAGAGGGAGGAGAGGGGGAGCAGGAGTTGCACTGCTCATTAAAAACCAGTGGGGTTTTGAGAAAATGGAAGGAATGGATGGCATGGGCGAAAGGGACTACTTAGTAGGAACAATCCAGTCTGAGGGACATAGGTGATAATTGCAGTAATGTACACCCACCACAGAACTGCAGGAGGCCAAGAGAGAATACGATGAGAGCAACAGAGCAATGATCAACACACTAGCCGAGGTGGCCAGGAGAGCACACATGGGGGGAGCAAAGTTACTAGTTATGGGTGATTTCAATCACAAGGAGATTGACTGGGAAAACTGGAGCCCCATGGGGGTCCCGAAACATGGAGAGCCAAGATGATGGATGTGGTACTGGAGAACCTCATGCATCAACATGTTAGAGACACTACCAGAGAGAGGGAGAGGATGAACCAGCAAGGTTGGACCTTGTATTCACCATGAGTAGTTCGGACATCGAGGGTATCATGTATGAAAGGCCCCTGGGAGCTAGTGATCATGTGGTTCTGTGCTTCGACTACATAGTTGAGCTCCAAGTGGAGAGAGTAGCAGGAATAGGCTGGGAAAAACCAAACTACAAAAGGGGGAACTACTCAGGCATGAGGAACTTCCTTCAAGACATTCAGTGGGAGAGGGAACTGACAGGAAAACCAGTACAAGAAATGATGGACTATGTAGCAACAAAATGCAAGGAGGCAGAGGAGAGGTTTGTTCCCAAGGGAAACAGAAATAATGGGAAGAACAGAACGAGTCCTTGGTTCACCCAAAGGTGTAGGGAGGCAAAAACTAGGTGTACTAGAGAATGGAAAAGGTACAGAAGACAGAGAACTCAGGAAAATAAAGAAATCAGCCGAAGAGCCAGAAACGAATATGCACAGATAAGAAGGGAGGCTCAGAGACAATATGAAAATGACATAGCATCAAAAGTAAAGACTGACCGAAGCTGTTGTACAGCCACATCAGGAGGAAAACAACAGTCAAGGACCAGGTAATCAGACTGAGGAAGGGTGATGGGGAATTCACAAGAAACGACCGAGAGGTATGTCAGGAGCTCAACACAAGATTTAAAGAGGTATTTACAGTGGAAACCAGTAGGACTCCAAGAAATCAGAACAGGGGGCACACCAGCAAGTGCTGGATGAGGTACATATAACCAAGGAGGAGGTGAAGAAGCTGCTATGCGAACTTGACACCTCAAAGGCGGTGGGACCAGACAACATCTCTCCATGGGTCCTTAAAGAGGGAGCAGAGATATTGTGTGAGCCATTAACAAAGATCTTCAACACATCATTTGAAACTGGGCAACTCCCTGAGGTATGGAAAATGGCAAATGTAGTCCCAATTTTTAAAAAGGGAGACAGACATGAGGCACTAAACTACAGACCTGTATCTCTAACGTGTATAGTATGCAAGGTCATGGAGAAGATCATCAGGAGGAGAGTGGTGGAGCACCTGGAAAGAAACAAGTGTATAATTGACAACCAGCACGGTTTCAGGGAAGGAAAATCCTGTGTCACAAACCTACTAGAGTTTTATGACAAGGTGACAGAAGTAAGACAAGAGAGAGAGGGGTGGATCGACTGCGTATTTTTGGACTGCAAGAAGGCTTTCGACACAGTTCCTCACAAGAGGTTACTGCAAAAGCTAGAGGACCAGGCACACATAACAGGAAAGGCACTGCAATGGATCAGAGAATATCTGACAGGGAGGAAACAACGAGTCATGGTACGCGACGAGGTGTCAGAGTGGGCGCCTGTGACAAGCGGGGTTCCACAGGGGTCAGTCCTAGGACCTGTGCTGTTCTTGGTATACGTGAATGACATAACGGAAGGGATAGACTCAGAAGTGTCCTTGTTTGCAGACGATGTGAAGTTAATGAGAAGAATCGAATCGGACGAGGATCAGGCAGGACTACAAAGAGATCTGGACAGGCTACAAGCCTGGTCCAGCAACTGGCTCCTTGAATTTAACCCTGCCAAATGCAAAGTCATGAAGATTGGGGAAGGGCAAAGAAGACCGCAGACACAATATAGTTTAGATGGCCAAAGACTGCAAACCTCACTAAAGGAAAAAGATCTGGGGGTGAGTATAACACCGAGCATATCTCCTGAGGCGCACATCAATCAGATAACTGCTGCAGCATACGGGCGCCTGGCAAACCTACGGATAGCGTTCCGATACCTCAGTAAGGATTCGTTTAAGACTCTGTACACCATCTACGTCAGCCCATACTGGAGTATGCAGCACCAGTTTGGAATCCACACCTAGTCAAGCACGTCAAGAAATTAGAGAAAGTGCAAAGGTTTGCAAACAAGACTAGTCCCAGAGCTACGGGGATTGTCCTATGAAGAAAGGTTGAGGGAAATCGGCCTGACGACACTGGAGGCCAGGAGGGTCAGGGGAGACATGATAACGACATATAAAATACTGCGCGGAATAGACGAGGTGGACAAAGACGGGATGTTCCAGAGATGGGACACAGACACAAGAGGTCACAATTGGAAGTTGAAGACTCAGATGAATCAAAGGGATGTTAGGAAGTATTTCTTCAGTCATAGAGTAGTTAGGCCATGGAATAGCCTAGAAAGTGATGTGGTGGAGGCAGGAACCATACATAGTTTTAAGGCGAGGTTTGATAGAGCTCATGGGGCAGGGAGAGAGAGGACCTAGTAGCAATCAGCGAAGAGGCGGGGCCAGGAGCTGTGACTCGACCCCTGCAACCACAAATAGGTGAGTACAAATAGGTGAGTACACACACACACACACACACACACTTTAGTTTAATATCTTTATTATGCACCCCATACCCATCCTGTGGGCGGTAGTCAAAAGATTACAAAGGTACATAATGGGTCCAGTGACTGGACCCCAAAGTTATGATAGCTGAACTAGTTACAAAGGTAATGAACTCCAGGTAGATCTGGTCACAATCATGGCAAGTTACAGAGGTAATGAATCAGCTTCACTCCTATACATGGTTACAGTCATGAGCAAATTACAAAGTAATGAACCACTGATACGTCCACACCTGGTCACAATTGTAATGAGTTATAAATACAAATATTAAGTGGATCATACACCCACACTAGCGCGCGCGCACACACATACACACACGAGGGCGCACGCACGGACATGTGCACACGAGCGTACAAATATTTGCATACACACAAGGACGCACACCCACACACACACACCCACACACACACACACCAACACCCACACACACACACCCTCACACACACACACACCAGGACCAGGCAGGACTTCAAAGAGACCTGGACAGACTGGACACCTGGTCCAGCAAATGGCTTCTCGAATTTAATCCTGCCAAATGCAAAGTCATGAAGATAGGGGAAGGGCACAGAAGACCACAGACCGAGTATAGGCTAGGTGGCCAAAGACTGCAAACCTCACTCAAGGAGAAAGATCTTGGGGTGAGTATAACACCGAGCATGTCTCCGGAAGCACACATCAACCAGATAACTGCTGCAGCATATGGGCGCCTGGCAAACCTGAGAACAGCATTCCGATACCTTAGTAAGGAATCGTTCAAGACACTGTACACCGTGTATGTCAGGCCCATACTGGAGTATGCAGCACCTGTTTGGAACCCGCACTTGATAAAGCACGTCAAGAAACTAGAGAAAGTACAAAGGTTTGCGACAAGGTTAGTTCCAGAGCTAAGGGAATGTCCTATGAAGAAAGATTAAGGGAAATCGGCCTGACGACACTGGAGGACAGGAGGGTCAGGGGAGACATGATAACGACATATAAAATACTGCGTGGAATAGACAAAGTGGACAAAGACAGGATGTTCCAGGGAGGGGACACAGAAACAAGAGGCCACAATTGGAAGTTGAAGTCACAAATGAGTCAGAGAGATATTAGGAAGTATTTCTTCAGTCATAGAGTTGTAAGGCAGTGGAATAGCCTAGAAAATGACGTAGTGGAGGCAGGAACCATACACAGTTTTAAGACGAGGTTTGATAAAGCTCATGGAGCGGGGAGAGAGAGGGCCCAGTAGCAACCGGTGAAGAGGCGGGGCCAGGAGCTAAGACTCGACCCCTGCAACCACAAATAGGTGAGTACAAATAGGTGAGTACACACACACACCCTCACACACACCCACACACACACACCCACACACGCACAGACACACATGCACACACACACGCACACACACACCCACACATGCACACACACACACACATGCACACACACACGCACACACACACACATCCTCACACACACCCACACACCACCCTCACACACACCCACACACACACACACCCACACACGCACACACAAAAAAGGAGACAGAAAAGAGGCACTAAACTATAGACCTGTGTCATTCACGTGTATAGTATGCAAAATTATGGAGAAGATTATCAGGAGGAGAGTGGTGGAGCACCTGGAACGGAACAGGAGTATAAATGCCAACCAGCACGGATTCACGGAAGGCAAATCCTGTGTCACAAACCTTCTGGAGTTTTATGATAAAATAACAGAAGTAAGACAAGAGAGAGAGGGGTGGGTTGATTGCATCTTCTTGGACTGCAAGAAGGCCTTTGACACAGTTCCTCACAAGAGATTAGTGCAGAAGCTAGAGCATCAGGCGCATATAACAGGAAGGGCACTGCAATGGATCAGAGAATACCTGACAGGGAGGCAACAACGAGTCATGGTACATAATGATGTATCACAGTAGGCACCTGTGACGAGCGGGGTCCCACAGGGGTCGGTCCTAGGACCAGTGCTATTTTTGGTATATGTGAACGACATGACGGAAGGGTTAGACTCGGAAGTGTCCCTGTTTGCAGATGATGTGAAGTTAATGAGGAGAATTAAATCTGATGAGGACCAGGCAGGACTTCAAAGAGACCTGGACAGACTGGACACCTGGTCCAGCAAATGGCTTCTCGAATTTAATCCTGCCAAATGCAAAGTCATGAAGATAGGGGAAGGGCACAGAAGACCACAGACAAAGTATAGGCTAGGTGGCCAAAGACTGCAAACCTCACTCAAGGAGAAAGATCTTGGGTGAGTATAACACCGAGCATGTCTCCGGAAGCACACATCAATCAGATAACTGCTGCAGCATATGGGCGCCTGGCAAACCTGAGAACAGCATTCCGATACCTTAGTAAGGAATCATTCAAGACACTGTACACCGTGTATGTCAGGCCATACTGGAGTATGCAGCACCTGTTTGGAACCCGCACTTGATAAAGCACGTCAAGAAACTAGAGAAAGTACGAAGGTTTGCAACAAGGTTAGTTCCAGAGCTAAGGGGAATGTCCTATGAAGAAAGATTAAGGGAAATCGGCCTGACCACACTGGAGGACAGGAGGGTCAGGGGAGACATGATAACGACATATAAAATACTGCGTGGAATAGACAAGGTGGACAAGGACAGGATGTTCCAGGGAGGGGACAGAAACAAGAGGCCACAATTGGAAGTTGAAGACACAAATGAGTCAGAGAGATAGTAGGAAGTATTTCTTCAGTCATAGAGTTGTAAGGCAGTGGAATAGCCTAGAAAATGACGTAGTGGAGGCAGGAACCATACACAGTTTTAAGACGAGGTTTGATAAAGCTCATGGAGCGGGGAGAGAGAGGGCCTAGTAGCAACCGGTGAAGAGGCGGGGCCAGGAACTAGGACTCGACCCCTGCAACCACAAATAGGTGAGTACAAATAGGTGAGTACACACACGCATACACACACCCACACACGCGCACACACACCAACAATACCACCAGTCCGATAACAATCTTCTTTGCAAATATACAGGGTCTAAAGCCAGCAACAAACAACAAAATACCTTTCATCTGTGGACTGCTTGCAGAGGCAAAGGCAATGTTCGCGGCTTTCACTGAGACCCACATAAAGGATCACTTGGACAACGAAATAAGGATCCCAGGTTACAACCTATACAGATGTGACAGAGTGAACAGGCAAAAGGGGGGGGGCGGTTGACCTGTACATTGCAGAGTCACTTGTTTGCATAGAACTGCTTAATGCCCCATTCTGACCCTGCCTTGTTTTTAGACCGCTCTTCGGACACTCCTGATGCCCCTGTACCTCTTGCTGGTGCTGTTTCCTCACCCGCTTCAGGTACCGGGGCTTTGACTGACTCCTTCGATTTGTCTGACCTCCACTCTCCTTTGACTATGCTTCCGGCCTCTCCCTCTACGGTACGGCAATTTTCGAATCACCAGCCTATTTCACGCCGGACCAACTCCGGTCCTACTCCTAAATGCCAACGTCAATCTCCTGATGATGCTCCTTCATTACCTTCCCATTCTACTCGGAAAAGACCGACACGTCATGCACTCCCTCTCCACGCTCAGTTTTGGACCACACAATGGACTAAATTCTTTACTTTAAGACCAACTTCTTCTTCTGCCTATCTTTCTGACCATAGTATTGGCAAAGCGCTCCTGCGTCATGTTGGTAGAGATATTTCATTTCATGCTCTCAAGAGCGGTACGTGCATTGTCACTGTCCAGAATGCTACCCAAGCTCATGATCTTTCTCTCCTTTCGAATATCGATACTACTCCTATCACTATTGAAAAAATCTTTCTCTCAATTCTTGTAGTGGTACTGTCATTCTGCCCCATACCATAGTCCAACAGAATTTCCAATCATGTGGCAATGACATTTTTGAACAGCTGGAACTCCAGGATCTCCCAATCCTCAAAGTAGACGCTTATGTCCTTCCTGCCCGTGGGCGGAGACATTACCCTTGCAATGTGACTCGTTTAACTTTTGACAGCCGAGAACTCCCGTCCTCTGTATATGTTGCGGGACATTGGTTACAAGTTCGAAAGGTGATACCTACACCGCAACAATGTAGAAATTGCTGGCATTTTGGTCACCCAGCGAAATATTGCAGATCTATAGCCGAATGCCCAGTCTGTGGTGCCGACGACCATTCTAATACATCTTGCAGTCAACCTCCATCTTGCCTTAATTGTAATGAAGCTCACCCTTCGTACTCCCGCCGTTGCCAGGTCTACTTAAATGAACGTGAAATTCGTTGCCTCAAAGAGGCAGAAGGTCTCCCTTATGCTATGGCAGTTACTCATCTCCGCCTCCAAGGGAGACTACCCCGTGTTTCTTATTCTTGTGTTTCAAAACATCCTCCCACTTCTGGGGTCCCATCTTCTGCAGCCAGCCTCCTCTGTTGTTACCCCTCCCATAGCCACTCTGGCATCTAATCCTTTTGCTGTCATGGGCTCTGATGTCCCGACTACAACTCAGTCTGTTCTCACATCTTCGCATCCTTCCTCACAAGCCCCAGTATCGACAAGACCTCATACGACACCTACTACCAATCGCCCCTCTACTTCTCAGTTTTTAGTTTAATATGTTTATTATGCACCCCATACCCATCCTGTGGGCGGTAGTCAAAAGATTACAGAGGTACATAATTGGTCCAGGGACTGGACTCCAAAGTCCAAAAAGTCCACATTGTTCAAATCTTCTTTGCCTCTTCCTTCCCTTCTTCCACCTCCACACTTTACCTTTCCAGTCTCTGTGCCTAGTTCTTCCCCTCTCTCTGGCTCTATTACAAGTGTGGAGATTCACCCTCCTCCTCGTACTATGCCTTCCACCCCCGTCCCCTCCCAAGTTTCTCCCTCTTCTGCCACCTCTCAGGTTTCTGCCTCTTCTGTCCCCCCCCCACACTTCATCTCCAGTCCCTTACACTCTTTCGTCCCCCTCTACTTTGGTACAGTCCATTACTGTCCCAATCTTTACTCACCCTTCCCCTTCTATCTCCAATATGGTGTCCCATACATCTTTGAATTCAGAAACACTTGAAGCCATTTCAGAATATATTGCAGAGACTAAACCTTCAATGGACACTGATTCACTTCCTGTTCCTTCTCTTCCCTCTCCTCCATCTTCACAACCCCATTCTTCGCAATGCTCCGTTCCTTTGCTGCTTGAACATCTTCCAATGCCACCACACGTTGACTTTTCTAACCCCTCTAGTCCGTAGGTGCCTTTCCCTACGGATTCCTGGTATTTTCTTCATCGCCAATCATGGCCTATTTACAGTGGAATATCCGCGGCCTCAGGGGTAATCGGGGTGAGCTTCAGATGTTGCTTTCCAGGTTTTCCCCTGTTGGTGCTTGCTTACAAGAACCAAAATTACACTCAGCTGTTTTCCAACCTATCTCAGGCTATAATTTATTGTATTCTTCGGATCCTTTCTCAGATGGGACCTTTAATGAAAGTGCCCTTCTTCTACGCAATGATATTCTGTACTGTCAACTATTTGTCCATACCTCGCTGCATTACACTGCAGCCCGTATCCACTTGAATAAGTGCTTTACAATATGTTCTTTATATCTCTCTCCTTCTCGAGCATTTTCTATCCCAGGCTTTGCCTTTCTTGTTTGTTTCATCCTTACCACCACCACTTCTGTTACTTGGTGATTTTAACGCCCACCATTTCCTCTGGGGGGGTCTCATTGTGACTCACGTGGCATCCAGTTGGAGGCTTTTCTTGCCTCTTACCCCCTCCATGTTTTAAATATGGGTACTCCCACCCATTTTGATCCTCGTACTCATACTCTCTCTTGCATCGATCTATCAGTCTGCTCTTCCTCCACTGCACTAGACTTCACCTGGTCTGTTCTACCGGACTTACATGACAGCGATCATTTTCCAATCATTCTTACTTCTCCTTCATATTCACCACCTTTCCGTAGCCCTCGCTGGCAATTTGATCCGGCAAATTGGGACCTTTACTCGCAGCTCACTGCTTTTAGTGAGGTTCCTTCTTCATCCTCCATTGATGAGCTCCTACACCTCTTCCCGACGTCAGTTTATACCGCAGCTTCTCATTCTATACCCCAAACCTCAGGCAAGTATTCTCAGAAGTGTGTGCCTTGGTGGTCTCCTGCTTGTGCTCGTGCAGTACGTTTGAAACGTGCTGCATGGGGCAGGTACCGATACAATAGAACCAATGAGAGACTTCTTGATTTTAAGCAGAAGCGTGCGATCGCTTGCCGTGTCATCCATGATGCTAAACGCACTTGCTGGCGAGACTATGTTTCCACCATCACCTCTGCTTCCTCTATGAGTGCAGTCTGGAAAAAAGTGAGGAAATTGAGTGGTAAATACTCTCCTGACCCGGCTCCTGTTCTATGGGTCGCCGGTATTGACATAGCAAACCCTCTTGACGTTGCCATTGAAATTGGCACTCATCTGGTCTGTATTTCCCAGGGGCTCCATCTATGCCCCTCGTTTCTTTCCTCAAAGTCTGCCAGAGAGTTAGTACCCTTGGACTTTTCTTCTCTCAGAGAAGAACAATATAATGTGCCTTTTACACTTCAGGAACTGGAGGCAACACTCTCAGCTTGCCGATCATCGGCAGCTGGACCTGACGACATTCATATTCGTATGTTACAACATTTACATCAGTCAGCCCTTGTAGTCCTCTTACACCTCTTCAATCTTATTTGGGCACAAGGAGTTTTTCCCCAGCTGTGGAAATCTGCCATTGTTCTCCCTTTCCGCAAGCCGGGTACTACAGGACATGATGCCTCCCACTATCGTCCCATCGCTCTTACTAGTGCAGTTTGCAAAGTAATGGAACGTCTGGTAAATCGCCGTTTAATGTGGTATTTAGAGACACACAACAGTCTCTCCGCTAGTCAATATGGCTTTCATAAGGGACATTCTACCATAGACCCCTTACTACGCTTGGATACGTATGTTCGTAATGCCTTTGCAAATAATCACTCAGTTATTGCCATATTTTTTGACCTTGAGAAGGCATATGACACAACTTGGAGGTATAATATTTTGGCCCAAGCCCACTCCTTAGGCCTCCGAGGCAATCTACCATCCTTCCTTAAGAACTTTTTAACTGACAGACACTTCCGTGTTCGGGTCAATAATGTGCTTTCCCCAGACTTTGTCCAAGCTGAAGGTGTCCCTCAGGGATGTGTTCTGAGCACAACACTTTTTCTCCTTGCTATAAATGATTTGGCCTCTGTTCTTCCACCCAATATTTGGTCATCACTCTATGTTGATGACTTCGCTATAGCTTGTGCAGGCGCTGACTGTCATCTCATTGGAGTTTCTCTCCAGAATGCGGTCGACCGTGTTTCCACTTGGGCCACCACGCATGGGTTTAAATTTTCCAGTACCAAAACTCACCAAATTACTTTCACTAGATGCTCTGTCATCTCCGATCATCCTTTGTATCTCTATGGCTCTCGTATCCCAGAACATGATACAGTCAGGTTTCTAGGCCTTCTCTTTGACCGCAGGTTATCCTGGAAACCTCACATTACCTCTCTGAAGGCAACTTGTCACAGCCGGCTAAACCTTCTTAAAACCCTTGCTCATCTTTCCTGGGGAGCTGATCATTGAACTCTGCTTCGCCTACATTCAGCCCTCGTTTTATCGAAACTCGATTATGGTGACCAGATTTATTCAGTGGCCTCTCCTGCTACCCTCTCTAGCCTTAACCCCATCCATCACCAAGGATTATGTTTATGCCTTGGTGCTTTTCGCTCTTCCCCTGTTGAGAGCCTCTATGCAGAAGCGAATGTTCCATCCTTGTCTGATCGCCGTGATGCCCATTGCCTTTGCTACTATGTACGCTCTCACGATCTCCACAATCCTTCCATTTATAGAATGGTCACCGATATTAGTAGACATTCTTTATTTGTTCGCCGCCCCAGTTTGCTCCGTCCCTTTTCTCTTCGCCTACATTCGCTCTTGTCTTCCCTTCAGTTACCACCTTTATATGTTTATGTAGCATCTCACTTTTCTCTACCCCCCTGGGAAGTTCCAGCTGTTCGGGTCTGTTCTTTCTCACTCCCTTGCTCGAAAGCCCAACTACCTATGGTGGCTTCCCACTCTCTTTTTCTTGATCACTTCCACTCTCATTCTCATGCCATCGCTGTGTACACAGATGGCTCTAAGTCTTCAGACGGTGTCAGATTCGCAGCAGTGTTTCCGGACAGCGTCATGCGAGGGCATTTACTGTCTTCAGCTAGCATTTTTACTGCCGAATTGTATGCCATTCTTGCAGCACTTATTCGTATCGCATCTATGCCTGTGTCATCGTTTGTGGTAGTCTCAGACTCCCTTAGTGCTTTACAAGCTGTACAAAAATTTGATACATCTCACCCCCTAGTTCTCCGCATCCAACTTTGGCTATGCCGTATCTCTACCAAGCATAAAGATATTGTTTTTGTTGGGTCCCTGGTCATGTCGACGTACAGGGCAATGAACAGGCAGACACTGCTGCGCGGTCAGCAGTACATGACCTACCAATTTCCTATAGAGGTGTTCCATTTCTGGACTATTTGCTGCAATAGCTACCCACCTTCACACCCGTTGGCAACAACGTTGGTCAACTCTGCTCGGTAACAAACTTCATTCTATTAAACCGAGCATAGGTTACTGGCCGTCTTCTTGTCATCAGTGCCGAGGTTGGGAGACCACTCTCTCCCGCCTTCGCATTGGCCACACTCGTCTTACTCATGGGTATCTCATGGAGAGGCACCCTGTTCCTCTCTGTGAGCAGTGTCAAGTTCCAGTATCGATTAGCCACATTCTGTTAGACTGCCCTCTCTATCAACGAGCACGCAGAATTTACCTCCAACGTCGTCTTCGTTCTACTACTCTCTCTTTACCTTCCCTTCTTGCTGATGGACCCTCCTTTAATCCTGACTCTCTCATTGACTTCTTGACAACGACTGATTTACTCCACAAACTCTGATGATGATACCTTTTGCACTCCCCTCAGCCCTTTCTAGTTGTCTCTTGCTGCCCTTTACCCTTTCACCATCCACTGCCCTGCTGTTATCCGTAACCTATTACTCATCCATCTCCCTTTTGCCACCTGATACCCTCGCTTCCTTCCTACCCTGCAGCGCTGTACAGCCCTTGTGGCTTAGCGCTTCTTTTTGATTATAATAATAATAATAATCCAACTCTTGCGGTTTACCGCTTCCCATGAATAATATTTTATTTAAGTGTAATATAATTATAATTAAAATATATTCCTAATATAATTGTAATGATGTAATTTAATATAATTGCAATATAAAATAATAATAATAATAATAATAATAATAATAATAATAATAATAATAATAATAATAATAATAATAATAATAATAATAATGGGTGATCTAAATGATTAAGACTCGTATCCGGAGGTACTACTCCTCTTTGCTGAGAAATAAAATATTAAAAAATAATAATTTTTAATTCTAGTCTTGCCTTAGTTTTGTTCAACACTTTAGTAAATTTCTGTCATTCTCTGGGGGTGTTTTCACCTTACTGTACTTTGATCCTTTTATTATTCCCTAAACATCATCAACCCTTAAATTCTTCACATATTTGCAACAGGTTAGTAAAACACACGTCTTGTCATAAATACCTTTACTTAACTTAAATTTATACATGTGATATCAAAATAGGCAACTTAAACTAAAGTTATTTACAAAAGACCGATGTTGTGGCCTGTGTGTGGTGAGGATGGGCGGTCCAAACCACACGGGTGTTTTAGGTTGCCACGGACCACGGCAGATGTTAGTGGCCGCCCACAAGTGGTGTCCAGCATCACCTGAGGGCGGGCACGTGGTCCGGGTGGGCGGGCGACGGGCATACAGCAGATGTCCGGGCGGTGGATGGGCGGGCGGAGCCGGATAGCAGCTAGAGGCTTAATAACCATAGCCGTACATCATGGTGGAGCACTTGGTGACAGTGTGGTACTCGGGCACTGTGGCGTACACCGTCATGGTGACGTACTGGTTCACGGACTCCGTCACTGTGTTGTACACATATTCTTCCTTGTACTGAGTTTCGTACTCTGTGACGTAGTACGGGTTGGTGACGGTCATGGTGACGTACTGCTGTTGCACCTTGGTCTGTGTTACGTAGTAGCCTTTAGTCTCGTAGCCGGTTTTGGTGACGGTGTTAGTCATAGGGTAGCTCTGCGTCTCCGTCAGTGTGACGTAGACGGCAGCGGTCTCCGTGAAGTACTGCTTGGCTGTGTTGTAGCCGTACACTGATTCCGTCATGTAGATGGGTACAGTTACCATCTTAGTGTCGTAGAGGATCTTGGTCTCTGTGAAGATCTTGGGCTCAGCATAGGCTGTCATGGTAGAGTACTGGATAATTGTCTTGGGGTAGACGAGAGTCTCAGTGATGTAGGCGTACTGAGTAGTGGGTAGTGCCTTGATGACGGTAGCGTAGTGAGCCTGCGTGTCCTGCACGTCCTTCGTCATCGTCTTAGTGATGTACTTTGGGTAGCAAGCCGGGGCCTTGGGCGGTGGACCATACGAGGGAGAGGGCGGCGGGCCATAAGATGGAGAGATGGGATCTACCTGCAGGAAGCCGCCACCACCACCCCCACCGTGTTCTGGGAGACCTGAGACTGTCCACACCAGCGCCACCGACACCACCACACCCAACGCACCTGTCCCGAACATCTGCAATGAAACAATTTTATAACTGATAGCAGGCCCAGTTATTATTATTACTACTACAGTAAAGAGAAACGTGCATCAAAACGAGACTTTTATTAGCACGTTTCGCTTACTCGAGGCTTTATCAAGTACTTGATAAATCCTCATGTACGTGTAATGTATTACTAATAAAGGTCTCCTTTTGCTGTCTTTAACACTTGTCAGCTACGCCATGCGTCACCTGTTTTATTATTATTATTATATCTATGGGTAAGTATTAAATCCATGAGTTACGTAGCAACTGGGTATGAGAAGCAATTACGTTGACTCACAGGAAGGTGGGTAGCACCAATATTAACAACACAGGAAGGTGGGGTAGCACCAATATTAACAACACAGGAAGGTGGGTAGCACCAATATTAACAACACAGGAAGGTGGGTAGCACCAATATTAACAACACAGGAAGGTGGGGTAGCACCAATATTAACAACACAGGAAGGTGGGTAGCACCAAATATTAACAACCAGGAAGGTGGGTAGCACCAATATTAACAACACAGGAAGGTGGGGTAGCACCAATATTAACAACACAGGAAGGTGGGTAGCACCAATATTAACAACACAGGAAGGTGGGTAGCACCAATATTAACAACACAGGAAGGCGGGTAGCACCAATATTAACAACACAGGAAGGTGGGGTAGCACCAATTTTAACAACCCACAGGAAGGGGGGGTAGCACCAATATTAACAACACAGGAAGGGGGGGTAGCACCAATTTTAAAACAACACAGGAAGGTGGGGTAGCACCAATATTAACAACACAGGAAGGTGGGGTAGCACCAATATTAACAACACAGGAAGGTGGGTATCACCAATATTAACAACACAGGAAGGTGGGGTAGCACCAATATTAACAACACAGAAAGGTGGGGTAGCACCAATATTAACAACACAGGAAGGTGGGTATCACCAATATTAACAACACAGGAAGGTGGGTAGCAATAATATTAACAACACAGGAAGGTGGGGTAGCACCAATATTAACAACACAGGAAGGCGGGGTATCACCAATATTAACAACACAGGAAGGTGGGGTAGCACCAATATTAACAACACAGGAAGGCGGGGGTAGCACCAATATTAACAAAAACGGGAAAGGGTGGGGTAGCACCAATATTAACAACACAGGAAGGTGGTGTAACACCAATATTAACAACACAGGAAGGCGGGGTACCACCAATATTAACAACACAGGAAGGCAGGGTAGCACCAATATTAACAACACAGGAAGGTGGGGTAGCACCAATATTAACAACACAGGAACGTGGGGTACCACCAATATTAACAACACAGGAAGGCGGGGTAGCACCAATATTAACAACACAGGAACGTGGGGTACCACCAATATTAACAACACGGGAAGGTGGGGTAGCACCAATATTAACAACACAGAAAGGTGGGGTAGCACCAATATTAACAACACAGGAAGGTGGGTATCACCAATATTAACAACACAGGAAGGTGGGTAGCACCAATATTAACAACACAGGAAGGTGGGGTAGCACCAATATTAACAACACGGGAAGGTGGGTAGCACCAATATTAACAACACAGAAAGGTGGGTTAGCACCAATATTAACAACACAGGAAGGTGGGTATCACCAATATTAACAACACGGGAAAGGGTTGGGGAAAGCACCAATATTAACAACACAGGAAGGTGGGGTAGCACCAATATTAACAACACGGGGAAGGTGGGTAGCACCAATATTAACAACACAGGAAGGGGGGGTTTAGCCCCAAATATTAACAACACAGAAATGTGGGTAGCACCAATATTAACAACCAGGAAGGGGGGTATCACCAATATTAACAACACAGGAAGGTGGGTAGCACCAATATTAACAACACAGGAAGGCGGGGTATCACCAATATTAACAACACAGGAAGGTGGGGTATCACCAATATTAACAACACAGGAAGATGGGGTAGCACCAATATTAACAATACAGGAAGGTGGGGTATCACCAATATTAACAACACAGGAAGGTGGGGTAGCACCAATATTAACAACACAGGAAGGGGGGGTAGCACCAATATTAACAACACAGGAAGGTGGGGTAGCACCAATATTAACAACACGGGAAGGTGGGTAGCACCAATATTAACAACACAGAAAGGTGGGGTAGCACCAATATTCACAACACGGGAAGGTGGGTATCACCAATATTAACAACACGGGAAGGTGGGGTACCCACCAATA
The DNA here is from genome assembly GCF_026875155.1 of Cherax quadricarinatus. Lineage (NCBI taxonomy): Eukaryota > Metazoa > Arthropoda > Malacostraca > Decapoda > Parastacidae > Cherax > Cherax quadricarinatus. Next base: position 32,253,730 of record NC_069447.1, on the reverse strand, counting down.
TTAAAAACACAGGAAGGTGGGGTACCACCAATATTAACAACACGGGAAGGGGGGTTTAGCACCAATATTAACAACACAGGAAGGTGGGGTAGCACCAATATTACAACACGGGAAGGTGGGGTATCCCCAAAATTTTAACAACACAGGAAGGGGGGGTAGCACAATATTCACAACACAGGAACGTGGGGGTACCACCAATATTAACAACACAGGAAGCGGGTATCACCAATTTTAAACAACCCCAGGAAGGCGGGTATCACCAATATTAACAACACAGGAAGGTGGGTAGAAACCAATTTAACAACACAGGAACGGGGGTACCACCAATATTAACAACACGGAAGGCGGGGGAAACCACCAATATTAACAACACAGGAAGGCGGGTATCACCAATAAAAAACAACACAGGAAGGTGGGTAGCACCAATTTTAACAACACAGGAAGGTGGGGTACCACCAATATTAACAACACAGGAAGGTGGGGTAGCACCAATATTAACAACACAGGAACGTGGGGTACCACCAATATTAACAACACAGGAAGGTGGGGTAGCACCAATATTAACAACACAGGAAGGTGGGGTATCACCAATATTAACAACACAGGAAGGTGGGTAGCACCAATATTAACAACACAGGAAGGTGGGGTAGCACCAATATTAACAACACAGGAAGGGGTAGCACATATTAACAACACAGGAACGTGGGGTACCACCAATATTAACAAAAACAGAAGGTGGGTACACCAATATTAACAACACAGGAAGGTGGGGTAGCACCAATATTAACAACACAGGAAGGTGGGGTAGCACCAATATTAACAACACAGGAAGGTGGGTAGCACCAATATTAACAACACAGGAAGGTGGGGTAGCACCAATATTTAACAACACGGGTGAAGGGTGGGTCCCACCAATATTAACAACACAGGAAGGGGGGGTAGCACAATATTAACAACACAGGAAGGTGGGGTATCCCCCAATATTAAAAACACAGGAAGGTGGGTAGCACCAACATTAACAACACAGGAAGGTGGGTAGCACCAATATTAACAACACAGGAAGGTGGGTAGCACCAATATTAACAACACAGGAACGTGGGGTACCACCAATATTAACAACACAGGAAGGTGGGTAGCACCAATATTAACAACACAGGAAGGTGGGGTAGCACCAATATTAACAACACAGGAAGGTGGGTAGCACCAATATTAACAACACAGGAAGGCGGGGTAGCACCAATATTAACAACACAGGAAGGTGGGGTAGCACCAATATTAACAACACAGGAAGGCGGGGTAGCACCAATATTAACAACACAGGAAGGTGGGTAGCACCAATATTAACAACACAGGAAGGCGGGGTAGCACCAATATTAACAACACAGGAAGGCGCGGGTAGCCCCAAATATTAACAACACAGGAAGGCGGGGTAGCACCAATATTAACAACACAGGAAGGTGGGTAGCTGAGAGTAAGACACATGTGCAACATCTGGGTATCTTTATTGTAGACGTTTCGCCATCCAGTGGCTTTATCAATACAAATTCTAGGACATAACTTGAAGACAGTAGAACTATGTACAGAAGATGAGGTAATCAGTCCCTCAACCTAGGAGTAGGTGCGAACAGCACCATAGTCGTGGAGATTCTGAAGCAGAAGAAAGAATCCTGGCGCTTATATAGTACATGTACATAACCTTCACAACTACGACTACTACTACAACTAACCCATCTCTTTGGGAAGGACCTACTTCCACTGGGGAATCCCGCCCACCAGTGAATTTGCCCTCGTCTGCTTCACCTGACGTTACTATATAAGCGCCAGGATTCTTTCTTCTGCTTCAGAATCTCCACGACTATGGTGCTGTTCGCACCTACTCCTAGGTTGAGGGACTGATTACCTCATCTTCTGTACATAGTTCTACTGTCTTCAAGTTATGTCCTAGAATTTGTATTGATAAAGCCACTGGATGGCGAAACGTCTACAATAAAGATACCCAGATGTTGCACATGTGTCTTACTCTCATCTTGTCGGTATTATATACCTTTCGTACACAAGGTGGGTAGCACCAATATTAACAACACAGGAAGGTGGGGTAGCACCAATATTAACAACACAGGAAAAACACCACCATATTCCATCACTCAGAAGTGGTGTAACACATATTGTTGAAATGTGTCAGCCTCAGCTGGGAGACTTCAGTAGTGTCAGCCTCGGCTGGGAGACTTCAGTAGTGTCAGCCTCGGCTGGGAGATTTCAGAAGTGTCAGCCTCAGCTGGGAGACTTCAGTAGTGTCAGCCTCAGCTGGGAGACTTCGGTAGTGTCACCCTCAGCTGGGAAACTTCAGAAGTGTCAGCCTCAACTGGGAGACTTCAGTAGTGTCATCTTCAGCTGGGAGACTTCAGTAGTGTCAGCCCAGCTGGGAGACTTCAGTAGTGTCAGCCTCAGCTGGGAGACTTCAGTAGTGTCATCTTCAGCTTGGAGACTTCAGTAGTGTCAGCCCAGCTGGGAGACTTCAGTAGTGTCAGCCTCAGCTGGGGGAAATTCGTAGTGTCAGCCCAGCTGGGAGACTTCAGTAGTGTCAGCCTCAGCTGGGAGACTTCAGTAGTGTCATCTTCAGCTTGGAGACTTCAGTAGTGTCAGCCCAGCTGGGAGACTTCAGTAGTGTCAGCCTCAGCTGGGAGACTTCAGTAGTGTCAGCCTCAGCTTGGAGACTTCAGTAGGGTCAGCCTCAGCTGGGAGACTTCAGTAGTGTCAGCCTCAGCTTGGAGACTTCAATAAGGTCAGCCTCAGCTGGGAGACTTCAGTAGTGTCAGCCTCAGCTGGGAAACTTCAGTAGTGTCAGACTCAGCTGGGAGACTTCAGTAGGGTCAGCCTCAGCTGGGAGACTTCAGTAGTGTCAGCCTCAGCTGGAAGACTTCAGTTTGTGTCAGCCTCAGCTGGGAGACTTCAGCAGTGTCAGCCTCAGCTGGGAGACTTCAGTAGTGTCAGCCTCAGCTGGGAGACTTCAGTAGTGTCAGCCTCAGCTGGGAGACTTCAGTAGTGTCAGCCTCAGCTGGGAGACTTCAGTAGTGTCAGCCTCAGCTGGGAGACTTCAGTAGTGTCAGCCTCAGCTGGGAGACTTCAGTAGTGTCAGCCTCAGCTGGGAGACTTCGGTTGTGTCACCCTCAGCTGGGAAACTTCAGTAGTGTCATCTTCAGCTGGGAGACTTCAGTAGTGTCAGCCCAGCTGGGAGACTTCAGTAGTGTCAGCCTCATCTGGGAGACTTCAGTAGTGTCAGCCTCAGCTTGGAGACTTCAGTAGGGTCAGCCTCAGCTGGGAGACTTCGGTAGTGTCAGCCTCGGCTGGGAGACTTCAGTAGTGTCAGCCGCAGCTGGGAGACTTCAGTAGTGTCAGCCTCAGCTGGGAGACTTCAGTAGGGTCAGCCTCAGCTGGGAGACTTCAGTAGTGTCAGCCTCAGCTGGGAAACTTCAGTAGTGTCAGACTCAGCTGGGAGACTTCAGTAGGGTCAGCCTCAGCTGGGGGACTTCAGTACTGTCAGCCTCAGCTGGAAGACTTCAGTAATGTCAGCCTCAGCTGGGAGACTTCAGTAGTGTCAGCATCAGCTGGGAGACTTCAGTAGTGTCAGCCTCAGCTGGGAGACTTCAGTAGTGTCAGCCTCAGTTGGGAGACTTCAGTAGTGTCAGCCTCAGATGGGAGACTTCAGTAGTGTCAGCCTCAGCTGGGAAACTTCAGTAGTGTCAGACTCAGCTGGGAGACTTCAGTAGGGTCAGCCTCTGCTGGGAGACTTCAGTAGTGTCACCCTCAGCTGGAAGACTTCAGTAGTGTCACCCTCAGCTGAGAGACTTCAGTAGTGTCAGCCTCAGCTGGGAGACTTCAGTAGTGTCAGCCCCAGCTGGAAGACTTCAGTAGTGTCAGCCCCAGCTGGAAGACTTCGGTAGTGTCAGCCCCAGCTGGAAGACTTCAGTAGGGTCAGCCTCAGCTGGGAGACTTCAGTAGTGTCAGCCCCAGCTGGAAGACTTCAGTAGTGTCAGCCCCAGCTGGAAGACTTCAGTAGTGTCAGCCCCAGCTGGAAGACTTCAGTAGTGTCAGCCCCAGCTGGGAAGACTTCAGTAAGACAGTGAGGATATCGTCAAGTATGTCATTAAGTTTCTTCCAGGGAAGCTGAAGCTGCTGTTACTCGGAATTACCATCTCTCAGACTGGACTATTCCTTACACGAGAGAAATTAAATGTTTTATTGTAATGTTTCTATCGTCAGAGAGGGGGGCAATAAAAATTATATTTAGGAGAGAGGAGAGTAGTGGGTGGTAGGAAAGTATTTGCAGGGAGGGGGGCAATAAAAATTATATTTAGGAGATAAGAGAGTAGTGGGTGGTAGGAAAGTATTTGAACTACATTATATATCTAAGAATATGTACAATCATCAGTAAATAAATAATGCAGGCTCATTGTTGCAATATCCCTTCAGTATTTTAAAACTACCTTTTGTACCTAAGAATGCACTAGCCTCGCCACAATCAACATGTACATCAAGAACTTCAAAAGAGAAGCGAGGTGAGGAACTGTTCAGAAGGAATGGGGGGAGGGGGTGAGCCTGACAAGAAAGAAATGGATGAGGTGGTGAGCGTAATAAGAAAAAAATGGGTGAGATGATGGACGTGGTGAGAAAGAAATGGGTGAGGGGGTGGTCTTGGATAGAAAGAAACTGGTGATGGGGTGGGCTTTGTGAGAAAGAGGTGATGGCATGGGCTTGGTAAAAAAATTTTAACAAATTGGTCTGTATATCGCAGAGTCACTTATTTGCACAGAAATTCTTAATGCCTCAAATGATGTAGTGGAAGTTTTAGCAGTAAAGATCGAGAACCAAAACATAGTCATTGTGGCAATCTACAAGTCTCCGGATGCAACGTCCCAACAATTCCAGGAACAGCTGTTGAAAATTGATCACTGTCTGGAAAATCTTCCAGCTCCTGCCCCCAACATTTTGCTCCTGGGGGATTTCAACTTGAGGCACCCAAAATGGAGGAATATAGCAAATAATGTTGTTGCAGTGATAACACCAGGAGGCAGCTCAGACGAGAACTCGCACACACACACACACAAGCTTTTAAATCTCTGCACAAAATTCAACTTAAACAAGCAAATAATAGAGCCTACTAGACTGGAGAATACACTGGACCTCATCTTCACTAACAATGAGGATCTGATACGAAATGTCACCATATCAAAAACAATATACTCGGATCACAACATAATCAAGGTTCAGACATGTATGCTCGGAGCCCCAGACCGACAAAATGGGATCAGTCACGAGGGAGCATTCACCAAATTCAACTTCAATAACAAGAACATAAAGTGGGACCAAATAAACCAAGTCCTAAACGATATAAGCTGGGAAGATAGACTAAGCAACACAGACCCCAACTTATGCCTAGAACAGATAAACTCTGTGGTACTCGATGTATGCTCAAGGCTTATTCCTTTAAGAAAAAGGAGGAGTAGATATAAAATAGAAAGAGACAGGCGCTCCCTTTACAGGCGACGGAAAAGAATAACAGAGCGGCTAAAAGAGGCCAATGTATCTGAAATGCGTAGGGAGACTGGTCAGAGAAATAGCAAACATCGATCTAAAGCTAAAAGAATCTTGTAGGAGTCAGGAATCGCGGGAAGAACTGAAAGCCATAAATGAAATCGAAAGAAACCCAAAGTATTTCTTTTCTTATGCCAAATCAAAGTCGAGAACAACATCCAGTATTGGGCCCCTACTTAAACAAGATGGGTCCTACACAAAATGACAGCAAGGAAATGAGTGAGCTACTCAAGTCCCAATATGACTCAGGTTTTAGCAAGCCGCTAACCAGACTGAGAGTCGAAGATCTAAATGAATTTTTTATGAGAGTCACAGAATTTGGTAAACACAAGCCTATCTGATGTTATCCTGACGCCAAATGACTTCGAACAGGCGATAAATGACATGCCCATGCACTCTGCCCCAGGGCCAGACTCATGGAACTCCGTGTTCATCAAGAACTGCAAGAAGCCCCTATCACGTGCTTTTACCATCCTATGGAGAGGGAGCATGGACACGGGGGTCGTCCCACAGTAACTAAAAACAACAGACATAGCCCACAAAGGGGGCAGTAAAGCAATAGCAAAGAACTACAGACCGATAGCAGTAACATCCCATATCATAAAAATCTTTGAACATTCAAATGGTATAAAATACCGACAGGTTGTTAGGTAAGACACATATGTTGCATATGTGTCTTACCTAACAAAAATCTTTGAAAGGGTCCGAAGAAGCAAGATCGCCATCCATCTAGAAACCCATCAGTTATACAACCCAGGGCAACATGGGTTTAGAGCAGGTCTCTCCTGTCTGTCCCAACTACTGGATCACTACGACAAGGTCCTAGATGCACTAGAAGACAAAACGAATGCAGATGTAATATATACAGACTTTACAAAAGCCTTCGACAAGTCTGACCATGGCGTAATAGCGCACAAAATGCGTGCTAAAGGAATAACAGGAAAAGTTGGTAGATGGATCTATAATTTCCTCACAAACAACACAAAGAGTAGTGGTCAACAGAGTAAAGTCTGTAATAATGTTGGTAGACTTACCGACAATATGTAAAGTAAAAGGACACAAGTGCAACTAATGTGACATTTTACTATGGCAACGTTTCGCTCTCCAGGAGCTTTGTCAAGTCGTTACAAACAGTACATGGACACAGAGGGTATATATAGGCTCAGAGTGAGGTGCAATACTAGTGGTAGTAGTAGTAGTAGTGACTAAATTTACGCATGTAGGAACGATAACTTGAACAACGCCTGTGTACAACACCAAAATTCCACCAGTCAGGGACGCCCAATTAGTGATCAAAGAAACTAATTTCCGCAGACGCAAGTGCCTAGAATCAGCACTAATCGCTGTTTCGAATACAATTAAACAAAACAAAGGCAGCTTCACCATCTCTGAAGTCTTAGCAAGAATCCTCCTGAAAACAGTAAACCCTGCCATCACATAGTCTCTCCTGTTAATACTACACAAAGCACATTACAGAGAGTGAACACTGAAACAGGCCTTCTCTATCCAGTCTATACTTGTCTAACCTATTTTTATGTTACCCAAGTAATAGCTTTTATATCCTTTTACTCATGTACGAGCTAATTGCTCTACCATATTGTATTACTACTACTACTACAACTTATGTCACTACGACTACTACTACCACTAGTATTGCACCTCACTCTGAGCCTATATATACCCTCTGTGTCCATGTACTGTTTGTAACGGCTTGACAAAGCTCCTGGAGAGCGAAACGTTGCCACAATAAAATGTCACATTACTTGCACTTGTGTCCTTTTACTTTACAGAGTAAAGTCCGAGGCAGCTACGGTGAGAAGCTCTGTTCCGCAAGGCACAGTACTCGCTCCCATCTTGTTTCTCATCCTCATATCTGACATAGACAAGGATGTCAGCCACAGCACCGTGTCTTCCTTTGCAGATGACACCCGAATCTGCATGACAGTGTCTTCCATTGCAGACACTGCAAGGCTCCAGGCGGACATCGACAAAATCTTTCAATGGGCTGCAGAAAACAATATGAAGTTCAACGATGAGATATTTTAATTACTCCGACATGGTAAACATGAGGAAATTAAAACTTCATCAGAGTACAAAACAAATTCAAGCCACAAAATAGAGCGAAAAACCAACGTCGAAGACCTAGGAGTGATCATGTCAAAGGATGTCACCTTCAAGGACCATAACACTATCAATCGAATCTGCTAGAAAAATGACAAGATGGATAATGAGAACCTTCAAAACTAGGGATGCCAAGCCCATGATTACACTCTTCAAGTCGCTAGTTCTATCTAGGCTGGAATATTGTTACACACTAACAGCGCCTTTCAAGGCAGGTGAAATTGCTGACCTAGAAAATGTACAAAGAACCTTCACGGCGCGCATAACGAAGATAAAACATCTCAATTCCTGGGAACTCTTGAAGTTCCTGAACCTGTACTCCCTGGAACGCAGGCGGGAGAGATACATGATTATATATACCTGGAAAATCCTAGAGGGACTGGTACCGAACTTGCACAGGAAAATCACTCGCTACGAAAGCAAGAGACTCGGCAGACGATGCAACATCCCCCCATTGAAAAGCAGGGGTGTCACTAGCACGTTAAGAGACAACACAGTAAGTGTCAGGGGCTCAAGACTGTTCAACTGCCTCCCAGCATACATAAGGGGGATTACCAACAGACCCCTGACTGTCTTCAAGCACCTAAAGTCGGTACCTGACCAGCCGGGCTGTGGCTCGTACGTTGGATTGCGTGCAGCCAGCAGTAACAGCCTGGTTGATCAGGTTCTGATCCACCATGAGGCCTTGTCACAGGCCGGGCCGCGGGGGCGTTGACCCCCGGAACTCTCTCCAGGTAAGTAGCAGTGTACTGCTACCCTATTTAGCCAGAGCTGAGAGATTTCAGTTGGACAATGAGGATATCACCAAGCATTTCTGTAGAGCTTCATCAGCTACGAGATCTTTAAAAGCTTTCGTTGCAGCATCCCTGGAGTTACTGTTACTTGAGAATTGTCATGTCTCAGGATAGTCTATCCCATACAAAAGTGATACTGAATTTTATGAAGAGATCTCCATCATCCCAGAACGGAGGTAAGAGAAATTATGCACAGGAGATAGAGAAAAGATAAAGAATGAAGAGAAAGATGAATGTCATAAGATATCTAACCAAACACCTACTGTGTATACATACATATTTACATACATACATATGTATATGTATATATGCATAGGCCTGGTAAGAAAGAAAGGGGCAACGGGGGGGGGGGAGCTTAGTAATAAAGAAGGGATGTTGGGGAAGGGAGTGCCTGGCAAGAAAGAAGGGGAGGAGAGGGTTGAAGGTAAAGAGCCGGACACACAAGTGAAACTCAACATCCGGGGAGAAAGCCACCTACTATATACTCCACACCTCCTGTGTCAACACTGATGCACTGATAATCCCGGACACTGTCAATGCTGTGACAGTTCCGCCGCTACCACCATCACCACCACCATCACCACCACCATCATCACCACCACCATCACCACCACCATCATCACCATCATCATCACCATCACACACCACCAACACCACCATCACCACCACCATCACAACCACCATCAATCACCACATCACACACCACACCACCACATCACCCACCATCACCACCACCACCACCATCACCACCATCACCACATCACCATCACCCACCCCTCACCACCACCATCACCACCACCACCCACCACCATCACCACACCACCCCACCATCACCACCACCATCCATCCCACCACCATAACCACATCACCACCACCATCACCACCACCCATCACCACCATCATCACACCACCATCACCACCACCATCCACCACCATCCATCACCACACCATCACCACACCACCTCACCACCACCATCACCATCACCACACCACCACATCACCACACACACCACCACCAACCACATCACCACCACCATCACCCACCACCATCACCACATCACCACCACCATCACCACCATCCCATCACCACACCTCACACCATCACCCACATCACCACACACCATCATCACCACCACCATCACCACACCATCACCACCACCATCATCACTCACCACCATCACCCCACCATCACCACCACCACACCACCACCACTCACCACCACACCACCACTCATCACCACCACCACCATCACCACCATCACCACCACACCACCACATCACCACCACCACCACACCACCATCACCATCACCACCATCACCACCACCACCACCACCACCACCACCACCCACCACACCACCACCACCACCACCACCACCACCACCACCACACCACCACCACCACCACCACCACCATCATCACCCACCACCACACCCACCACCACCACCACCACTCCACCACCACCACACCACCACACCACCACACCACCACCACCATCACCACCATCACCACCACCACCCCACCACCACCACCACACCCACCATCCACACACCACCACCACCACACCACCACAACCACCCACCACCTCACCACCCACCCCACACACCATCATCATACCACCACCACAACACCATCACCACCACCACCACCGCTACAATCACCACCGACCACCACCACCGCATCACCACCACCACCACCGACCAACCACCGCTACCACACCACCGCTACCACCACCACCGCTACCACCACCACCTCGCTACCACCACCACACGCTACACCACCACCGCTACACACCACCACCGCTACACCACCACCGCTACCACCACCACCGCTACCACCACCACCGCTACACCACCACCGCTAACCACCACCCTACACCACCACCGCTACCACCACCACCCCTACCACCACCACGCTACACCACCACGCTACAACACACCACTACCACCACCACCGCTACCACCACCACAGCTACAACACCACGCTACACCACCACCGCTACAACCACCACCGCTACCACCACCACCCTACCACCACCGCTACACCACCACCGCTACACCACACCGCTACACACCACCGCTACCACCCCGCTACAACCACCACCGCTACCACCACCACCGCTACAACACCACCTACCACCACCACCATACCAACACCACCGCTACAACCACCACACTACCAAACCACCACCACTACCACCACCCCACCGCTACCACCACCACCGCTACCACCACCACCACTACCACCACCACCGCTACCACCACCACCGCTACCACCACCACCGCTACCAACCACCACCCTACACACCACCACCGCTACCACCACCACCACTACCACCACCACCACTACCACCACCACCACTACCACCACCACCACTACCACCACCACCACTACCACCACCACCACTACCCCACCACCGCTACCACCACCACCACTACCACCACCACCACCACTACCGCTACCACCACCACCACCACCACCACCACCACCGCTACCACCACCACCACCACCACCACCGCTACCACCACCACCACTACCACCACCTGGCTCTCCATTATCTACTAACTGCTGTTGCTTCCATATCTTACTTTCACTTTCTCGAGCATAGTTTCTCTTCTTAAGATAGAAATTGTTATTTTTCAAAGGATTTTCTTATAACTGGGCCTAGGGGAGGAGGGAGGTAATATTAACCTCTGGTGCTGATGTAGGAGGTAATATTAACCTCTGGTGCTGATGTAGGAGGTAATATTAACCTCTGGTGCTGATGTAGGAGGTAATATTAACCTCTGGTGCTGATGTAGGGGGTAATATTAACCTCTGGTGCTGATGTAGGAGGTAATATTAACCTCTGGTGTTGATGTAGGAGGTAATATTAACCTCTGGTGCTGGAAGTAATATTAACCTCTGGTGCTGGAGGTAATATTAACCTCTGGTGCTGGAGGTAATATTAACCTCTGGTGCTGGAGGCTAATATTAACCTCAGATGCTGATGTAGGAAGCATATTAACCTTTGGTTATGGTGTAGGAGGTAATATTAACCTCAGATGCTGATGTAGGAGGTAATATTAACCTCTGGTGCTGGTGAAGGAGGTAATATTAACCTCTGGTGCTGGAGGTAATATTAACCTCAGGTGCTGGAGGTAATATTAACCTCTGGTGGTGGTGTAGGAGGTAATATTAACTCTGGTGCTGGTGTAGGAGGTAATATTAACCTCTGGTTCTGGTGTAGGAGGTAATATTAACCTCTGGTGTGAAGGTAATATTAACCTCAGGTGCTGGAGGTAATATTAACCTCTGGTGCTGGTGTAGGAGGTAATGTTAACTTTTGATGCTAGAGGTAATATTAACCTCTGGTTCTGGTGTAGGAGTAATATTAACCTCTGGTGCTGGTGTAGGAGGTAATATTAACCTCTGATGCTGGAGGTAATATTAACCTCTTGGTGTGGAGGTAATATTAACCTCAGGTGCTGGAAGTAATATTAACCTCTGGTTCTGGTGTAGGAGGTAATATTAACCTCTGGTGCTGGTGTAGGAGGTAATATTAACCTCTGGTGCTGGTGTAGAAGGTAATATTAACCTCTGATGCTGGAGGTAATATTAACCTCTGATGGTGGAGGTAATATTACCCTCTGGTTCTAGTGTAGGAGGTAATATTAACCTCTGGTGCTGGTCTAGGAGGTAATATTAACCTCTGGTGCTGGTATAGGAGGTATTATTAACCTCTGGTTCTGGTGTAGGAGGTAATATTAACCTCTGGTTCTGGTGTAGGAGGTAATATTAACCTTGGTTCTAGTGTGGGAGGTAATATTAATCTCTGGCGCTGGTGTAGGAGGTAATATTAACCTCTGGTTCTGGTGTAGGAGGTAATATTAACCTCTGGTGCTGGTGTAGGAGGTAATATTAACCTCTGGTTCTGGTGTAGGAGGCAATATTAACCTCTGGTTCTGGTGTAGGAGGCAATATTAACCTCTGGTTCTGGTGTAGGAGGTAATATTAACCTTGATTCTGGTGTAGGAGGTAATATTAACCTCTGGTGCTGGTCTAGGAGGTAATATTAACCTTTGGTTCTGGTGTAGGAGGTAATATTGACCTCTGGTTCTGGTGTAGGAGGTAATATTAACCTCTGGTTCTGGTGTAGGAGGTAATATTAACCTCTGGTTCTGGTGTTGGAGATAATATTAACCTCTGATTCTGGTGTAGGAGGTAATATTTAACTCTGCTTCTGGTGTAGGAGGTAATATTAACCTCTGGTTCTGGTGTAGGAGGTAATATTAACCTCCGGTTCTGGTGTCGGAGGTAATATTAACCTCTGGTTCTCTTGTAGGAGGTAATATTAACCTCTGGTTCGCTTGCAGGAGGTAATATTAACCTCTGCTTCTGGCGTAGGAGGTAATATTAACCTGTGGTTCTGGTGTAGGAGGTAATATTAACCTCTGGTTCTGGTGTTGGAGATAATATTAACCTCTGGTTCTGGTGTAGGAGGTAATATTAACCTCTGGTTCTGGTGTAGGAGGTAATATTAACCTTGATTCTGGTGTAGGAGGTAATATTAACCTCTGGTTCTGGTGTAGGAGGTAATATTAACCTCTGGTTCGCTTGCAGGAGGTAATATTAACCTCTGCTTCTGGCGTAGGAGGTAATATTAACCTGTGGTTCTGGTGTAGGAGATAATATTAACCTCTGGTTCTGGTGTAGGATGTAATATTAACCTGTGGTTCTGGTGTAGGAGGTAATATTAACCTTGGTTCTGGTGTAGGAGGTAATATTAACCTCTGGTTCTGGTGTAGGAGGTAATATTAACCTTGGTTCTGGTGTAGGAGGCAATATTAACCTCTGGTTCTGGTGTAGGAGGTAATATTAACCTGTGGTTCTTCTGTAGGAGGTAATAACCTTGGTTCTGGTGTAGGAGGTAATAACCTTGGTTCTGGTGTAGGAGGTAATAACCTTGGTTCTGGTGTAGGAGGTAATAACCTTGGTTCTGGTGTAGGAGGTAATAACTTTGGTTCTGGTGTAGGAGGTAATAACCTTGGTTCTGGTGCGGGTAGCATGTTTTAAATACTATGTTCTAACATATTTCCCTTGAAAAAGAGAATAACTGATGTGAGTTTTATAAAGATCATTCTATTGGTTAATCCAATATTGCAGTGGAACTTACCCTTTCTGAAAACTAATATTTCTTCCCTCCCTGCCAGCCTCTATGTTGATCATAAACATAGTGAAAATGGTACGTACAAATTCAACGTAGTCTCATGGAGTGATTGGTTTTATATTTTTTAATGTAGGAGTGAGCTGAGTTCCAGCTGCTGGACCTCGAGGGAGTTAAGATACAGGTGCTAGGCTTGCTAATAATTTGTCCATGAAGATGGCTCAAAATTTTGCTCTCTTAAAATTTTCTGACGAAGCGTAACTCCACTTGACTTTCAAGACTTGTGTACCCGGCCCAGGCCAACTCTTGGAACTTCATCATCATATGTTGCAAATACACATATTATCACATGCCTTAAATATCCTTTGGATGATTCTGGACACAGGAGTGATCCCAGTGATTAAAAATATACACAGGGTATGGTGAAATCGACATGTGAATAGATAAACTATGTACATTTTAGGACATTTATTAAAGGAAACGTTTCACCACAAGTGGCTTTTTCAGTTCTAATGAAGTGGTGAAGACTTCCTCCAGTTCTGTCAGCGTCCAGGACTGCATATAGCCCCCACAAGCATATAGCTTGTGGTTGCTATATGCATTAAAAACAATGCATATAGCTCCACAAATCGTAGTCTGTTTCATGTGTCTGTCATGTACTAGTCATCTCGCTGACTCTTCAATATGTCTGTAATGCTATTTAGTCAGCAGAAATGGGTCAGTTTCTCCTGAGATGAGTCTTAATCTTACAATAACCTGCTCACCTGAGCTTACTCGTCTACCACTTGATAATATTAAGATCATTTAGTATCCAACACACGATGCTCATTACAACAATTTTTCTGGAGTTACAACATACACATACATTACAAGTATTACAAAATGAAAGGTTCAATCAGATTTACCTTATTAAAAAATTACTCCTATTAAAAAACGTAAAAGAACGAAAATTTTATTTATTTTTTAAATTTTATATCAAACATTTATTTTATTAAAGAAAATTCCCCTTTGTGAAATCACAAAAAGCAGGTAAAATTATTATAGTAAAATAGAAAAAAAAAACTTGCAGTCGGAATCTGTGCTATAACTGGAGAATGACACATCTGATCGCCTTCAAATTTTTACCAATAATGTGATATCGTAAACACAAGGTTCAATTTGCCATTGGGTTCCTTTACTCTATATTTGCCAGTTTTATTGAATAACTAGTGATATTCAGTTTTTATTCAATAAATAAAGAACATTCTCAGCAACATTTTCATTTGCTTACTCACAAATTTTTGTTTATTACTTAAGAACGCCTTATTCGATTGCCTTCAAAATTTCAACTTATGTGTAATGTATCTTGGGCAATATTCATGGGTCTTTTTGCACGCGTATCTGATCTATGTACAACACTATATAGGTCATTCCCAAATTTTGTTTCCATGTGTTAGGTGGGTCAGGCTCCTCTGATAGGCTTCAAAATTTCAGGTCGTGTATCCTACTTAGTAGAAATTTTGTATATTTAACTGTGTTATGCCATTCTGCCACTTTTAATCTCGAAATAGTATATTATTTATTTATTGCTTATCTGCCTTATGCTGTGAGGGCTTAGTACAAGATGATTTATTCCTCTTACTTGACTCAGATACTAATGGACACGATTGCAACAAACCATACTCCGGCCGGGTAAAATATACCAGTTGATGAATCTTATGTGGCAAGCTGGTCTAGTGACTCGCGCGGGCTGGAGTTTGAGATGACCGGGTTCATCCGCCGGGGGTATGATTTTTGATCGTGTCATACGATTCTTGAGTCATGTTGAGGCATGAAGGACGTGAGCTAGGAGTTCGTCACGGCCACGCTAGCTGGGATTTCGTCTGTAAAATTGCTTTGTTGTCACAGTGGTGCTGTGCTAACTTCTTGGGTAGAAATTATCCTAGTTGGAAGGGATCTTATTGTGCAGCTGGTTCAGTGGTAACGCGACGGGCTGGAGTTTTGAGCTCTATGACGGCCTAGGGAAGGTCTTGATGTTGGTGAGGGCTCTTGATTTAGGATTGAACTGTGCTCCGTTCCCGAATTAGCTGAATGCCTTCACAATCCTGCCCCTAGGCGCTGTATAATCCACGGGTTTGCGCTTCTCCTTGATTATAATTATAATAGACCGCGGGTTCAATCCCGGCCGGGGTATGGTTTATTCCTCTTACTCTGATCGAATTTGAATGCCTCCCAGTTCACAGGCACAGTCTACTGACTTTGTTACTTTCTCCATAAATATGTTTAACTTGACACATTATGATGCATAATGGCTCTGCTAGTGGCTGTCTGTATTATTCTTCATCTTTCACGCTCGTTTGCTAGTGCCTTTCTGATAATATTTCGTAAACGTCTGTATGAAAAATTGGTTTCTATAGCATCTGCGTGTCTTTAAGACCACTGGCTGTATAGTCCTTGTGGCTTACGCTTCTTTTTGATTATAATAATAATAATTTAAGACCACTGTTAAAAGTCTCTTTGGTCCCTGTGAAAGATTTGAGTTAGCTTTGGTGTATGTCCTAATTTACCAATTTTATTGAAAATTGGATATCATTTTAAATATAACTTATGAATGTCTCCTCTGATTTCCTTAAAATCTTCAAAGGTAATATTTAGCTGCATTATCAACTTATGCTGCACTGTACTAGTTCAGTCCAGAGCATTGGGGTACAGTGGACGGCTGTGGATACGGGGATTACTTTCTCGAATCACGCAGCGACCGGAATGGATCTAATTATTATTATAACTGGAGATCTTGAAACTCGTATGGGGTCATGGAAGGGCAGAGAAGATCCTATTCCTTAGATCATGAGCCCCCTCACCGGCATTAAGGAACGTACGTTGAGAGGCCAGTCTTCTGGTGAGAGGCGGAAGCAGGCCACTGTAGCAGGAAGTGAGCAGATCCGGTCATTCACTCGCTCCTAAGTTTCACATTCCTTCCTGACACATTGCTCTTGATGATGTATTATTTTGCACCGTATAGCCTGGAGTCATAGTTTATCACCAGCATTATGCGTCATATGAATCATGAAGCATATAGCATAACCAACACACTATTATCATTGTAACTGTAAGCCCTAACATATGTCGTTCTTTCAGTTGTTAAAAAACTTCACCTGATGTTGATATGATGGTCGACTTATTGTTGTCTCCCAGCTCAGGCAAACAGATTTTATTATATGACCCCATCCTGTGTGATGAAGTATGACAGGAAAGCTATACTCTGTGATGGAATATGACAGGAAAACTATCCTCTGTGATAGAACATGACAGGAAAACTATCCTGTGATGGAGTATGACAGGAAAACTATCCTCTGTGATAGAATATAGTAGGAAAATCATCCTCTGATATAATATGACAGGGAAGCCATCCTGTATGATGGGTGTACTTCGTAAACATAGTTCTTGTTTCATTATCGTAGAAAAATCAAACGGATTGAGATAGTTGGACAATACGGTGTATTTTATTTTGATCTGGCGCATGTTTATGTAATAATAATAATAATAATAATAATAATAATAATAATAATAATAATAATAATAATAATAATAATAATAATAATAATAATAAAGAAAACGTGAGGGTCCTATATTCATTCATGGTGAACCTCTTAAATCTTTTAAGCAATACCCACATGAGTGGATAATACTGTTTAAAAAAATCAAATCATTATCATTAGCAGTATGTACATGTTGGAGCGTTAAAAAGTGCAAGAAACGTGAAGCTCGCAGGGAATAGGAAGTAATCAAGTTTGATCCGAGAAAGGAGAGGATAGCTCTAATTCTTGGAGTCAAGAACCCTTCACCTGCTTCAAGGTACCCATCATGAAACGTACGAAATCAAATGAAATCACACACGAATATTTAAAGCACACCAACCACTGAAACTATGCTAAATAATCACCTCTGCTGTACTTTTGCCCGTCGAGGTCTGAATGAACGTCAACACTGAGGTAGCCGCGCGCTGCCTGTATATATACCTCCTGTCTGATGGGGGGTTGGAGAAGCTCCCTTTCTAGTGAGACAAGTGAATTCTCTCTCTCTCTCCTCCAGGTGAAGTACCTATCCCCCATTTCCCCTCAGGCTAGGAAAGGAGTTTTCTCCTTTACTCCCCCCCCCCTCTCCATGTGATGTAGGGGCTTCTTCCCCCATCCCTTGGTGAGCCATGGCCTTTTCTCAGTCTTCCAGGCGAGGCAGTTCCTTTTCCCTCAAGCCAGGATGCGAGGCATCTCCTTTCCCCCCGGCCCCATACTAGACAAAGCAAGGACCTCAATTCTTTCTCCAGGCGAAGGAGTCCTTTTTTCCAGATACTAGGAAGAGACTTTTTCTTCTCCCACCATCCCCAGGCGAGGCAAGGTCTTCTCTGTTCTCTATCACATTATAATACTATACAATACCGACAAGTTGATAAGTAAGACACATGTGCAACACTAGGAATATTTATTGACGCAACGTTTCGCCTGCGCTGCAGGCTTCGTCAGTGGAATATAGAGAGAGGGAAAAAATACTCCTGGAGACATCGGTGTTGGTGGAAGACGAAGTGATGTAGTATGTAATCAGCTGTATGACCCTAGTGGGTTTAGCACTTCTTTTTTATTATCACCCTAGGTGCAAGAAGATCAGTCTCTTAGCCTAATGAAGATGTTAACAAGAGACTTAAGTACTGGAAGGTGAGGTGCTACATAGCAGCTTGGAGATGAAGTCACAGGTGAGCTGGGCGACTAGTGAAGTATGTCAGGCTTTACAGTTGTTAGCATGAGTTGCGGAACACATCCCTTGTACTAAGATACCATCGCGTTGCAGTGTCAGACAAGTATCATAAATGGTATACAGTACCGACTAATTGATAAGTAAGATACATGGACAACACTTGGAATCTATTTACGAAACGTTTGCCTGCGCTGCAGGCTTCAACAGTCGAATATAGAGATGAATCATGTTACTTACTAGAGACATCAGTATTGGTGGAAGACGAAATAGAAAGATGGTTTAATGTATATTTTAGGTATTAAACTAAACTCTCAGCACGCACGCGCGCGGGCACATACACGCGCGCGCACGCACGCACGCACACACACACACACACACACACACACACACACACACACACACACACACACACACACACACACACACACAGAATGTTCCAGAGAGGGGACACAGAAACAAGGGGTCACAACTGGAAGCTGAAGACTCAGACGAGTCACAGGGACGTTAGGAAGTATTTCTTCAGTCATAGGGTCGTCAGGAAGTGGAATAGCCTAGCAAGTGAAGTAGTGGAGGCAGGACCCATACATAGTTTTAAGAAGAGGTATGACAAAGCTCAGGAAGCAGAGAGGGAAAGGACCTAGTAGCGATCAGTGAAGAGGCGGGGCCAGGAGCTGAGTCTCGACCCCTGCAACCACAATTAGGTGAGTACATACACACACACACACACACACACACACACACACAACACACACACACACACACACCAGCACACACCAGCACACACCAGCACACACCAACACACACCAGCACACGCCAGGAGCTTGGACTCGACCCCTGCAACCTCAACTAGGTGAGTACACACACACACACACACACGCACACGCGCGCGCGCATATATGAGGTAAATATGCTGAAGCAAGTTACAGGGCTATTACCCAGAGGAGACATGACACTGGAAGCAGGTACACCCTAATTAAACGATGAGCCCACTGGAAAGGAAGGAGACGAGACTTAGGCTAAGGCCCTATCAGTCCACCAAGCAAGGCCGAGGAATGTAGGGGGAGAACCGTTAGGAGAAGGGAGAGCAGTAAGTGAGGGGGGGAGGTGGCAGGTCCCATGCAGAGGCAAGACCATGCCGCCAAAAGTTACAGGACAAAATAAGGGAGACAATGGCAATGTACAAAGGGGGCCCAGAGACACAGAGGGAAAGGTAATTGTAAAAGGAGAGGGAGAAGTCAGTGTTTATTCATGGGATTCAAGAAAAGGAAGGGAGGACATAATGAAAGATGGCAGAAAGAAAAACAGAAGATTGAAAACATCAAAGAAATAGGCGAGGAGAACATGACTGAGATAGTAAATTTTCAGAGAATAGGAAGGTACTTGATGGGGAGAAATCGGCCAGTCAAACTGATTTTCAAGACAGAAATGGAGCAGAACAGGATCCTGCAAGAGAAACCACGGCTGAAGGAATCATCAACATACAAGAGGGTGTTCCTAGACCACGACAGAACAAGAACAGAAGAGAAGACACAGAAACGAAAGGGACTAGGAAGAGAGACAAGGGCAGAGTCAGCAGAGGACAACCAGAGCTGGGCAGAGCAACAAGCACAAGCACACAGAACTACCATCAGAACCTCACAGCCAAACATGCTATCCCAACACAAACCACAATCCACACAACTCCCACCCCACAATATGCTATAGAATCCCACAGCATAATACCAAACCCCCCACCCCACAGACCCCCAGAACACAGTCTTGGAGAGGAAACTGAAGGTATGGTACACCAGAGCTGATGGAATAACAAGTAAGTGGGAGGAGTGGCAAGAAAGAATCAGAGAGGCATCACTGGACATCATAGTTCTCACCAAAACCAAGTTCACAGGAATGATAACATATACCATCTTTCCAACGGGATATTAGATCCTGAGGAAAGACAGAGGGAGTGGAGGAGTGGCACTGCTCATCAAAAACCAATGGGATTTTGATGAGCTGGAGAGAGGAGAAGCAAGAGACTTCATAATAGGAACACTTCAGTCTGGAGGTCCCAAGATGGTAATTGTAGTAACGTATAACCCACCACAGAACAGCAGGAGGCCAAGGCAAGAGTATGTTGACAGTAACAGAGCGATGGTTGACACACTGGCTGAAGTGGCCAGAAGGGCTAATGGGAGCAGGACAAAGCTACTGATTGTGGGTGACTTTAGTCACAAAGAAATTGACTGGGAGAACTTGGAGCCACATGGGGGCCCAGAAACGTGGAGGGCTAAGATGATGGAGGTGGCTCTGAAAAGCCTCATATGCCAACACGTAAGGGACACTACCAGAGAGGGAGGAGAGGACGAAACAGCAAGACTGGACCTAGTATTCACCTTGAGTACTACAGATATTGAGGACATCATATATGAAGGACCCCTCAGAGCCAGTGATCACGTGGATCTGAGCTTCGAATACATAGTAGAGATACAAGTGGAGAGGGAAACGGGAAGGGCAGGATGAATGAAGCCAAACTACAAGAAAGGGGACTACAGAGATATGAAGAATTTCCTGCACGAGATTCAGTGGGACAGCACTGGCAGGGAAGTCAGTAAATGAGATGATGGATTATGTGACAACAATATGCAAGGAAGCTGAGGAGAGGTTTGTACCGAAGGCTAACAGAAATAACGAGGTCAGGACGAGCCCTTGGTTCACTCAGAGGTGTAGAGAGGCCAAAACCAAGAGTGCTAGAGAATGGAAGAAGTATAGTAGGCAAAGAACGCAGGAGAATAAGGAGAACAGTCGTAGAACCAGAAATTAATATGCACAGGTAAGAAAGGAGGCCCAACAACAATATGAAAATGGCATAGCAGCGAAAGTCAAAGCTGACCAGAAGCTGTTGTGCAGTCATATCAGGAGGAAAACAACAGTCAAGAATTTTTATAACAAACATTAGTGTTTCAAAAATTTTGTTTCACATAAAATCTTTTAGAATATTTTATTCAAGAAATTTCTGGCTTATGTAATCACAAAGACGGTCACTATGATATATACACCAGGTGGTGCATTTATATATGCTGAAAGATTAATTTAATCCTTACTATAGGAAGTGATGCAAGGAGGGAAGAGTATATGGAGAAAAAGAGAGAGGTTAAGAGAGTGGTGAAGCAATGTAAAAAGAGAGCAAATGAGAGAGTGGGTGAGATGTTATCAACAAATTTTGTTGAAAATAAGAAAAAGTTTTGGAGTGAGATTGACAAGTTAAGGAAGCCTAGAGAACAAATGGATTTGTCAGTTAAAAATAGGAGAGGAGAGTTATTAAATGGATAGTTAGAGGTATTGGGAAGATGGAGGGAATATTTTGAGGAACTGTTAAATGTTGATGAAGATAGGGAAGCTGTGATTTCGTGTATAGGGCAAGGAGGCATAACATCTTGTAGGAGTGAGGAAGAGCCAGTTGTGAGTGTGGGGGAAGTTCGTGAGGCAGTAGGTAAAATGAAAGGGGGTAAGGCAGCGGGGATTGAAGGGATAAAGATAGAAATGTTAAAAGCAGGTGGGGATATAGTTTTGGAGTGGTTGGTGCAATTATTTAATAAATGTATGGAAGAGGGTAAGGTACCTAGGGATTGGCAGAGAGCATGCATAGTTCCTTTGTATAAAGGCAAAGGGGACAAAGGAGAGTGCAAAAATTATAGGGGGATAAGTCTGTTGAGTATACCTGGTAAATTGTATGGTAGAGTTATTATTGAAAGAATTAAGAGTAAGACGGAGAATAGGATAGCAGATGAACAAGGAGGCTTTAGGAAAGGTAGAGGGTGTGTGGACCAGGTGCTTACAGTGAAACATATAAGTGAACAGTATTTAGATAAGGCTAAAGAGGTTTTTGTGGCATTTATGGAGGCTCAAGTTAGAGTATGTAGGAAAGAGGGAAATTATTTCCCAGTAAAAGTAGGCCTTAGACAAGGATGTGTGATGTCACCGTGGTTGTTTAATATATTTATAGATGGGGTTGTAAGAGAAGTAAATGCGAGGGTCTTGGCAAGAGGCGTGGAGTTAAAAGATAAAGAATCACACATAAAGTGGAAGTTAACCATTCTTACAGTATTCATTACCTTTGTAACTTGTGAGTTCATTACCTTGTACCTAGTTCAGCCATCAAAACTTTGGGGCCCGGTCCCTGGACCCATTGTGTACCTCTGTAATCTGTAAATACCTTTGTAACTTGTCATGATTGTGACTAGACCTACCTGGAGTTCATTATCTTTGTAAATTGTGAGTTCATTACCTTTGTAAATTGTGAATTCATTACCTCTGTAACTTGCTCAGCTATCAAAACTTTGAAGCCCAGTCCCTGGACCCATTATGTACCTCTGTAATCTTTTGACTACCGCCCACAGGATGGGTATGGGGTGCATAATAAACATATTAAACTAACTAAGTGGGAGTTGTCACAGTTGCTCTTTGCTGATGACACTGTGCTCTTGGGAGATTCTGAAGAGAAGTTACAGAGATTGGTGGATGAATTTGGTAGGGTGTGCAAAAGAAGAAAATTAAAAGTGAATATAGGAAAGAGTAAGGTTATGAGGATAACAAAAAGATTAGGTGATGAAAGATTGGATATCAGATTGGAGGGAGAGAGTATGAAGGAGGTGAATGTATTCAGATATTTGGGAGTGGACGTGTCAGCGGATGGGTCTATGAAAGATGAGGTGAATCATAGAATTGATGAGGGGAAAAGAGTGAGTGGTGCACTTAGGAGTCTGTGGAGACAAAGAACTTTGTCCTTGGAGGCAAAGAGGGGAATGTATGAGAGTATAGTTTTACCAACGCTCTTATATGGGTGTGAAGCATGGGTGATGAATGTTGCAGCGAGGAGAAGGCTGGAGGCAGTGGAGATGTCATGTCTGAGGGCAATGTGTGGTGTGAATATAATGCAGAGAATTCGTAGTTTGAAAGTTAGGACGAGGTGCGGGATTACCAAAACTGTTGTCCAGAGGGCTGAGGAAGGGTTGTTGAGGTGGTTCGGACATGTAGAGAGAATAGAGCGAAACAGAGTGACTTCAAGAGTGTATCAGTCTGTAGTGGAAGGAAGGCGGGGTAGGGGTCGGCCTAGGAAAGGTTGGAGGGAGGGGGTAAAGGAGGTTTTGTGTGCGAGGGACTTGGACTTCCAACAGGCATGCGTGAGCGTGTTTCATAGGAGTGAATGGAGACAAATGGTTTTTAATACTTGACGTGCTGTTGGAGTGTGAGCAAAGTAACATTTATGAAGGGGTTCAGGGAAACCGGTAGGCCGGACTTGAGTCCTGGATATGGGAAGTACAGTGCCTGCACTCTGAAGGAGGGGTGTTAATGTTGCAGTTTAAAAACTGTAGTGTAAAGCACCCTTCTGGCAAGACAGTGATGGAGTGAATGATGGTGAAAGTTTTTCTTTTTCGGGCCACCCGCCTTGGTGGGAATCGGCCAGTGTGATAACAAATAAAAATAATATAGGAATTAAAGTATTTCTGGCTGGCAGTGAAAGGATTACGTGCAGCATTAATGATCCTGGTGAAGTCGGTAAGCTTTAGTTATTTTAATTGTTCTGTTGTGCAGTCCATTCCCATAGTGTGGGTGTCAAAATATTACAGAGGCACATAAGGAGTCCAGGGACTGTACCCTTAAGTCCTGATAGCTCAGTAAGTTACAACCACATTAACCAAATATTACGTGTAATTAAATTTTTATTCATCACTACAGAATTTTTGAAATCCATTAAAACCAATTTAATGGATCATGAATTGCCTCCCACTCTACGTACATTACCCCTCCCCTCGCATAATCATGTACAGGGTCACCCCCTGTCAAGTACAGGATTTGCACCACAACACACGTACAGAGAAAGTCAGCTCAACGTAGGAGAAAGTAGAGCGGGTACCCTGCCCCTCCTGTCGTTCCCTCTCCCCTCTCCTCAGAGGGGGAACTTGGCAGCCCCCCTCCCTCCCTTCTCAGAGAGGGAATTTGGCTCCTCCCCCCCTCCCCTCACTTCGGGTATCAGGTTCTTTGAAGCTCTCGTTGCTAATGAACCCTTGTTGGAATATTTGACGCTATCCTCATTGACCTACTGAAGTCTGCAAGCATAAGTTGATACATTCCAATCCCTTGTAGGAGGCCCCATCCTGTGTGATGAACACCTCCGCTCCCACTGTGTAACTAATTAACAGAATAAGGCAGCAGCACAATGCTGAGTCAATATTGTTTAATAAATAAAAAGAAACTGGTTCCCATCCATCTCTCATCGAAGCTCTATTCACTGCCTGTTTTTCTACTGTTCATCAGCTTCTCCCACATTGTTCACACTTTATCTGTAACTAGAAAGAGGGTGTTGAATATAGACAAACTGCAATAAACAAAGCTCTGTACGGAGTGACATGTTGCCTAAATAAAAGCTTCTTCTACGGAGTGTTTTGTTTTTTTCTTATGCATATAAAGACTCTGGAAAACGATAAATGACAAATTTTAGCTTTGCGTAGAGATTTATCATGTCATGATAAGCCCTACATGAAAGCGAATCATCGTCCCAAGAATAGCTGGTTCTGCAGCCAGTGTCCGTTCTTTAATATCAATAACTACTATATTTGGATTATGCTAATTGCTGCTCTTGTTAATTATTTGTTATGTTAATTATCTGTTTGTACGTTGTTTGTCTGTTACGACTCTTCAGCGGTGATGCCTTGATGCTGGTGAAGATTTCTTCATCAGAAAATGAGCTAACTTTCCCTTCTTCAGATTAAGCCTTATTATCTCCTATATCTTTACCATTTACCTACGTGGTGCCTTTTACCGTGTACCTTTTATTTAATAAATAAAATAGCCTGCCTTTTTCAAACTTGTTATTTACCTTGTACTTGTAACTTAATTAAGTTCTTCACCGGTACTGCTCACGAGTATATAATGAAGTTGAAGATTGTATACTGAAGGTATATAAAGAATAATAAGAAAAGGCAATAAGGTCACTCCTCAGCGCCATGTTGACCAACATTTATCTCAATAACTTATAAAAAGACTGGTTCAACATCATTCCACACAGCATCCTGTAGCTGAGGCATGTATCACTATAATAATGGTAGACAATACCGACAAACTGATGAATAAACACATGTGCAACACTATGGTATCTGTATTACCAAAAGGTTTCACCTACGTAATATGTTTCTTTAGTCGAATACAGAGATGACTAAAATTGGTGACAGCAGAAACAATGAAAAGGTCAAGATGATGTGATGAGTCCACCAGCCTTGACAAATAGTTTTGAGGTGGTGAGATACACGAGACAGTTCTCAGTGTAATTATGATGTACATAATGCAACACCACATTGCTGATGATACGGTATACCTAGAGTATACCTGGAGAGAGTTCCTGGAGTCAGCACCCCCGCGGGACCAGGCCTCATGGTGGATCAGGCCCTGATCAACCAGGCCGCACGCAATCCAACGTACGAGCCACAGCCCGGTTGGTCAGGTACTGACTCTAGGTGCCTGTCCAGTGCCTGCTTGAAGACAGCCAGGGGTCTATTGGTAATCCCCCTTATGTATGCTGAGAGGCAGTTAAACAGTCTTGGGTCCCTGACACTTAATGTGTTGTCTCTCATCGTGCTAGTGGCGCCCCTGCTTTTCATTGAGGGGATGTTGCACCGTCTGCCAAATCTTTTGCTTTCGTAGGAAGTGATTTTCGTGTACAAGTTTAGTAGTAATCCCTCTAGGATTTTCCAAGTGTATATAATCATGTATCTCTCCCGCCTGTGTTCTAGGGAGTACAGGTTTAGGAACTTCAAGCCTTCCCAGTAATTAAGGTGTTTTATCTCAGTTATGCGCGCCGTAAAGGTTGTCTGTGCATTTTCTAGGTCAGTAGTTTCACCTGCCTTGAAAGGTGATGTTAGTGTGCAACAATATTCCAGCCTAGATAGAACAAGCGACTTGAAGAGTGTTATCATGGGCTTGGCATCCCTAGTTTTGAAGGTTCTCATTATCCATCCTGTCATTTTTCTAGCAGATGCGATTGATACAATGTTATGGTCCTTGAAGGTGACATCCTTTGACATGATCACTCCCAGGTCTTTGACATTAGTTTTTCACTTTATTGTGTGGTTGGAATTTGTTTTATACTCCGATGAAGTTCTAATTTCCTCACGTTTTCCATATCGGAGTAATTGAAATTTCTCATCATTGAACTTCATATTGTTTTCTGCAGCCCATTTAAAGGTTTGGTTGATGTCAGGAAACAGAAGTGTTTACTGACGCGGTCCTTGGTCGTATGATGACCCACATCTGGTAGAAGCTTTTGGTCATTTGACCGAGACTGTCCGATACACATTGTTATAATGAAATACAATCGTAGACAGACGATCTTAATAATGCAAAACAAACCACGAGGGATGGAAATCATCATCTCAAGATCTTTCACACGTCTCCGTGTATCATCAGGAGCTATGCAATGCTATATGAGTAGCAACAGGTGGAATGAGAGGAAGTTTTCTCTGAGATAGGTAGCGTGGTGACGCCAACCAGTTCGCCTCAGAAATGGCATTTCTTTCACACGGAGACGTATGAAAGATCTTGAACTGAAGATTTCCATCTTCTGTGGCTCGTCTTGCACACACATTGTTATATATGAGATAGTCTAGAGCGATAAACAAACACATTGTTATATGTGAGACAGTCCAGAGCAATATATACACACAAAGGCACACAAGAGATAGTTTAGAGAGATCCACAGTTTTGCACAAGTCAGTCGTCACTCTAGAACGAGATACACAGCTACACATACAGTGTGCGAGGAAACAGTTAATGAAGGAAAAACATGAGTGAAGTAAAAAATGTAAAACAAAGGAGAAAGTTCTTGAGAGAAGACCCTCCCAGCTCAAGACGTCCACCGTCCCGGGCGCCCACCTTTTCCCCGGCCCCCCACCTTCCCGGCCGCCACTTTCCCGGGGTGCCCAGCCACCCAGGTAGAAACCCTACCATTCACACCTGCTTCTCCTCACCACCCCAGGGTAGGGGGTGAGGCTCCTAAACAAGGGGTGCCCTCACAAGGGGAAGGGGGGCCGCAGCTGACAGGTGGAAGAGTGGTCCAAGAGAGCACTGTAGTAAGTGTTGTGACCTATACCAGCCAGGTTATACTGGCTGCACGTACTGTTTGTATCAGTGATGGGTCGGCAGCCCTTGTAGTAGGTGCAGGGAGGAGCAGCCTTGTGTGAGTGTCGGGGAAGAGCAGCCCTTGTGGTGGGTGTCAGGAAACGAAGCATCTCTTGTGGTGGGTTTCAGTGAAAGAAATATTCCTTACAGTGACTGTCAGTAGCGCACACACACACACACACACACACACACACACAGGAAGTGGAATTGTTTGGGAAACGATGTAGTGGAGACAGGATCCATTCATAGCTTTAAGAAGAGGTATGATAATTTTCATGGTGCAGGGAGAGACCCAACAGGGGGCCAGTGAAGAGGGGGGGCCCAGGAGCTATGACTCGACCCCTGCAACCACCACTGAGTACACGTACACACACAACACAACGTACACCACACACACACACACACACACACGTACACACACACACACACACACACACACACACACACACACACGTAACACACACACACCACACAACACACAAAACACACACACACACACGTACACACACACACAAAACCACACACACACACACACACACCACACACACACCACACACACACACACACACACACACCACACACACACACACACAAAAACACATAGTTCCTTACCAGGTCCCCCACTTCCCCAACCCCAATATACTTCCCAGACCACAGTCTTAGAAAAGAAGTTGAAGGTGTGGTATAAAAATGCAGATGGAATAACAAACAAGTATGAGGGTTGCACAAAAGAATCAAAGAGACATCCCCAGACATAATAGCACTCACAGAAACAAAACTCACCAGAATAATAACAGATTCAATTTTTCCCACCCGGATATCAAATCTTCAGGAAAGACAGAGGGAGGAGAGGGGGGGAGGAGTTGCACTGCTCTTTAAAAAAACCAGTGGGGTTTTGGGGAAAATGGAAGGAATGGATGGCATGGGCGAAAGGGACTACTAGTAGGAACAATCCAGTCTGAGGGACATAAGGTGATAATTGCAGAAATGTACAACCCACCACAGAACTGCAGGAGGCCAAGAGAAGAATACGATGAGAGCAACAGAGCAATGATCAACACACTAGCCGAGGTGGCCAGGAGAGCACACATGGGGGGAGCAAAGTTATAGTTATGGGTGATTTCAATCACAAGGAGATTGATGGGAAAACCTGGACCCCCATGGGGGCCCCGAAACATGGAGAGCCAAGATGATGGATGTGGTACTGGAGAACCTCATGCATCAACATGTTAGAGACACTACCAGAGAGAGAGGAGAGGATGAACCAGCAAGGTTGGACCTTGTATTCACCATGAGTAGTTCGGACATCGAGGGTATCATGTATGAAAGGGCCCCCGGGGAGCTAGTGATCATGTGGTTTCTGTGCTTCGACTACATAGTGAGCCCCAAGTGGGAGAGTAGCAGGAATAGGCTGGGGTAAAAACCAAACTACAAAAGGGGAACTACTCAGGGATGAGGAACTTCCTTCAAGACATTCAGTGGGAGAGGGAACTGACAGGAAAACAGTACAAGAAATGTGGACTATGTGCAACAAAATGCAAGGAGGCAGAGGAGAGGTTTGTTCCCAAGGGAAACAGAAATAATGGGAAGAACAGAACGAGTCCTTGGGCACCAAAGGTGTAGGGAGGCAAAAACTAGGTGTACTAGAGAATGGAAAAGGTACAGAAAACAGAGAACTCAGGAGAATAGAGAAATCAGCCGAAGAGCCAGAAACGAATATGCACAGACAAGAAGGGAGGCTCAGAGGGCAATATGAAAATGACATAGCATCAAAAGTAAAGACTGACCCCAAGCTGTTGTACAGCCACATCAGGAGGAAAACAACAGTCAAGGACCAGGTAATCAGACTGAGGAAGGGTGATGGGGAATTCACAAGAAACGACCCAGAGTATGTCAGGGCTCAAACAAGATTTAAAGAGGTATTTACAGTGGAAACCAGTAGGA
Source organism: Cherax quadricarinatus (assembly GCF_026875155.1). NCBI lineage: Eukaryota > Metazoa > Arthropoda > Malacostraca > Decapoda > Parastacidae > Cherax > Cherax quadricarinatus. The sequence continues at coordinate 32,224,258 of NC_069447.1, read as the reverse complement.
CTCCCAAAAAATCAGAACAGGGGGGCACACCAGCAAGTGCTGGATGAGGGGACAAAATAACCAAGGAGGAGGTGAAGAAGCTGCTTGCGAACTTGACACCTCAAAGGCGGTGGGACCAGACAACATCTCTCCATGGGTCCTTAAAGAGGGAGCAGAGATATTGTGTGAGCCATTAACAAAGATCTTCAACACATCATTTGAAACTGGGCAACTCCCCGAGGTATGGAAAATGGCAAATGTAGTCCCAATTTTTAAAAGGGAGACAGACATGAGGCACTAAACTACAGACCTGTATCTTAACGTGTATAGTATTTCAAGGTCATGGAGAAAAATCATCAGGAGGAGAGTGGTGGGGCACTGGAAAGAAACAAGTGTTTTAATGACAACCAGCACGGTTTCAGGGAAAGGAAAATCTGTGTCACAAACCTACTAGAGTTTTATGACAGGTGACAGAAGTAAGACAAGAGAGAGAGGGGTGGATCGACTGCGTATTTTTGGACGCAAGAAGGCTTTCGACACAGTTCCCCACAAGAGGTTACTGCAAAAGCTAGAGGACCAGGCACACATAAAGGAAAGGCACTGCAATGGATCAGGAATACCTGACAGGGAGGAAAACAACGAGTCATGGTACGCGACGAGGTGTCAGAGTGGGCGCCTGTGACAAGCGGGGTTCCCAGGGGTCAGTCTAGGACCTGTGCTGTTCTTGGTATACGTGAACGACATAACGGAAGGGATAGACTCAGAAGTGTCCTTGTTTGCAGACGATGTGAAGTTAATGAGAAGAATCGAATCGGGCGAGGATCAGGCAGGGGCTACAAAGAGATCTGGACAGGCTACAAGCCTGGTCCAGCAACTGGCTCCTTGAATTTAACCCTGCCAATGCAAAGTCATGAAGATTGGGGAAGGGCAAAGAAGACCGCAGACACAATATAGTTTAGATGGCCAAAGGACTGCAAACCTCACTAAAGGAAAAAAATCTGGGGGTGAGTATAACACCCAGCATATCTCCCGAGGCGCACATCAATCAGATAAAATGCTGCAGCATACGGGCGCCTGGCAAACCTAGGATAGCGTTCCGATACCTCAGTAAGGATTCGTTTAAGACTCTGTACACCATCTACGTCAGGCCCATACTGGGAGTATGCAGCACCAGTTTGGAATCCACACTAGTCAAGCACGTCAAGAAATTAGAGAAAGTGCAAAGGTTTGCAACAAGACTAGTCCCAGAAACTACGGGGATTGTCCTATGAAGAAAGGTTGAGGGAAATCGGCCTGACGACACTGGAGGCCAGGGGGGTCAGGGGAGCATGATAACGACATTTTAAAATACTGCGCGGAATAGACGAGGTGGACAAAGACGGGATGTTCCAGAGATGGGACACAGACACAAGAGGTCACAATTGGAAGTTGAAGGGCTCAGATGAATCAAAGGGATGTTAGGAAGTATTTCTTCAGTCATAGAGTAGTCAGGCCGTGGTATAGCCTAGAAGTGATGTGGTGGAGGCAGGAACCATACATAGTTTTAAGGCGAGGTATGATAGAGCTCATGGGGCAGAGAGAGAGAGGACCTAGTAGCAATCAGCGAAGAGGCGGGGCCAGGAGCTGTGACTCGACCCCTCCCAACCACAAATAGGTGAGTACAAATAGGTGAGTACACACACACACACACACACACACACACGCACGCACGCCCGCCTTTCTCAACTACCACTGACTCTGAGGCAAGATATTGGCAAGTTACGTCACAGAAATATACACAGCAATTCAGCAAAATCAGGCAAGGAAGGCTTGCATCAGAAGTATAAGTTTACACCACACTGTGCGTGCAATAATTTGCCAGTAAGTGCAACCTGGCGAGACGAGCGCCCGTGTGATCCTCTTTCCTGCCTCACTTCATACATTCGTTTGGTCAGACATTATTAGCAACTCTCGGATCAGAATACTAATGTTTAGCTTATACTTTTTATTTTAACTTCATTATTAATCATTTAGGGGGGGTTTTGGAAGCACCTAGGTGAAACCTGTCAACTTCCCAAACTTTCTGCTACATTCACTTCACTCTTGCTCACTACCATGACTCGACAATGGCCCTTTGGAAAGTAATAGGTTGTCAGCATACAATGCGTGGATCACGAGAGCCATATATCAAGTATGACTGACTCAACTGTAAGATGCACCTAACACGCAAGTACTTAGGTAACTAAGGACACTTGGGGAAACCCCTGGCTACTTTTATTGTGTGTGTGTGTGTGTGTGTGTGTGTGTGTGTGTGTGTACTCACCTATTTGTGGTTGCAGGGGTCGATTCACAGCCCCTGGCCCCGCCTCTTCGCTGACTGCTACTAGGTCCGCTCTCTCCCTGCCCCATGAGTTATCATACCTCGCCTTAAAACTATGTATGGTTCCTGCCTCCACCACATCACTTTTAGGCTATTCCATGGCCTGATACTCTATGACTGAAGAAATATTCCTAAAATCCCTTTGATTCATCTGAGTCTTCAACTTCCAATTGTGACCTCTTGTGTCTGTGTCCATTCTGGAAAAATCCGTCTTTGTCCACCTCGTCTATTCTGCGCGTATTTTATATGTCGATTTCATGTCTCCCTGACCCTCCTGGCCTCCAGTGTCGTCAGGCCCCATTTCCCTCAACCTTTCTTCATAGGACAAACCCCGTAGCTTTTGGGACTAGTCTTGTTGCAAACCTTTGCACTTTCTCTTTAAATTTTTTGACGTGTTGACTAGGGTGTGGATTCCAAAACTGGTGCTTTGCATACTCCAGTATGGGCCTGACGTTAGTGGTGTACAGAGTCTTAAACGAATCCTTACTGAGGTATCGGAACGCTATCCGTAGGTTTGCCAGGCGCCCGTATGTGCAGCAGTTATCTGATTGATGTGCGCCTCAGGAGATATGTCGGTGTTTTACTCACCCCCCAGTTTTTTTTCCTTGAGTGAGGTTTGCGTCTTTGGCCATCTAACTATATTGTGTCTGCGGTCTTCTTTGCTCTTCCCCAATCTTCATGACTTTGCATTTGGCAGGGTTAAATTCAAGAGCCAGTTGCTGGACCAGGCTTGTAGCCTGTCCAGGTCTCTTTGTAGTCCTGCCTGATCCTCGTCCGATTCGATTCTTCTCATTAACTTCACATCGTCTGAAAAAAAGGACACTTCTGAGTCTATCCCTTCCGTTATGTCGTTCACGTATACCAAGAACAGCACAGGTCCTAGGACTGACCCTGTGGAACCCCGCTTGTCACAGGCGCCCACTCTGACACCTCGTCGCGTACCATGACTCGTTGTTGCCTCCCTGTCAGATATTTTCTGATCCATTGCAGTGCCTTTCCTGTTATGTGTGCCTGGTCCTCTAGCTTTTGCAGTAAACCTTTGTGAGGAACTGTGTCGAAAAGGGCCCTTTTTGCAGTCCAAAAAATACGCAAATTTGGGGTCCACCCCTCTTCTCTTGTCTTACTTCTGTCACCTTGTCATAAAACTCTAGTAGGTTTTTGACACAGGATTTTCCTTCCCTGAAACCGTGCTGGTTGTCAATTATACCTTGTTTCTTTCAGGTGCCCACCACTCCTCCTGATGATCTTCTCCATGACCTTGCATACTATACACTTTAGTGATACAGGTCTGTAGTTTAGTGCCTCATGTCTGTCTCCCTTTTTAAAAATTGGGACTACATTTGCCATTTTCCATACCTCAGGGAGTTGCCAGTTTCAAATGATGTGTTGAAGATCTTTGTTAATGGCTCACACAATATCTCTGCTCCCCCTTTAAGGACCCATGGGGGAGATGTTGTCTGGTCCCACCGCCCTTTTAGGTGTCAAGTTCGCATAGCAGCTTCTTCACCTCCTCCTTGGTTATATGTACCTCATCCAGCACTTGCTGGTGTGCCCCCTGTTTGATTTCTTGGAGTCCTATGGTTTCCACTGTAAATACCCCTTTAATTTGTGTTAGCTCCTGACATACCTCTCGGTCGTTTCTTGTGAATTCCCCATCACCCTTCCTCAGTCTGATTACCTGGTCCTTGACTGTTGTTTTTTCCCCCTGATTTTGGGTGTACAACAGCTTCGGGTCAGTCTTTACTTTTGATGTATGTCATTTTCATATTGTCTCTGAGCCCTCCCTTCTTATTGTGCATTTCGTTTT
>NC_069447.1:32104711-32219613 GCF_026875155.1 Cherax quadricarinatus | reverse complement strand
GTTTTCTTCTATTTTCTTTCTAATTCTTGTTCTTGTTTATTTCCTCTTATCTCCATGGGGAAGTGGAACAGAATTCTTCCTCTGTAAGCCATGCGTGTCGTAAGAGGCGACTAAAATGCCGGGAGCAAGGGGCTAGTAACCCCTTCTCCTGTATATATTACTAAATTTAAAAGGAGAAACTTCAGTTTTTTCTTTTGGGCCACCCCACCTCAGTGGGATACGGCTGGTACGTTGAAAGAAAGAATAAATAAATAAATAAATAAATAAATAAATAAATAAATAAATAAATAAATAAATATATATATATATATATATATATATATATATATATATGTCGTGCCGAATATGTAAAACTGGTCATTAAGCAAGAACTCATTTAAAATTAAGTTCTTTCTGAAATTTTCTTTTATACGTTTAAAGATATATTTTTTTCATAAATGTTAATGTAAAAATTTTTAATTTTGCACCAAAAGAATCTTAGAAAACTTACCTAACCTTATTATAACAACAACTTATTTTACCCTAACCCAACTAAATATATTTTAGATTTGTTTACAATAATTTAATACTAAACAAACAGTGAAATGTATTTTTTTCGTTAGGTTCAGAATGATTTTGGAGAAATTATTGCATACACAAATTTTCACTTGTCCTATATGGCAAGATGAGCGTTGCTATTTAAGCCAAGATCACAAGTTCTGCCTATTCGGCACGACATATATATAAACACATCGACCAATTCCCACCAAAGGAGGGTGGCCTGAAAAAGAAAAACTTTCACCATCATTCACTCCATCACTGTCTTGCCAGAAGGGTGCTTTACACTACAGTTATAAAAGTGCAACAGTAACACCCCTTCTTCAGAGTGCAGACACTGTACTTCCCATCTCCAGGACTCAAGTCTGCCCTGCTGGTTTCCCTGAATCCCTTCATAAATGTTACTTTGCTCACACTCCAACAGCACGTCAAATATTAAAAACCATTTATCTCCATTCACTCCTATCAAATACACTCACGCATGCTTGCTGGAAGTCCAAGCCCCTCACACACAAAACCTCCCTTACCCCTTCCCTCCAACCTTTCCTCAGCTGACCCCTACCCCGCCTTCCCTCCACTACAGATTTATACACTCTCGAAGTCATTCTGTTTCGTTCCATTCTCTCTACATGTCCGAACCACTTCAGCAACCCCTCTGGATAATTATTGGTATTATTATAAGGAAGTGATAAACCTCTAGGGGTTACACACATCAATGGAAATGGGATGCAATCAGGTTCATTCCAAAGGAGAAGAGGTCAGATCCAAGAGCCCTTCAAATGCTATATGACCATCTGATTAAAGGATGAGGATCATAAGACACCTGGAAAATGGGAAGGGTGGAGTTAATCATGTATAACTTGAGGAAAAAAAAAAAGTTTCAATTTCTTGGATCAAGCTTTAACTAAATTCCTCATCCCAAACTAATAAGCACACTTGAATCCTTTCTAGCTATTACATTATAATTATAATCGAAGTGCTAAATCCCCTAGCTATTACAAAACACTGTACTAATGCTGAGCTTCCAATAATTTATGCATTCTTACCCTTCTTTTAAATATTCTTTGGAACTGTCTGAATTCTTCTTTTCTCCTTCTAACACACTTCCTACAGCAGTTAGCAGTAGTTCAGGAATATCTTTGCCCTCCTGTAATTTAAACAGGAGCAGCTAAACCCATGGGGGTCATGTAACACCTTTGGAATGGGAAGAAATGAGATTCAATCCAAGTAAGGGGAGGATAGGAAGGTTCCTTTGATCAAGAATTTGTCACCAGCATCAAAGCATCTCTAGATTATTGCATTTATAAGGTAACAACCCATAGGGGTCATATAACACCTGGGAGAAATGGAAAGCATTCAGGTTAGATCCACAAGAAGTACAGGTTCAATTCCTTTAACCCCTTCAGGGTCCAAGGCCCAAATCTGAAGTGGTGCCCCAGTGTCCAAGAATTTTCAAAAAAAAAATGTTATTTTTTCTTATGAAATGGTAGAGAATCTTTTTGTGAAGGTAATAAAACAAAAAGTACGAAATTTGATGGAAAACTGACGAAATTACGCTCTCGCGTATTTTGATGTGTCAGCGATATTTATGAATCGGCGATTTTGCCGACTTTGACTACCATTTTAGGCCAATTACATTATTCCAGTCAACCAAATTCTTAGCTATTTCACTAGTATTACTTCTATTCTATCGATTGAGCACAAGAAATCGCCAAGTCAACTGTTTCAACTACAAATTAAAGTGATCGGAAATTGTTAATTTGGCCAATTTAACACAAAGTTCAAAATATTCCAATTTCAAAATAGGGTCCAGAATAAACAATGTAGGTATTCCTGGAACTAAACTAACATTTCCTCTGTTCATTAGTTATGTTTTGAGGCTTTAGAAATTCTATTTTGATTTTTTATTCACATAATGAATTTTTATTCACACCAAAAAATAGATTTACTGTTATGCAATACTGTAATAATTGTATAAATATCATCACCATATTTGTGAATGCATATTAGACCCACCAGCTGGTGTGTAAGGTCGTTTGTTTACTCTTGAATATCGTCAAAAATTTAACATTTCTGCTACTTTGAGCTCAGTTTCAAGCCATTTCCAGTGCTAAAACCAATCAAAATCATCTCTATTTCTGTAATATGTCTTCCATTCTATCAAATGAGACCAAGAAATCGCAAATACAACTATAAAAAACATACGAAAAAACACTGCAAAGTTGCCGTTTTAATCGAAAAATCATGATTTCAGTTTTTTTTCTCTCATTATACACAGTGTGCTGCAGGATCTGTTTTATGTGGTGCACACATACCACATAGATGTATTCTCTCATATCTAGGCCCAAATGTACCACTCACAGTTTATCAGAGTGAGCTGAGCTCATGACGTAGATCTACAGTTTGGACCCTGAACATAAAGCCATAGATCTACGGGACGGACCCTGAAAGGGTTAATCAAAGACCCTTCACCGGCATCAAAGAATCTCCCTCGCAGGTTTGCCCTCTTCAGCCATCTCTTATCAATCTAAGTTTTTTAGTCTCCTACCCAAGAAAACTCAAGATGCTATCTACCTGTGTCCTTTGTTCAGCAGTTTTTAAGTTCTACTAATTTGGTCATGGTCTTAACTCTTACCAAAATATTTGATGACAATGACTGAGGCTTGTATTATTTATTATAATTCATGTAAAACTAAAACACCTGTGGGTCAATCAGCAAAAGTTGTGAATTATTACACATACGAGGTAATGCTAAACCAATGGGGTTGAATGATACAGTGCCTGGGGAAATGGAAGGCATTTAGGTTCAGTCCAAGGAGGGTAAACACAGGTCCAGTTCCTTAGATCAAGAGCCCCTCGATATAAAGAACTTCCATTGAGGGGGAGGAGTTGTGAAAGCTCAATCTTGTCTAGTAAACATGGCCCAGTCTCAGAACAGGCAGGTTGTTGGGGATTGCCTGTTGATGTTCTGTCACATGCTAATACAGTGGACCCCCGCTTAACGATCACCTCCCAATGCGACCAATTATGTAAGTGTATTTATGTAAATGCGTTTGTACGTGTATGTTTGGGGGTCTAAAATGGACTAATCTACTTCACAATATTCCTTATGGGAACAAATTCGGTCAGTACTGAGCACCTGAACATACTTTTGAATGAAAAAATATTGTCAACCGGAGGTCCACTGTATTTCAAAAAGGATGAATGGTTTTTTTTTTTCAACAAACCTGCCATATCCCACCAAGGTAGAGTGACCTAAAAAGAAAAAGAAAAGTTTTTTAAATTTAGTAATGCATACAGAATGGGGTCACTAGCCCCTTTCTTCTGGCATTTAGTCACCTTCTACGACACACACGTACTATATATTCATCCACTTCCCCGTGGATGAATATATAGTACACATTTCATAACAGCTATATACATTAACACAGATGAGCACTGTAGCAAGCCTAAAAGTTCATTACTTCAGATACAAAGTTTCAGATTTAATTTAGTTTAAAAGAAATTTTTCTTAATGCATGAAACAAGAATTACAGGACATGAAAAATTTTCTAGGTAGTAGGTTGGTAGACAGCAACCGCCCAGGGAGGTACTACTGTCCTGCCAAGCGAGTGTAAAACCAAAGCCTGTAATTGTTCTACATGATGGTAGGATTACTGGTGTCCTTTTTTCTCTCATAAACATGCACGATTTCGGGTACGTCTTTCTACTTCTACTTGCACTTAGGTCACACTACACATACATGTACAAGCATATATATACACACCCCTTTGGGTTTTCTTCTATTTTGTTTCTAGTTCTTGTTGTTTATTTCCTCTCATCTCCATGGGGAAGGGGAACAGAATGTAAGAGGTGACTAAAATGCCGGGAGTGCCAGTAACCCCTTCTCCTGTATAAATTACTAAATTTAAAAAGAAAAACTTTCGCTTTTCTTTTCGGGGCACCCTGCCTTGGTGGGATACAGCCGGTTTGTTGAAAGAAAAAGAAAAATATACTTTGGAATTTCAATTTATTTATTGATGTTCAGCTTAAATCTATTATTATATATTTACATGAAATACCTGTATAACAAGTAATGTTTATGACCTTTTAAGAATGTGATGCAGGAATGAAAGAAACATAGCATTATTATAAACTAAATTTGTTCGGAATGCAAAAAAAAGGAAAATACTAAGGTACATTTTTGGCTGTTTTTTGGAGGTGACGTATGACAATTAACTTAACAATGAGAACAAATATGAGGAAACAGAGGGAATATGTAAATGAGCCTCAACAGTAGAACCTGGAAAACAAGATTGTTTTTACATTCCTGTAACCTAAAAAAATTTTTGTCATTCAAAATATGTCAATGTTGATGCTAAATTACTTCAGTCTATAAACTGTACATAAAGAATGTTAACACAAATGAAACCATATAATATGCACAAGATGCAGGTTCTTAGCATATAACTAGAATCAGCATACTAGTGTCCAAAGAGATTTTATCTTCAATGCAATTATCTTTTTTCCAACTAAATAAGTGCACTAATTAAAATGACCACAAATTGTGGCTTAAAAGTGCATGGATGAAAATGTAAAATTCTGTCAACTGCTAACATACGTAAGTTATATACTTAGGTCTCATATATTCAACTTGTTTTATCTACCTATCAATCATAATCCACTAGTAGTCAGCTAGGGTTATATAGATTTGAGAAATGAAGTATACTTGTGTTAAACAACCAGAACCAGGATTATGTGAAAGTAATTTAAAATTTCAGTCAACATTTACAGAACAATGTAATGTTTACAATATGATAAGCAAATGGGAAGGTTTCAAATGGTACTAGAATACAAAGTGAATACTAGAAACTCAATAAATATATCAAAAAAGAAAAAAAACATCCCCATAAGTAAAAAAAACTTGGTAATTTTTTATAAAAGTTTCATACATGTTCATTTGGCAAGAGTCTGTATAAATATGACTGAAATTAAAATGTTCTAAAGAAGCATATTACCGTGTAGCAATAAGTTATTTAAAAGCCAAATTAAGAGGTTTATTTTTTTCTTCCACCTCCCATAGCAAGAATCTGTGCAATGCGGATGAAAATGTTGAGGGCATCCATGACAATGTGGTGAGACATGTTGATGGGGTCATAGGGCACAACACCCCACATATCTGGGTGACTTTCAGCCTTGCGCACAACCTAAATAGAAGAATTTATCAATGATTAAAAACTTAAACCGTATGTAATAAGTGACACTTTAAAAATGATCATTGAGGAAGATCTACCTTAATACTCTGATACATACAACAACTCACACTAATGGACACGCTTCACAAGTTTTCATTTTCTCAACCATTACAACTTTACAAGGGTGTGACATTAGTTATACTGAGAGCTGCCACGAATATCTTCAAAGAAAAGCATATGTTAACTGTGAACTTACCTTCTGTGTATCGTAAAGCAGAAATGCCGAGAAGAGTAGCAGACCACCATACAGGGAAATGGAATAGAGAGAGAGGCCCAGGGCAGACGTTGGAGGGAGGAAGGCCGAGCCAAGTGATGCAACAAAAACGCCCCCAAGACCAATGCCAAGAGGCCCAGCCCAGTTTAAGAACTTGTCACTAGGAGCACACACAGCCACAGTGCTCAGACCCGCAATGATACCTGAAACAGTATATCAAAGCTTGCTCTGAAAACAGATTCACTCAAGTTTAATTAGTCGACCATAGTCAATGTCATACTAGTTAGGATAATATGTAGTGAGCATAAAAAAATATACAAAGTTAAATTAACTTAAAGCAAAAGAATATTAAGGAGAAGAAACTTGACAAACCGAATTGAAATAGAAAATTTAAATTAGGTAAAAGTCTAGATACAGTAGGAAAGAAAAAGTAGATTTAACATACTGGCATTAAATGCACTACATGCCACAACACATCATGTCAAAAATTTTAGTAGTAAATAAAATAAAAAAAGGACTTACAAAACATGAAAAACTCAATGGTATATGCATATACAATAGCAATTCTCAACAATCAAATGCAAATGCATTTAAACATAATACCCAAAACGATCTATAGGGTGACCAAAACTAGAGGATAATCCCCAGAACCATCTACGAGTAACCAACAGGTTTAAAAAGAGGAGCTTATAAAAACTTTTTTTATGTTATATATACTTTCTTATGTTGTTCAGAAAGACGAAAGTTTATATACGATATGATAATGCCACAAGGCAAAGAAGCATTGCCTTTTGAAAGGTTTTGGAAGATTAAATTAGGATAATATATTAACACTGAATTATAATGCACAATTATATATAAAAAAAAAAGTTTTAAGATATGCAAGTGAAAAATTTCAAATAGATACATAAAGGCATTAAAAATTATCCATAAATGATACCACAAAATAAAAAAAAAAGGCACTACTATTAAAACTTTCAATAAAGTGCTAAACTACACAAGTCTCATTACATAGATGTCTGACTAACATAATTTTGCTAGTAAAAATCTAACTGCTTCACTTTGTTTCATAACCCAAAAACAACAAGGCTATATGGAGAAATGAGTAACCTAAAATAAATTTATCATATGAAGCTATTATTTCTTATTGCAATTAAAATAAGTAACACATTCACTAAGAAGCATTAATCCTTTTAAATAATACAAGTGAAGTATATACCTGCTGTGTACCATCCTGCCCTGATGGCAATAGCACCCCCCAGGGCACCAATGGGGGCCACAGCCAAGCCCAGCATGCCACAGTTGATAAGCCACATTATCTGTTTGGCTCCCAGCCCAGGAGTGTATGGAATAGCCATCATTGCTTGTCCTGTTCCCACAATTCCTACAAGGAGTCCAACAGTAGACTGAAAAAAAAAAAATTCTCGAAAAACATTTTGCTCATATAAGGCTTCATTTTTTTTTTCAACAAACTGGCCAAATCCCACCAAGGCAGGGTGACCTAAAAAGAAAAATGAGTTTTTCATTTTAAATTTATACATTTATATAGGACAAGGGGTTACTAGCCCCCTTTCTCCCATTTTCATTTATTACCTACAACTGTGATGAATGGTTTGAAAAACCGACAAGTTGAAGATTGAGACACTTATGCAGCATATGGAAATCTTTATTCAGGAAACGTTTCGCCACACAGTGGCTTCATCAGTCCAATACAAAGAGGAAGGCGTAAGGAGAGGAGGAGAATGAGGTAATCAGTCCCTCAACCTGGAGTCGATGTGTTCAGTCCATCAATCTTGTAGAATGTACAGCATAGGGCCGTAGACGTGGCTTATATACTGTAGTGAGGTGACGTGAAGCAGATGGAGGCGGGGTCATAGTGGTACCATCCACTAGTCGAAGTAGGTCTTCGTCCAAAGGTTGAACAAGTGTTGAAGAATTCTTTGTAACAAGATCCCATGATGCTGCAGTGTCCGACAGTTGTGATGAATGGTTTGAAAAACCGACAAGTTGAAGATTGAGACACTTATGCAGCATATGGAAATCTTTATTCAGGAAACGTTTCGCCACACAGTGGCTTCATCAGTCCAATACAAAGAGGAAGGCGTAAGGAGAGGAGGAGAATGAGGTAATCAGTCCCTCAACCTGGAGTCGATGTGTTCAGTCCATCAATCTTGTAGAATGTACAGCATAGGGCCGTAGACGTGGCTTATATACTGTAGTGAGGTGACGTGAAGCAGATGGAGGCGGGGTCATAGTGGTACCATCCACTAGTCGAAGTAGGTCTTCGTCCAAAGGTTGAACAAGTGTTGAAGAATTCTTTGTAACAAGATCCCATGATGAAGCCACTGTGTGGCGAAACGTTTCCTGAATAAAGATTTCCATATGCTGCATAAGTGTCTCAATCTTCAACTTGTCGGTTTTTCAAACCATTCATCACAACTGTCGGACACTGCAGCATCATGGGATCTTGTTACAAAGAATTCTTCAACACTTGTTCAACCTTTGGACGAAGACCTACTTCGACTAGTGGATGGTACCACTATGACCCCGCCTCCATCTGCTTCACGTCACCTCACTACAGTATATAAGCCACGTCTACGGCCCTATGCTGTACATTCTACAAGATTGATGGACTGAACACATCGACTCCAGGTTGAGGGACTGATTACCTCATTCTCCTCCTCTCCTTACGCCTTCCTCTTTGTATTGGACTGATGAAGCCACTGTGTGGCGAAACGTTTCCTGAATAAAGATTTCCATATGCTGCATAAGTGTCTCAATCTTCAACTTGTCGTTTTCAAACCATTCGTCACAACTGTCGGGACACTGCAGCATCATGGGATCTTGTTACAAAGAATTCTTCAACACTTGTTCAAACCTTTGGACGAAGACCTACTTCGACTAGTGGATGGTACCACTATGACCCCGCCTCCATCTGCTTCACGTCACCTCACTACAGTATATAAGCCACGTCTACGGCCCTATGCTGTACATTCTACAAGATTGATGGACTGAACACATCGACTCCAGGTTGAGGGACTGATTACCTCATTCTCCTCCTCCCCTTACGCCTTCCTCTTTGTATTGGACTGATGAAGCCACTGTGTGGCGAAACGTTTCCTGAATAAAGATTTCCATATGCTGCATAAGTGTCTCAATCATTACCTACAACAAATTTAAATAACAAAATAAGAACAGTATAAGAACAATTAGCAATTAATAAACTATTATATTTTGTAGATAGTAGGTTGGTAGACAGCAACCACCCAGGAAAGTATTACTGTCCTACCAAATAAGTGTGAGACAGAAACCTGTATTTGTTTTACATGATGGTAGAAGGGATGGTGTCTTTTTTTTTTTTTGTCTCAAACACAGGATAACAGGTATATCTTGCTATTTCTACTTACACTTAGGTCACATTACACATGCATGTACGCATTTATGTATACACACTCATTGAGTTTTCTTTGATTTTGTCTTAAAAGTTCTTGTTCTTATTACTTTTCCTCTCACATGCATGGGGAAGTGGAATAAGAATCTTTCCTCCATAATCCATGCGTGTCATAAAAGTCAACTAAAATGCCCGGACCAATGGGCTAGTAACCCCTTTTCATGTACAACTTGCTAAAAATAAGAAGAAAACTGTCAAAGTGAGATGTCTGAATGTTCGTGGATACAGTGCAAATGATAAAGAGATGATTGTGGATGTTATGAATGAGAAGCTGGATGTCCTGGCTCTAAGTGAAACAAAGCTGAAGCAGGCAGGAGAACTTCAGTAGGGAGAAATAAATGGGATTAGGTCAGGGGTTTCTAATAGAGTTAGAGCTAAGGAAGGAGTAGTAATAATGTTGAAGGATAAGCTATTGCAAGAAAACAGGGAATATATATTTATAAATTTAAGGATTATGTGGAGTAAAATAAGGGATGGATGTAAAAAGTGAGTTATAGTGTGTTTATGCACCTGAAGAATAGAGAAGTGTAAAGGAGAGAGAGATTTTGGGAAATATTGAGCGAGTGTGTGGGGAGTTTTGAACCAAGCGAGAGAGTACTAGTGGTTGGGGACCTAAATACTGAAGTGGGTAAAAATGTTGTGGAGGGAGTAGTGGGTAAATCTGGGGTGCCAGGGGTAAATGAAAACAGGGAGACTAATTGAAATATATGTGGAAAGAGGTTTGGTAATAAGTAATACATATTTTATGAAAAAGAGGATAAGTATACAAGATATGATATAGCACGTAACGAAAGTAGTTTGTTAGATTGTGTATTGGTGGATAAAAGGTTGATGGGTAGGCTTCAGGATGTGTATGTTTATAGAGGGGCAAGAGATATATCAGATCATTATTTAGTTGCAGCTACAGCTACAATAAGAGGTAGATAGGGGAAACTGAAAATGACAACAGCAAGTAAAATAGAGGTGAAAGTATATAAACCAAGGGATGAGGAAGTTAAGGTGAGATGTAAGTAACTATTACCAGAAATGTGGGCTAGTGTGAGTATGGGTAGTGGGGAGGGTTGAAGAGGAGTGGGATAGTTTTAAAAATGCAGGGTTAGAAGGCGGGGCAGAAGTTTGTGGCTATAGGAGGGTGGTTGCACGAGGAAAGTGTGATTGGTGGAGGTAAAGGGTCCAATAAAAGAGAAAAAGGTCACTTATGAGAGGTTTTTACAAAGCAGATGTGATGTAAGAAGGATGAGTATATGAGTATATGGAGAATAAAAGAAAGGTGAAGAGTGGTGAGAGAGTGCAAAGGAGAGCAAATGATAGAGTGGGTGAGGCACTGTCAACAAATTTTGCCGAGAATAAGAAACAGGTTAAGAAAGCCTAGGGAATGAATGGATTTGTCAGTTAACCCTTTGACTGTCGCAACCCCCAATCCTGAGGTGTCTCCTGGTGTCGCAAAATTTAAAAAAAAAAAAAAAAAAAAAAAAAAAAAATCTTATGAAATGATAGAGAATCTTTTCCCGATTGTAAGACACCAAAAAAACGAAATTTGATGGAAAACTGACGGAATTACGCTCTCGCGAAGTTAGCGACCTCGGCGATATTTACAAATCGGCGATTTCGCCCACTTTGAGCCCTATTTTCGGCTAATTCCATTATTCCAGTCAACCAAACTCATAGCTATTTCTTCAGAACTCCATTTTTTCCATCAATTGAGTACAAGAAACTGCCCATTTACCGATTTCAACTACCCAATAACATGGTCAGAAATTTGCAATTTGGCCAATTTCATGAAAATTAAAAAATTTCAAAATAAGGACCAGAATGAACAATGCAGACATTCCTGGCTCTAAAATAACATTTTCTTTGTTCATCAGTCATGTCTCCAGGCCCCTGTGATATTACTCTTGCTTTTTATTTTGAAATTTTATTCAAACAAAAAATAGAAGATTTACTGTTATGCAGACTACTGCAATACTGTAATAATTGTAAAAATTACATCAACCCATTCATGACTGCATATTATAATGGCTATTTGGACATTTATTGGACAATGACATTGTTTGTTTACTTTTGAACATCGGCAAAAATCAAACATTTCCCGTACTTTGTGCTCCATTTCCAGGTTCTTTTTATAGTAAAATTAATCAAAATCACCTCTATTTCTATAATATAGTTTCCATTCTATCAAATGAGACCAAGAAAACGAGAATACAACCACAAATACTATACGAAAATAGACCACAAAATCGGCATTTCAATTAAAAAAAACCGGTCGAGTTTTTTTTTCTCATTATGCACTGCGTGCTCCAGGATTTTTTTTTTATATGGTGCACACTGACCACACAGACCCATTCTCTCACATGTGGGCCTACCAGCTTTCTCCTGCCTGATTTGAAGCCGCTAGAATTTATGAGTATATATACGTCAAACACGGTACCTCGTAAACGTATATATACGGCCGCGACAGTCAAAGGGTTAAAAACAGAGTAGGGGAGTTAGCAGATATGGAGTTGGAGGTATTGGGAAGATGGCAGGAATATTTTGAGGAACTTAAATGTTGATGAAAAAAGGGAGGCAGTAATTTCAGGCACTGGCCAGGAAGGTATAACATCTTTTAGGAGTGAAGAAGAGGAGGATGCTAGTGTGGGGTAGGTGCGTGGGGCATTACACAGAACAAAAGGGTATAGAGCAGCCGGAATTGAGGGGATCATGAGAGAAATGCTCAAAGCAGGGGGAAGATATAGTGTTCGAATGGGGAAGGTACCTAGGGATTGGCAGAGAGCATGTATAGTTCCTTTATATAAAAGGAAGGGGGACAAAAGAGATTGTAAAAATTATAGGGGAATAAGTTTACAGAGTGGGAGCTAGTAACCCCTTCTCATGTATAAATTACTAAATTTAAAAAGAAACTTTCATTTTTTTTTCTTTTTAGGCTATCCTGCCTTGGTGGGATATGGCCAGTTTGTTGAAAGTGGTAGTAGTAGTTTACCGAGTATACCAGGTAAAATGTATGGCAGGATTATTATCGTAAGAATTAAGAGGCAAGACAGAGAGCAGGAGTAAGTGCTAGAATTTGGGTGTTTAAGGGTAGAAAGTTGAAAGTGAACATAGATAAGAGTAAGGTGATGAGGGTATCAAATGATTTTGATAAAGAAAAATTGGATATCACATTGGAGGGAGGGAGTATGGAAGAAGTGAATGTGTTCAGATATTTGGGAGTTGACTTGTCAGCAGATGAGTTTATGAAGGAGGAGGTTAACCATAGAATTGAGGAAGGAAAAAAGGTGAGTGGTGCTTGGAGGTATCTGTGGAGACAAAAACTTATCCATGGAGGCAGAGAAGGTAAATGCACAAGAGTATGGGTGTGAAGCATGGGTTGTAAATGCTGCGGCAAGGAGGAGGCTGGAGGCAGTGGAGATGTCGTGTCTAAGGGCAATGAGTGGTGTAAATATTATGCAGAGAATTCAGTGTGTTTTCTAATAAAAAAATTCCCCATAGTCATTAAAGAAAACTTTGAACTTGAAGGACCCAAAAACTAACCAAAATGGGATGGCGGGAGCACAAAGCAAAGAAACGATGTCCCAGGGATGAGCGGAAGATAGTCACTGCTGATGCTGCAGTAGCAACACACGATGCCCCAAAATATGCGTACGTATTATGGATGCGATCACGCACATATTGTGGCCACACGCTGAGGAAAAAGGAGAAACCAACATAACTTCACATAATTGTTGTAGAGATAAAAGATGTTGCACTATAATTTATCATTGTGAAATGCATTCTATACAAAAGTATTGTCACAAGTTAGCTTAATCTGAAAAAGCTGGCACACCATTTCCCATCTACTAACTAGTTTTATATGGAATAATCATTAAATGTTAGAATGCAAACAGACATGTATAAAAACACACATAAGGAGTTATAACTAAGTTTAACATAGATGTTATTTAACCCTTTAACCCTTTCAGGGTTTCCAATGTACTAGTACGGCTTACGCACCAGGGTTATTGACGTACCAGAACGCCTAAATTCTAGCGCCTTCAAATCTAGCGAGAGAAAGCTGGTAGGCCTATATATGAAAGAATGGGTCTATGTGGTCAGTGTGTGCAGTATAAAATAAATCCTGCAGCACACAGTACGTAATGAGAAAAAAAACTTTGACCGTGTTTTTGGATTGAAACAGCGACTTTGCACTGTATTTTTGTATGGTATTTATGGTTGTATTTTAGTTTTCCTGGTCTCATTTTATAGAATAGAAGACATATTACAGAAATTGAGATGATTTTGATTGGTTTCACAATGAAAAGTACCTTGAAATTGAGCTCAAATTAGCAGAAATGTTCGATTTTTACCAAAGTTCAAAAGTAAACAAATCATGCCAAGCATCCAATACACGTCAACTGGCGAGTCTAATATTCTTTCACAAGTGCGCTGATATTATTTATACCATTTCTACACTAATGCAGTAGTCTGCATAACAGTAAATCTTTTATTTTTTGTGAAAGCAAAAAAAATGTAAGAGGGGCCTTGGGACGTGACTAACAAACAGAGAACTTGTTACTTTAGTGCCAGGAATGTCTGTCTTGTTTATTCTGGACCCTATTCGGAAATTGGCATCTTCTGAAATTTGTGTGAAACTGGCAAAATTGCCAATTTCTAACCACTTTATTGGATAGTTGAAATTGGTAAATGGGTGATTTCTTGTACTCATTCGATAGAAAAAATGGAGTTCTAGCGAAATAAATGTGATTTTTATCGACTGGTACACAGGAATTGGCCGAAAATAGGGCTCAAAATGGGCGAAATCGCCAATGCATGAACATCGTCAAGACAGCTAACTTCGCGAGAGCATAATTCCATAAGTTTTCCATCAAATTTCGTACTTTTGGTGTCATTATGATCGGGAAACGATTATCATTTCATTAGAAAAAATAATTATTTTTTTCCAAAAAAATTTTCAACCCTGAGAACGAGTTTAAGAGAGGGCCTCTCGACCCTGAAAGGGTTAAGGGTCGAGACCCCTGCTCACTTTCTCCCAGTGTCGAAGAATTTAAAAAAAAATTCTTACGAAATGATGTTTTTTTCAAAGGTAGTGAAACCAAAGCATGAAATTTGATGGAAAACTTATGGACTTATGCTCTCAAGAAGTTGCATAGCATTCTCGGCAATATTTACACATCGGCGACTTCACCCAATTTGAGCCCTATTTTGGGCCAATTACATTGTTCCAGTCGACCAAACTCATAGTTGCTTAGCTAGAACTCCTATCATTCTATTGACTGAGTACATTTACCTATTTCAATGACCCAATAAAGTGATCAGAAATTACTATTTGGCCAATCTCACAAAAAATTCAAGAAAGGACAATTTCAAAATAGGGTCCAGAATAAATAATGTAGACATTCTTTGCACTAAAATAACATTTCCTCTGTTCATTAGTCATGTCTCCAGGCCCCTCTTATGTTATACTTGCTTTTCAGACTGAATTTTTATTCAGACTACTGCATAATGGTAATATCTGTATAAATAATATCAATGCATTCATGAGTGTATATTAGACTGGCCAGTTGACACACATTGGACGTGTGACGTGTTTTGTTTACTCTATCAGCGAAAATCGAACATTTCTGCTACTTTGAGCTCAATTTCAAGCTACTCTTAGTCTGCAAACCATTCAAAATCATCTATTTCTGTAATATATTTTCCATTTTATCAATGAGACCAAGAAACAGAGAATACAACCATAAAAACCATACGAAAATACGCCACAAAGTTGCCGTTTTACACCAAAAACATGGTTGCAGTTTTTTTTTCTCATTATGCAACGTGTGCTGTAGGATTTTTTATACTGCATACACTGACCATGCAGACCCATTATCTCATATGTAGGCCTACCAGCTTTCTCCCACAAGATTGGAAGCTGCTAGAATTTTGGCGTAGTATTAAGGGACCAACCCTGGCTCCAAAGCCATAATATTTCGGGACCAAACCCAAAATGGTTAACAAGCCAGATTGAATAGTAACTTGGTAACCATAGTGACAGCACCAAGTGGATAAGCAAGGCACAACAGCTGGGTAGCTTTAGTACTGAAATGTTTTACCTGCTCTGTAGGCTTCAGATGAATACAGAGGTGACTTAAATATTGGGGACAGCAGAGGTAGACAAAAGAGATACCCAACTGTTGTGTATGTCTTGCTCATCTAAACGCTAAATTATATTTTCGACCTCAACAATACCATATAGTAATAAAGCCTGACATAATACACATTTTGAAATATGAACAGCACACTGCTGTGGTAGTGCCATTTGGCCTACCTGTAACACACCCAACACAGTCACACCCATTACTCGCTTCAAGACATACTCAGGATTATCAGGCACTATTTAACAACTTAATATCTGCCTGCTCACATACTGCACCTACAGGACTATAGCCAATAAACTAGGAAACAATAGCTGGAGGAGGAGGATTTCCAAAGGTCATACAAATTTATTTTTCCCATTTGAAAACCTCCACAGTATTCTGCAATGGGGCCCTTGTTGCCAACCTAAGCTGTCAATTTAGAAAACAAAAAAATTGGGGGCAGGAGCTTAATTTTCCAAGTCATAGAAAAAGAACTCTAATGGGAGAGGCAGTTTGGACTAACCCAAAAATAACCCTTTGGCATCTTGCAGAGTTTTCTCTGGCTAACCATGTGCAAAAGCTAATCCCCCAGGGTGATGGCCCAAAATCAAATTTGTGTTCAGAAAAACAAACTAACCCATTCAAAACATATAAAAATAAAAACTTAATTTGATGCCGCAAGATGCCACTAAAATGCGGGAGAAAAGGGGGTTAGAAATCCTTTCTCTTGTAAAAAAGGCTAGTTTTAAAAAAACTTTTTTTTTTTAAACCCCCCCGGGGGGGGGTTTTTTTAAAAAAAAAAAAAAAACCCCCCCCCCGGGGGGGGGGGGGGAAAAAACCCCCGGGGGGGGGGGGGCCCTTTTTTTTTTTTTAAAAAAAAAAAACAAAAAAATTAAAAAAAAAAAAAAAAGGTTTAAAAAAAAAAAAAAAAAAAAAAAATTTTTTTTTTAAAATAATTTTTTTAAACTTTAAAGTAGGGGGGGGAAAAATTTTTTGGAAAAAGGGGGGGGGGGCCCCCCCCCCCCCAAAAAATATGATTTTTAAAAACCCCAAAAGTTTAAAAAAAAAAAACCCCCAAAAAATTTTTAAAAAAGGGAAAAAAAAAAAAAAGGGGGAAAAAAATTTAAAAAAAAAATAAAAGGAAAAAAAAACCCCCCCCCCCAAAAAAAAAAAAACCCCCCCCCAAAAAAACCCCCAAAAAACCCCGACAACCCGGGAAAAAAAAAAAAAAAACAAAAAAAAAAAAAAAAAAAAAAAAAAAAATTAAAACCAAAAAATTTTAAAAAAAAAAAAAAAAAACCCCCCCAAAAAACCCCAAAAAAAAAATTTTTTTTAAAAAAAAAAACCAAAAAACCCCCCAAAACCCCCCCAAAAAAAAAATTAAAAAGGGGAAAAAAAAAAAAAAAAAAAAAAAAAAAAAAATTTTCAAAAAAAATAAAAAACCCCAAAAAAAAAATTTTTAAAAAAAAAAAAAAAAAAAAAAAAAAAAAAAAAAAAAAAAAAAAAAACCCCCCCAAAAAAAAAAAGGGGGGGGGGGGGGGGGAAAAAAAAAAAAAAAAAAAAACCCCTTTTTCCAAAATTTGGTTTTTTTTAAAAAAAAAAAAATTTTAAGGGGGCCGGGAGTAACCTTTAAAAAAAGGGAAAGGGGCCCCCTTTGGGAAAAAATTTTAATTTCCTACCTTTTTTTAAAAAAAATTTTTAAAAAAAAACCCCCCCTTTTTTTTTTAAAAAATTCCTTAAAAAATAAAAAAAGGGAAAAGGGGGGGGGAAAAAAAAAAAAAAACAAAAATTTTTTTGGGGGAAAAAAAAAAAATTTTCTTAATATAGGAAAAAGGCGAGTAATTTTATTTGTAGGAAGTCAGTGTAGGTAGCCGGTAGGTGTAGCCCGCCTGAGCTACACCTACCGGCTACCTACACTGTGGCCCAGGGCCATATTATTAGCATCGACATACCTTGTTCACTGAATTTATTCGTTTCTAACAATGCCTTTAGAATGCCATCATAAACGAAGGAGAAGAAATTTAAAATAATTCAAGCCGAAAATTATAAACAAAAGCGGAGTGTGGGAGTGGCTGGGCCAAACGCAGATTCATACACTTTTTCTTTGGTGGCTGAGCAGAGAAAACGTAATGTTGTCCCTCCGCCCAGCTACCACACAGGTCCACAAGTATTATTATCAGAGCACATATAAAATATGCAATAAATGCCAGACAACAAGTTTACACTAACTTATATTAAGTTAGCAATAGAAATAGGCATTAAAAACACAATAAAAGGTAAGATACACACACTTATTACTCACCTTAAAATATTAATACAATATTAATGTGTGAGAGGTGAGTGGCAGGGTGTTTACTGAATAATATCAGAATGGCACACCATCATCCTCTAACTTGGCACTTAAAGCAAGAGGCTTACGACTCCTTTTTATCACAACTAAGCTTAGACGCCATCGTCAATGAGAGCCAAGTAGTTAACGAATGTAAAAATACAAACTGAACAGGTAGTTGGCGATCACTTGGTCAGGCGAAATAAATGCATATTAATGTGTGCCTACTTTTAGTTCATTCATGTACGTTTGTAAGAGTTTGTAAAACATTTACCTCAATAATTTTTTTATTATAATAATTACCTCATAATACCAATACTCTTACATTGTGTAAAAGTTAGTATAGAATAAACAAACAGCAACACATTATTTTTAGAGTGAATGAAGATATTATTATTATTATTATTATTATTATTATTATTATTATTATTATTAGCAACTACCCAGGAATGTACTACCGTTCTGCCAAGCGAGTAAAACGAAAGCCTGCAATTGTTTTACATGATGGTAGGATTGCTGGTGTCTTTTGTCTGTCTCATAAATGTGCAAGATTACAGGTACGTCTTGCTACTTCTACTTACACTTAGGTCACACTACACATTTATTTATACACACTCATCCGAGTTTTCTTTGATTTTATCTTAGTTCTTGTTCTAATTACTTTTCCTTTTATATCCATGGGGAAGTGGAATAAGAATCTTTCCTCCGTAAGCCATGCGTGTTGTAAAAGTCAACTAAAATTTCCGGGAACAATGGGCTAGTAACACCTTTTCCTGTAATAATTACTGAAAAGAATAAGAAGAAAATTGTCAAAGTGGGAAGTCTGAATGTGTGAGGATGTTGTGCGAATGATAAAAAAGAGATGATTGTGGGTGTTTGAATGAAGAAGCTGGAGTCCTGGCTTTAAGTGAAACAAAGCTGAAGGGGGGGGGCGAGTTTCAGTGGAAAGGAATAAATGGATTAGGTCAGGGGTTTCTAATAGAGTTAGAGCTAAAGAAGGAGTAGCAATAATGTTGAAGGATAAGCATGGCAGGAAAAGAGGACTATAAAAATTTTTAATTCAGGATTATTGGATAAAATAAAGGTTGGATGTGAGAAGTGGGTTATAGTAAGCGTGTATGCACCTGGGGAAGAGAGAGAGATTTTTGGGGAAAAGTTTTAGTGAATGCGTGGGGAGTTTTGAACCGAGTGTAGAGCACTTGTGGTTGGGGATTTTAATGCTAAAGTGGGTAAAAAAGTTTTTGGAGGGAGTAGTAGGTAAATTTGGGGTGCCAGGGGGAAATGAAAATGGGAAACCTTTAATTGAGCTATGTGTAGAAAAAGGTTTGTAATAAGTAATACATATTTTATGAAAAAGAGGATAAATAAATATACAAGGTATGATGTAGCACATAATGAAAGTAGTTTGTTAGATTATGCATTGGTGGATAAAAGGTTGATGGGTAGGCTCCACGATGTACACGTTTATAGAGGGGCAACTGATATATCGGATCATTATCTAGTTGTAGCTACAGTTAGAGTAAGAGGTAGATGGGATAGGAGGAATATGGCAACAACAAGTAAGAGGGAGGTGAAAGTGCATAAACTAAGGCAGGAGGAAGTCTGGGTGAAATATAAGCAACTATTGGCAGAAAGGTGGGCTGGTGCAGGTATGAGTAGTGGGGGGGTTGAAGAGGGTTGGAATAGTTTTAAAAATGCAGTATTAGAATGTGGGGCACAAGTTTGTGGTTATAGGAGGGTGGGTGCAGGAGGAAAGAGGAGTGATTGGTGGAATGATGAAGTAAAGGGTGTGATAAAAGAAAAAGGTAGCTTATGAGAGGTATTTACAAAGCAGAAGTGTTATAAGAAAAGCAGAGTATATAGAGAGTAAAAGAAAGGTGAAGAATGTCGTGAGAGAGTGCAAAAGGAGAGCAGATGGTAGAGTGGGAGAGGTACTGTCAAGAAATTTTAATGAAAAAAAAAAATAATAATAATTTGGAGTTAAGCAAGTTAAGAAAGCCTAGGGAACAAATGGATTTGTCAGTTAAAAACAGAGTAGGGAAGTTAGCAGATGGGGAGATGGAGGTTTTGGGTAGATGGAGAGAATATTTTGAGGAACTTTTAAATGTCGACGAAGAAAGGGATAGGGAGTGGATAGGGAAGCAATGTGGCAGATGTTGCAAGTATAAGGAATAGGTGGTAAGTTACTAAATGCTGTAAAGAGTTTTTATGAGGATAGTGAGGCTCAGGTTAGGGTGTGCAGAAGAGAGGGAGACTATTTCCCAGTAAAAGTAGGTCTTAGACAGGGATGTGTAATGTCACCATGGTTGTTTAATATATTTATAGATGGGTTGTAAAAGAAGTAAATGCTAGGGTGTTCGGGAGAGGGGTGGGATTAAATTATGGGGAATTAAATACAAAATGGGAAGTGACACAGTTACTTTTTGCTGATGATACTGTGCTTATGAGAGATTCTAAAGAAAAATTGCAAAGGTTAGTGGACGAATTTGGGAGTGTGTGTAAAGGTAGAAAGTTGAAAGTGAACATAGAAAAGAGTAAGGTGATGAGAATATCAAATGATTTAGATAAAGAAAAACTGGCTATCAAACTGGGGAGGAGGAGTATGGAAGAAGTGAATGTTTTCAGATATTTGGGAGTTGACGTGTCAGTGGATGGATTTATCAAGGATGAGGTTAATCATAGAATTGATGAAGGAAAAAAGGTGAGTGGTGCATTGAGGTATATGTGGAGGCAAAAAATGTTATCTATGGAGGCAAAGAAGGGAATGTATGAAAGTATAGTAGTACCAACACTCTTATATGGGTGTGAAGCTTGGGTTGTAAATGCAGCAACGAGGAGGCGGTTGGAGGCAGTGGAGATGTCCTGTCTAAGGGCAATGTGTGGTGTAAATATTATGCAGAAAATTCGGAGTGTGGAAATTATGAGAATGTGTGGAGTTAATAAAAGTATTAGTCAGAGGGCTGAAGAGGGTTTGTTGAGGTGGTTTGGTCATTTAGAGAGAATGGATCAAAGCAGAATGACATGCAGAGCGTATAAATCTGTAGGGGAAGGAAGGCGGGGTAGGAGTCGTCCTCGAAAAGGTTGGAGGGAGAGGGTAAAGGAGGTGTTGTGGGCGAGGGGTTTGTACTTCCAGCAAGCGTGCATGAGCGTGTTAGATAGGAGTGAATGGAGACAAATGGTATTTGGGACCTGATGAGCTGTTGGAGTGTGAGCAGGGTAATATTTAGTGAAGGGATTCAGGGAAACCAGTTATTTTATATAACCGGACTCGAGTCTTGGAAATGGGAAGGACAATGCCTGCACTCTAATGGAGGGGTTCGAGATATTGGCAGTTTGGAGGGATATATTGTGTATTTTTAAATGTATATACTTCTAAACTGTTGTATCCGGGCACCTCTGCAAAAACAGTGATTATGTGTGAGTGAGGTGAAAGTGTTGAATAATGATGAATTTTTTTTTTCTTTTTTGGGGTTTTCTTTCTTTTTGGGTCACCCTGCCTCGGTGGGAGACGGCCAACTTGTTAAAAAAAAAAAAAAAAAAAAAAAAAGCACTAAACCCACAAGGGTCGTGAACTTTTATATATAGAGTGAAGGCATACGAAAAGAATATTTTTCTACAGTTATCCCCCAGTCTGACTAGAGAAAACATAATTCTTACGACATTACCTACACAGCCGCTTTGTAAACAAATCTCATATTTGCATCAATTTTTATTCCGTGAGTGTATGTATCATGTTTATATGCTATGTAACGGGTTTCATATATAATTTTGAGGAAAATATCATAGATGGATTAATGAAAATGTCTATATTAATGTAAAATAAGACATTTAGTGTGCACAAGAGTGATTATTATTATTACGTAGTATTGGCATCACGAGTAGAGAGACTCTTAGCCATTTAACCCTTTCAGGGTCCAAGGCCCAAATCTGGAGTCACGCACCAGTGTCCAAGGATTTTAAAAAAAAAATATGTATTTTTCTTATGAAACGTAGAGAACTTTTGTGAAGGTAATAAAACAAAAAGTACGAAATTTGGTGGAAAATTGACGAAATTATGCTCTCGCGAATTTTGATGTGTCAGCGATATTTACGAATCGGCGATTTTGCCGACTTTACTCCATTTTAGGCAATTACATTATTCCAATAACCAAATGCTTAGCTATTTCACTATATTTACTTCTAGTCTATCGATTGAGCACAGAAATTGCCAAGTTCAACGTTTTCAACTCAAAATAAGTGATCGAAATTGTTAATTTGGCCATTTAACACAAAGTTCAAATATTCAATTTCAAAAAGGTCCAGAATGACAATGTGGTAATCCGGCACTAAACTAACATTCCTGTCATTGTTATGTTTTGAGGTTTACAATAATCCATTTTGATTTTTTATTCACATAATGAATTTTTATCCACACGTCCAAAAAATAAGATTTACTGTATGCATACTGTAATGATTGTAAAAATATCTCACATTTTGTGAAGTATATTAGACCCACCAGCAGACCGTGTAATTAGACAGTGGTGAGGACGTTTGTTTTACTCTTGAATATCGCAAAAATTAACATTTTGCTACTTGACCAGTTCAGAGCCATTCCAGTGCTAAACAACCCAAAATCATCTTCTATTTCTGTAATAGTACTCATTCAGACAATAGATCAAGAAATCGCAAACATTATAAAAACAGACGAAAAAACACTGCCCAAAGTTGCTGTTTAAGCGAAAAATCATGATTTCATGTTTTTTCTCAATACCAGTGTCTGCAGGGCATCGTTTTATTGAGCACCATACCACATAGAGTATCTCTCATATCTAGGCCAAATTAACCACCGAGTTATCAGAAGTGAGCTGAGTCAAGAGTAGAATCTACGGTTGGACCTGAACGTAAGCCTAGATCTACGGGAGACTGAAAGGTTACTTTGAGCTGTCGCTGCCGTATTTACTTACGAGTACCGTGTATTTGACGTATAATTTCTCATAATTCTAGCGGCTCAAATCAGGCAGGAGAAAGTGGTGGCCACATTTGAGAGAATTCTTGGGTCAGTTGCACCATATAAAAAAAATCTGGAGCAGCAGTTGCATAATGATAAAAAAATCGACCGAGTTTTTTAAATAAAATGCCGACTTTGTGTCGTATTTCGTATACATTTTTAGTTGATCTAGTTTTCTTGTCTCATTTGAAGAATGGAACTATATTACGAAATAGAGCATTTTGATAATTTACTATAAAAGACCGGAATGGAGCAAAGTATGGAATGATTGATTTTGCCAATGTTTCAAAAGTAACAAATGATTTCATTGTCCAATAAATGCCAAAAGCATTCTCTATGCAGTCATGAATGGTTGATGTAAAGAGAATTTCGTTCGGATTTTTTAACTCCCGGGTTAGACACCAGGATAACCCAAGAAAGTCGTGCGTCACCGAGGACTTATAACTTATTTCATTGGGGTCCTTAATCATGTCCCAGGATCGACCACACAGTCGACTAACACCAGGTACCTATTTGCTGCTAGTGAACAGACAATAGGTGTAAGAAACGTGTCGAAATTTTCCACCCGCGGGAATCGACCCGGGCCTCCGTGTGTGAAGCGGGAGCTTTAGCACCAGGCCACGGGCCACCCTATTACAGTATTGCAGTAGTCTGCATACAGTAAATCTCCTATTTTTTGTTTGAAAAAATTTCAAAATAAACAAGAAGTAAACACAGGGCCTGG
This sequence comes from Cherax quadricarinatus, assembly GCF_026875155.1. Lineage (NCBI taxonomy): Eukaryota > Metazoa > Arthropoda > Malacostraca > Decapoda > Parastacidae > Cherax > Cherax quadricarinatus. Next base: position 32,196,021 of record NC_069447.1, on the reverse strand, counting down.
AGACATGACTGTATAACCAAAGAAATGTTATTTAGAGCAGGAATGTCTGCATGTTCATCTGGTCCTGTATTTGAAATTGTCCAATTTTAAATTGTGAAATTGGCAAATGCAAATTCTGACCACATTTTGGTAGTGAAATGTAAAGGGCAGTTTTACTGTATTCAATCGATAGAAAAAAGGAGTTCTAAAGAAATAGCGAGTTGGTTCGACTGAACAAGGGAACTTACGAAATAAGCTCAAGTGGCGAAATCGCCAATTTAATATCGCCGAGGTGCTAACTTCGCAGGCATAATTCCCTCTTTTCCCCTCAAAAATTTCGTTTTTTGGGGGTCATTACAATCGGGAAAAGATTCTCTATCATTTCATAAGAAAAAATTATTTTTTTTTTTTTAAATCTTGCGACACCAGGAGACACCTCAGGATTGGGGGTTGCGATAGTCAAAGGGTTAAAACGCTTGAAATTTTGGAAAGTTTCCTGACATAATAGATGTGGTCACGGAGAATGTAAACAAACCAGGTGGGGCGTGCCGTATTTGAAAGACCACTTGCCGTATAGCAAATTTTGGTCATAATTTGACATCGCTGTATTAGCGGAACGCCATAAAGTGAAACACAGTAAAGTGGGGCCCTACTGTACATATACAGTGGAACCTCTGTTTTCGTGATTTATCTGTTTGAAAAAGGTCTGATGATGAACCGAATTGTACGAACACAGAAGCAATATTTCCCATAAGAAATAATGTAAATTCAATTACTCCGTTCCAGACACCCAAAAAATATTAACAAAAAATACATTTTATAGAGAATAACTATAGTTTTACATACAAACTAGGGCATACGAAAACCGAGGTTCCACTGTATAACCTGCACAAATCTGCAATGCATAGACCTGAATACCTGACCCTGAACATAGGTAAATACACGATACTAGTATAGAGTAAGCAACTGTTGAAAATAGTAGTTTTTTATGTAAGCATATCCTGCTTGTAAATAACTAAATGGAACCTGGATCAACATGCCTGAAGGTGAAACATGAGAACATCAGCTTGCAGAGCAGAGCCACAAGCCGATATTAAAGAGTGAGAACAGAGAGAAGTAATGGATGTGAATGCATGTCGGTTGTATCCAGATGGGCCACCAGGCCTCATCAAAAGTTTTACAGTGGGAGCCAAAGGAAAGGTTTACTGTGTACACACATAAGTGGACCAAGATGGAGCATCTTAAACTTACACCATACGATCAATGGCTCCAGGCTCATTGGACATGCCAAGACCATAGTAACAGAGTGCACCCATGCCCACTACAGCACCTCCAGCAGCAGCAATTTGTCCCACCTCCATTGCTGAAAGTTTATAGTAAATACATTAATTACACGTTACCTATGCTGTATTAGGAAAATTTGACTAGAAATTAAATACAGTATGGCCCCCATATCCGCAGGGTGATGCATTCCAAGGACCTGCCGCAGATGCCGAAACCGTGGATAGTAGCAAACATTATATACAAGACCTATACATACCTAATATAAAGTTTAAATTGTTAAATTATGCACAATAAGTGGAGAATTATCATTTTTCACTAATGGGAAGCACTTCACGATTTCTCTTAAGCTTCTGTACTTTGGAGTCATTATTATGCAAAATTAAGAAGTATTTTTGGGTCACAGTAAACCGTGAATAACTGAAACCATGGATACCAAATCAGTGGATACGGGGGTTCTACTATACATACATCTTAGATTCAATCAAACATCTAAAGCACTGGGAATGCCTGAAGTGAAGTGGACAAGACGCACACATAAATTAACCCTGGAAAAATCACAATTTACCTTGTCCTCTTGTTTAGGGTCTTTGTTAATCTTTGCTCAACTGGGAGAATACTTCAATCAACCAAAATGCATTTCAGGATAAATTAACTTAATAAATTTTCCTTTTCAATGCAATTTTAAGAGCAGTTTTGATTAAAATTATGATAATTTATGCATTTTCAGACTATGTCCTGTTTAACACTAAACTTAAAATATTTTGACTAAAATTACATTTTAAAACCCTTTCAGGGTTTCGGCCGTACTAGTACGGCTTATGCCCCAGGGTTTTTTACGTACTAGTACGCCTAAATTCTAGCGCCCTCAAATCTAGTGAGAGAAAGCTGGTAGGCCTACATATGAAACAATGGGACTATGTGGTCAGTGTACGCAGTATTAAAAAAATCCTGCAGCAGTGCGTAATGAAAAAAAAATAATAATAAAAAAAAAAAAGTGTTTTTGGATTAAAACTGACTTTGCACTGTATTTTTGAATGGTATTTATTGTTGTATTCTAGTTTTCCTGGTCTCATTTTATAGAATGGAAGACATATTACAGAAATTGAGATGATTTTGACTGGTTTTACAATGAAAAGTAGATTGAAACTGAGCTCAAAGTAGCATAAATGTTAGATTTTTACCAAAGTTCAAAAGTAAACAAATCATGCCAAGCGTCCAATACAGGTCAACTGGTGAGTCTAATATTCTTTCACAAGTGCGCTGATATTATTTATACCATTTCTACACTAATGCAGTAGTCTGCATAACGGTAAATCTTCTATTTTTTGTAAGAATAAAAATTCAAAGTGGAAAGCCAAAGAAATATAAGAGGGGCCTGGGGATGTGACTAACGAACAGAGAACTTGTTATTTTAGTACCAGGAATGTCTTTCTTGTTTATTCTGGACCCTATTCGGAAATTGGCATCTTTTGAAATTTGTGTGAAATTGGCAAAATTGCTAAATTCTGACCACTTTATTGGATAGTTGAAATTGGTAAATGGGTGGTTTCTTGTACTCATTTGATAGAAAAAATGGAGTTCTGGCAAAACAGTTATGATTTTTGTCCACTAGCACACTAGAGTTGGCCGAAAATAGGGCTCAAAGTGGGCAAAATCAGCTGATGCGTAAACATCGTCGAGACCGCTAACTTCGCAAGAGCATAATTCCGTAAGTTTTCCATCAAATTTCATACTTTTGGTGTCATTATGATCGGGAAAAGATTATCTATCTTTTCATAAGAAAAAATTATTTTTTTTTTTTTAAATTTGGGGACCCTGAGAACAAGTCTCGGAGAGGGCCTGGCGACCCTGAAAGGGTTAAGAGTCAAATTGCCTAATTACCCTTTCAGGGTCCAAGGCCAAAATCTGAAGTCACGCACCAGTGTCCAAGAATTTAAAAAAAAAAAATGTTATTTTTTCTTATGAAATCGTAGAGAATCTTTTTGTGAAGGTAATAAAACAAAAAGTACGAAATTTGGTGGAAAATTGACGAAATTATGCTCTCGCGAATTTTGATGTGTCAGCGATATTTACGAGTCGGCGATTTTGCCGATTTTGACTCCCATTTTAGGCCAATTACATTATTCCAATCAACCAAATTCTTAGCTATTTCACTAGTATTACTTCTATTCTATCGATTGAGCACAAGAAATCGCCAAATCAACTGTTTCAACTACAAAATAAAGTGATCGGAAATTGTTAATTTGGCCAATTTAACACAAAGTTCAAAATATTCCAATTTCAAAATAGGCTCCAGAATAAACAATGTAGGTATTCCTGGAACTAAACTAACATTTCCTCTGTTCATTAGTTACATTTTGAGGCTTAACAAATAAATTCCATTTTGATTTTTTATTCACATAATGAATTTTTATTCACACCAAAAAATAGAAGATTTACTGTTATGCAATACTGTAATAATTGTATAAATATCATCACCATATTTGTGAATGTATATTAGACCCACCAGCTGACGTTTATTAGATGTGTGAGGTCGTTTGTTTACTCTTGAATATCGGCAAAAATTTAACATTTCCGCTACTTTGAGCTCAGTTTGAAGCCATTTCCAGTGCTAAAACCAATCAAAATCATCTCTATTTCTGTAATATGTCTTCCATTCTATCAAATGAGACCAAGAAATCGCAAATACAACTATAAAAAACATACGAAAAAACACTGCAAAGTCGCTGTTTTAATCGAAAAATCATGATTTCAGTTTTTTCTCTCATTATACACAGTGTGCTGCAGGATCTGTTTTATGTGGTGCACACATACCACATAGATGTATTCTCTCATATCTAGGCCCAAATGTACCACTCACAGTTTATCAGAGTGAGCTGAGCTCATGGCATAGATCTACGGTTTGGACACTCACCGTAAAGCCGTAGATCTACGGGACGGACCCTGAAAGGGTTAAATGTAGAGGTTTTAACATGAAGTCCAGTACACACAAAAAAGTGGAGAGTTCTGTACTTTCACTTTAATTCACAACTTCATTTGCACTACCCTAAAAATCTTCCATAAAGGAAGCTTTATCAGGTTCAAAAGACTGTTGTACCTGTATGTCAGGTGTTCGATGGATCCTCTCCATTTGATTTCTTTTTAGTAAATAATCATTTTTATTGCCAGCTTTCATTTTTTACAGAAAGATGTTAAAATATTCCAAGAACAAAACCAGGGGTCTGATACTTACGTCCAATTTTACCTTTGACGGTCTTAGTTGCTTCTATGGTCTGTGCCTGCACTTCCCGAATCCTTGACCTTCGTGTGAAGCTTCGCCCATCACCTTTGTACTGTCTTGTCAATGGCATAAATGGCGATTTTGGCGTTGCCACCACAGATAACCGCAAGAATCCTCTGGTACAAGTAGTACCCACTGTTGACAATCTTGCAGCCAACATGTTGAAAATACTGAAAATATAAATATTGTATATCACTCCATTAAATCTTTAATAGATTGAAGCACCAACCTTAAATAAAAATTTGCCCTTAACTTCCATCCATGTGAAGAACTTGTGTAGAATTTCCTCTTGATCAGTCTCACTTTATGCAATTACAGTCCTTAACTTGGAGCAACTTGATTACCTTCCATGACCTCTACAAGTTTAACACTCCCCAAGAATACAATAATAATGATAATTAATGATAATGAATCAGAAAAAACTGATGAACAGCAGGACTAAATAAAGTTCTCCAGTACAATACAACCTCCAGGTTTGCTCCCACTTCACCCCACCATCTACACATTGTTAATTTTTTTTCTTTCAACAAACCGGCCGTATCCCACCAAGGCAGGGTGGCCCAAAAAGAAAAACAAAAGTTTCTCTTTTTAAATTTAGTAATTTATACAGGAGAAGGGGTTACTAGCCCCTTGCTCCTGGCATTTTTGTTGCCTCTTACAACATGCATAGCTTACGGAGGAAGAATTCTGTTCCACTTCCCCATGGAGATAAGAGGAAATAAACAAGAATAAGAACTAGTAAGAAAATAGAAGAAAACCCAGAGGGTTGTGTCTTCTTCTTTCAACGTACCAGCCGTATCCCACTGAGGTGGGGTGGCCCAAAACAAAAAACTGAAGTTTCTCCTTTTAAATTTAGTAATATATACAGGAGAAGGGGTTACTAGCCCCTTGCTCCCGGCATTTTAGTCGCCTCTTACGACACGCATGGCTTACAGAGGAAGAATTCTGTTCCACTTCCCCATGGAGATAAGAGGAAATAAACAAGAACAAGAATTAGAAAGAAAATAGAAGAAAACCCAGAGGGTTGTGTATATATATATATGCTTGTACATGTATGTGTAGTGTGACCTAAGTGTAAATAGAAGTAGCAAGACATACCTGAAACCTTGCATGTTTATGAGACAAAAAATGGACACCAGCAATCCTACCATCATGTAAAACAATTACAGGCCTTCATTTTACACTCATTTGGTAGGACGGTAGTACCTCCCTGGGCGGTTGCTGTCTACCAACCTATGGCCTATAACATTGTTAATATAAAGCACAAAATTCATTGTGTGACTCAATTGCATTCTGTTTAGTGCTTTACCCAAAGATCTCATTCACAAGGGGCATGGACATGCAGCAGACATGTGTGAGCATGTTAGATAGGAGTAAATCAAATGATTTTTGGGACCTGACAAGCTGCTGAATGTGAGCAGGGTAATACAGTGGACCCCCAGATATTGGCTGGTGCGGATATTGGCCAAATCGGATTTTGGTCACTTTTTTGGCCGAAATTCTATCCTGGATTTCGGCTGGCAACTTGGAAATCGGCTGTATTGGACATGTCCGCCCGCCACTCCGCCACGTGCGTGAGTCAGTCTGGCTGTGTCTCTTGGTGAGTGAGCAATGCTCTGCGAATTCATCCAAACAGTTTGTTACAAACCATTGTTTTTTTGTGGTTGTTTATTGAGTGCTACTTCCAAATAAGCCACCATGGGCCCACAGAAAGTTCCTAGTGCCAGCCCTTTGATAAAAAAAAAGTGACAAAACCTTGTCCCACTTCAGGCAAGTCTTAGAGAGATGCCAGAAACAAACCTCTCCGGACAGTTTTTTTGTGCAACAGGGGTGCAGTGACTCAAGCTGGTCCTAGTGCTAGTAAAAGGCAAAGAAGGGAAATAACCCCGGATAGGGACCCGATACCTGAAGTCCTTGTGGAGGGGGATTTCCCTTCCAAACAATAACCCCAACTCCCTCTCCCCTTCTCGCCTTCTTCAGTAAGCCAACAAGAGTCTTCAATAAAGGTATGTAATGTTCATTTATCATTAAAATTTGTGTTTTATATTTATTTCTCATTGTTTTCTGTATGTAAAACTATAGTTAATCTTTAAAAAATGCATTTTTTGTTAATATTTTTGGGTGTCTGGAAAGGATTAATTGTATTCACATTAATTCTTATGGGAAATATTACTTCGGTTTTTGGCCTTTTCAGATTTAGGCCGACCTTCTGGAATGGATTACGGCCGAAATCCTGGGTTCCGCTGAATTTTGTGAAGGGATTCAGGGAAACCGGTTAGCTAGACTTGAGTCCTGGAGGTGGGATGTACAATGCCTGCACTTTAAATGAGAGATTTGGGATATTGGCTGTTTGGAGTGACATCTAAACTGCTGTATCTGAGTGCCTGTGCAGAGACAGTGATTTTATGTGAATGATGGTGAGTGTTGAATGATGAAAATATTTCTTTCTCTTTTGGGTCACCCTGCCTTGATGGGAGACAGCTGGCATGTTGAAAATAATAATAATAATAATAATAGCAGCATCAGCAGCTAATGATTATACAAAGATATACAATAATTTGAAACTCATAGTCTGCATAGCAGGTAACAGGGGCAGCCTTGTCCAAGAATCAACCCCATGTCCTTTACGGTTGCGAGGTGAGCGAACTACCACTTCACTACCAGGACATTTGATTTCAAAAGGATGTAGTATATAAAATTACTAGTAAGTAACCATTGTAAATATGTGGAACTGACTATGGAACGGAACTCTTCTCCAGACTGAGGGACTGACCACCTCAAAACCTATTTCTCCTAGGCTGAAGGACTGATTACATAATTTTTACCTTGCCATTACTCCTGCTGCCTCAAATTTATTCTCATATTTGAATGAAGAAGCCTACCGTGTAGGCAAAACATTTCAACAATGAAGATACCCAACTGCTGCATGTGTCTTACTCATTAACTTACTGGTATTAGATAACATTTTCAACATAAAAAATCCAGTCCCCAATGACATCTGATTCAAGCAAGTTATCCTGGATTACTAACCCTGGGGATTAAGAATTCAAAGAAAATCTTATTTGACCCTACATTAGTACAGTGGTGTTGCTGGTGGATACCAAGGTACTTATAGGGCTTGGCAACTTCCCACACCACTACTGTTAACATACGTTACCAATGCAGGTGGCTTGATTGGCAATGCTCTCGGCTCATACACTGAGTGTCCAGGTTCAATCCCTGGCATGTGTGGAATCATTGGGCATTTCCTTATACCTGCTGTCCCTGTTAACCTAGCAGTAAGTAGGTACCTGGTATTAGCCGATAGGTGTGGGTCGCATCCTGGAGGACAAAACTGAAGAACCCCCAATGGAAATAAAGACAAGACAGTCCCTGACGACTCGTGGAAATAAGTCACCGACTTATTTTGGGTTATCCTTGGCGAAGTGGAAAAGAATTCTTCCTTAAGCCATGCGTGTCATAAGAGGCAACTAAAATGCTGGGAGCAAAGGGCTAGTAGCCCCTTCTCCTTTATGCATTACTAAGTTAAAAAGAGAAACCTTTGTTTTTCTTTTTTTTGGGTCACCCTGCCTCTGTGGGATATGGCCGGTTTGTTGAAAGATGATGAAGTATGATAATTATACTTATGTGTACCTGTGCCTAAATAAACTACAGTGGTCCCTCGTTTTTCATAATTAATCCGTTCCTGGAGCCATTACTATAAACGAAATTTACGATTTACGAATCAATTTTCCCCAAAAGAAATAATGTAAATACAATTAATCCGTTCCTGACACCCAGAAGTATTAAAACAAAACATTTTTTTACATGAAATATACATGTAGTACATAAACAATACAATGGGAAATGATGAATGAAACATTAACAGCATAACACTTACCTTTATTGGAGATTCTTAGTGTATGGGAGACTGGAGGAGGAGAGAGATTGGATTGTTTACAGTTTGGAAGGGGAATCCCCTTCCAGGAACACCTCAGGTACCAATTGCTTCTCTGGGGTTGCTTCTCTTCTCTGTTTCTTAATGCCACTAGGACCACCTTGAGAGTCACTCTAGTCCTGTCTCGCAAAGTAACTATGGACAGAGCTCTGTTTCTGGCGTCTCTTTAACACTTCCCTAAAATGGCCCAAGACTTTCGTCACTGTACATATTTCTCACCTTCTTTACCACAGGCTTGGCACTAGGAGCTTTCTTTGGAGCCATGGTAGCTTATTTAGTACTTGCAAGCACTAAAATGAGTGGAATATTATGAAATATTTCGTAGGAGCACTTGAGGGGACCTTCACTCACTGGTAAACAATGCCAGACTGGCTGGGTAGGGAGGCCTCCCGGGCTCACACCGTGCGTACACGTCCCAGACGAACTACTATTCGTGAGTCAACCTATGAAAAGCGAGTCCATGTTTATACGAAAATGCCCCTATGATTGGCGAAATTTATGATTGCCGAGAACTACGAAAAGCAAGGGACCACTGTACTTATACATGAATGGTATACTACATACAATACCGACAAGTCTTGTTTTCCTGGCAGATATTAGTGCCAGGAAAAAAAGACACCCCCCTTACCACCAATCCGACGACATTCATCTTTGCAAATATACAGGGTCTAAAGCCAGCACCAAATAACAAAATACCTTTCGTCCATGGACTGCTTACGGGGTCAAATGCAATGTTCATGGTTTTGATAAAGACCCACATAAAGGATCACTTGGACAATGAAATGTGGATCCCCGGTTACAACCTATACAGATGTGACAGTGAACAGGTAATAGGGGAGGGGGGTTGCCCTGTATATCACAGAGTACTACTAAATGCCTCAAATGACGTAATTGAAGTTTTAGCAGTAAAGATCGAGACCCAAAACCTGGTCATTGTGGTTGTATACAAGCCTCCAGATGCAACGTCCCAACAATTCCAGGAACAGTTTTTGAAAATTGACCACTGTCTGGAAAACCTTCCAGCTCCTGCCCTCAACATCTTGCTCCTGGGGGATTTCAACCTAAGGCACCTATAATGTAGGAATAAAGCAAATAATGTTGTAGCAGAGAAAGCACCAGGAGGCAGCTCAGATGAAAACTTGCACACACCCACACGAGCTTTTAAATCTTTGCAACAAATTCACAAACGAGCTTTTAAATCTTGGCAACAAATTCACAATAAACCAGCAATAACAGAGCCTACAAGGTTTGAGAATACGCTGGACCTCTTCTTCACTAACAATGATGATCTGATACGAAATGTCATCATATCAAAAACAATATACTCAGATCACAACATAAGAGAGGTCCAGACATGTATGCGGGGTAGCCCCAGATGAACAAAATATTATCAGTCACGAGGGAGCCTTCACCAAATTCAACTTCAATAACAAAAACATAACATGGGACCAGGTAAACCAAGTCCTAAATGATATAAACTGGGAGATAGGATCCATGTTGCTTAGTCTATGTCTAAAACAAATTAACTCTGTGGCACTTGAGGTATGCTCAAGGCATATTCCCTTAACCCTTTCAGGGTCGACAGGCCCTCTCAGAGACTTGTTCTCAGGGTCGCCCAAATTTTCAAAAAAAAAAAAAAAAAAAAAAAAAAAAAAAAAAAAATTCTTCTTATGGAAAGATAGAGAATCTTTTCCCGGTCATAATGACACCAAAAGTATGAAATTTGATGGAAAACTTATGGAATTATGCTCTCGCGAAGTTAGCAGTCTCGACGATGTTTACGCATTTTGCCCACTTTGAGCCCTATTTTCAGCCTATTCCACTGTACTAGTCGACAAAAATCATGAATATTTCGCTAGAACTCCATTTTTTTATATTGAATGAGTGCAAGAAACCACCCATTTACCGATTTCAACTATCTAGTACAGTGGTCAGAATTTAGCAATTTTGCCAATTTCACACAAATTTCAAAAGATGCCAATTTCCAAATAGGGTCCAGAATAAACAAGACAGACATTACTGGCACTAAAATGACATTTCCTCTGTTCATTAGTCACGTCCCAACGCCCCTGTTACATTCTTTTGCTTTCCACATTGAATTTTTATTCTCACAATAAATAGAAGATTTACTGTTATGCAGACTACTGCATTAGTGTAAAAAATGGTATAAATAATATCGGCGCACTTGTGAAAGAATATTAGATTCACCAGTTGACGTACATTGGATGCTTGGCATGATTTGTTTACTTTTGATCTTTGGTAAAAATCGAGCATTTCTGCTACTTTGAGCTCAATTTCAAGGTACTTTTCATTGTAAAATCAGTCAAAATCATCTCGATTTCTGTAATATGTCTTCCATTCTATAGAATGAGACCAGAAAAACTAGAATACAACAATAAATACCATACGAAAATACAGTGCAAAGTCACTGTTTTAATCCAAAAACACGGTCAAAGTTTTTTTTTCTCATTACGCACTGTGTGCTGCAGGATTTTTTTAATACTGCGTACACTGACCACATAGACCCATTTTTTCATATGTAAGCCTACCAGCTTTCTCTCACTAGATTTGAGGGCGCTAGAATTTAGGCATACTAGTACGTCAAACACCCTGGTGCGTAAGCCGTACTAGTACGGCCAAAACCCTGAAAGGGTTAAGGAAAAGGAGATGATGTATACTAGAAAGAGAAAGGCACTCCCTATACAGGAAAAGGTAAAGAATAACAGAGTGGCTCTATGTGGCCAATACATGTACTACATCTGCAATACACAGGGAGACACTGATCAGAGAAATAGCAAACATCGAAGTAAAGGTAAAGGAATCTTACAGGAGTCAAGAAATGCGAGAAGAACTAAAAGAAATAAATGAAATTGAAAGAAACCCAAAGTATTTCTTTTCTTATGCTAAATTAAAGCCCAGAACAACATCCAGTATTGGGCCTCTACTTAAACGGGATGGGTCCTACACAGATGACAGCAAGGAAACGAGTGAGTTACTCAAGTCCCAATATGACTCGGTTTTTAGCGAGCCACAAACAGACTGCATAACTACGATAAACCACCTTAATTATGGGAATGCTTCAGTGTTTCTAAACCCGTACTCCCTCCCTAGGGATATACACCTGGAAAATCCTAGAGGGACTAGTACCAAACTTGCACATAAAAATCACTTCCTACAAAAGCAAAAGACTCGGCAGACGGTGCAACATCCCCCAATGAAAAGCAGGGGTGTCACTAGCACGATAAGAGACAACACAATAAGTATCAGGGGCCCAAGACTGTTCAACTGCCTCCCAGCATACATAAGGGGGATTACCATTAGACCCCTGGCTGTCTTCAAGCAGGCCCTGGACAGGCACCTAAAGTTAGTACCTGACCAGCTGGGCTGTGGTTTATACGTTGGATTACATGGTGCTAGCATTAACAGCCTGGTTGATCAGGCCCTGATCCACCATGAGGCCTGGCCACAGACCAGTCCGGGGGGTTGTTGACCCCCGGAACAGTCTCCAGGTATACAGGATGAGAATTACACATCTGTGCAACATCTGGGTATCTTTATGGTAGATGTTTTGCCAATCAGTGGCTTTATCAATACAAATTCCAGGACAATTATATCCTGGAATTTGCACTGATAGCCACTGGATGGCAAAACTTCTACAATAATATTACCCAGATGTTTCACACGTGTCTAATTTTTCAATAAACTACTTACTGGATGGCTAACCCCCCTAAAATACTCTTTTCACACTCCGCTGTGTCCATGGTTCGATCCCCGGCAAGGGTGTGTTTCCTTACACCTGTTGTCCCGTTCACCTAGCAAGCAAGTAGGTACCTGGGTGCTAATCGACTGATGTGGGTCGCATCCTGGGGGACAAGAATGACCGTAATGGTAACAAGACAGAGTCTTTAATGACGCGCTGCCTTCCTTGGGTTATCCTGGGTGGCTTATCCTCCGGGGTTAAAAATACAAACAAAATCTTATCTTAATCAATAAAAGTTAAATGTAATTATTTTCATTGGGGTCCTTATCTTGCTCTCAACCATGACTCGAAATGTGAAGAAAATTATACGATGAACTATTTACTGAAGACGGGATATTGTGAGCATAGTCCTGCTCCTGTAGCTACAAAGACGTAATAACAAGTAGATAAACCAGTTATAAAACCACACACGAGTTTATGTAGTCACGGCTACTCATCTTCAACACAACAAATATCCCAATAAAATACAATAATAAGCTTACGCAGTGCAAATTTACACTGCCCAAATAAACTAAAATATATACATACATATATATTAATAACACCTTGACACAGTAAAAAACGAGAGAGAGAATTACATCAGCCGAAGACAACTTCTAGAACACCAGTCACTAGTACAGTCAACTTGGTTATAAAGGCCACTGACAGCTTCTACATTATCCTGTCTTACCTCCCTATCACATGTATTATATTAGCAACACTTTCGTCACATTAAAGATTTTTGGGGTTAGAAAAAAGCCCAGAATAATTATCAGGGCTTTATTTTGCTTTTGTTTTTTTAGTCTTTCAATGCCACACACATAAAAATGTTTTGACTGCATGAACTGTATCATGATGCAAGGAACCAACAGTATTTCCTGTAACTCTGGCAGATAATAGATTTTAATACCTGCCCACCTACCCTTCCAAAAATCTAATTATGCACAATACTCAGCTTCGATTACTTTCTAAAATAAAGTCTCTGGAACAAATACACAACTTAAGGAGACAAAATTATCATAACCCAAATGTAAATAAGTTACTTTGTCTGACTTCTTTGGATTATCTAAAGTAATTTACCCATGTTACTATGTATGATAATTGTATTTATGTGGACCTATACCTAAATAAACTATCCTGGTGGTGCTATAATACAGAGGTGTATTAGAATTAATAAGTGAGCTTCTACCTTACAAACTGAGCTGTTTGCCATACTTGCTGCACACAGTTTAATTGTAACTTGTCTTGTGTTTCCTCATTACTTGTTCTAAATAACCTGAGACCTGAATATAGCTTGCTTATGTAACAAGCTAGGTATATATGTACACACATTATTAAGAAAGGAATTCCAGTTAAGCTTTAATGAGTTCCCTCTCACACAGGTCTCCAGTAGCATGACAAAGTTGATCAATTACCCGAATAAACATTAAATCAAGAGAATGTTGATAATTTAATTTTTTCAAACAAAAGTTTACGAAACATTGTTAGAAAGGAAATGGCAAAAGAGCTCGAAGAAAGAACAATACAAATATGAACTATTGAACATTAAAATGGTATAAAATACCGACAGGTTGTTAGGTAAGACACATATGCAACAGTTAGGTATCTTTATTTTGAAACGTTTCGCCTACACAGTAGGCTTCTTCAGTCGAGTACAGAAAAGTTGATAGAAGTCTGAAACAATATATGTTTCAGACTTCGGAACAATGCTCTTCTCCAGACTGAGGGACTGACCACCTCAAATCTTTAAGGGTGATGGACTGATTACATCGTCTTCAAGTCTCTTCTGCTTCTATCAACTTTTCTGTACTCGACTGAAGAAGCCTACTGTGTAGGCGAAACGTTTCAAAATAAAGATACCTAACTGTTGCATATGTGTCTTACCTAACAAATATGAACTAGCAAATCCATTATCCTTCGTAAGGAAATGTGTCAAGTTAAACATATCTGTGGTGAAAATAACAAGGTCAGTAGAATGCAAGAAGTTGCTACTGCTAGACTAAGGCTTGGTTATAAGTATATCTGGCAGTATAATAATAATAATGACTTCGAACAGGCGATAAATGACATGCCCATGCACTGCCCGAGGGCCAGACTCATGGAACTCCGTGTTCATCAAGAACTGCAAGAAGCCCCTATCACGAGCCTTTTCCATCCTATGGAGAGGGAGCATGGACACGGGGGTCGTCCCACAGTTACTAAAAACAACAGACATAGCCCCACTCCACAAAGGGGGCAGTAAAGCAACAGCAAAGAACTACAGACCGATAGCACTAACATCCCATATCATAAAAATCTTTGAAAGGGTCCTAAGAAGCAAGATCACCACCCATTTAGAAACCCATCAGTTACACAACCCAGGGCAACATGGGTTTAGAACAGGTCGCTCCTGTCTGTCTCAACTATTGGATCACTACGACAAGGTCCTAAATGCACTAGAAGATAAAAAGAATGCAGATGTAATATATACAGACTTTGCAAAAGCCTTCGACAAGTGTGACCATGGCGTAATAGCGCACAAAATGCGTGCTAAAGGAATAACAGGAAAAGTCGGTCGATGGATCTATAATTTCCTCACTAACAGAACACAGAGAGTAGTCGTCAACAGAGTAAAGTCCGAGGCAGCTACGGTGAAAAGCTAAGATAAGATAAGATAAGATTTTGTTCGGATTTTTAACCCCGGAGGGTTAGCCACCCAGGATAACCCAAGAAAGTCAGTGCGTCATCGAGGACTGTCTAACTTATTTCCATTGGGGTCCTTAATCTTGTCCCCCAGGATGCGACCCACACCAGTCGACTAACACCCAGGTACCTATTTGCTGCTAGGTGAACAGGACAACAGGTGTAAGGAAACGTGTCGAAATGTTTCCACCCGCCGGGAATCGAACCCGGGCCCTCCGTGTGTGAAGCGGGAGCTTTAGCCACCAGGCCACCGGGCCACAAGGCACAGTAC
Source organism: Cherax quadricarinatus (assembly GCF_026875155.1). Taxonomy (NCBI): domain Eukaryota; kingdom Metazoa; phylum Arthropoda; class Malacostraca; order Decapoda; family Parastacidae; genus Cherax; species Cherax quadricarinatus. Next base: position 32,180,849 of record NC_069447.1, on the reverse strand, counting down.
TCGCTCCCATCTTGTTTCTCATCCTCATATCCGACATAGACAAGGATGTCAGCCACAGCACCGTGTCTTCCTTTGCAGATGACACCCGAATCTGCATGACAGTGTCTTCCATTGCAGACACTGCAAGGCTCCAGGCGGACATCAACCGAATCTTTCAGTGGGCTGCAGAAAACAATATGAAGTTCAACGATGAGAAATTTCAATTACTCAGATATGGTAAACACGAGGAAATTAAATCTTCATCAGAGTACAAAACAAATTCTGGTCACAAAATAGAGCGAAACACCAACGTCAAAGACCTGGGAGTGATCATGTCGGAGGATCTCACCTTCAAGGACCATAACATTGTATCAATCGCATCTGCTAGAAAAATGACAGGATGGATAATGAGAACCTTCAAAACTAGGGAGGCCAAGCCATGATGACACCTTCAGGTCACTTGTTCTATCTAGGCTGGAATATTGCTGCACACTAACAGCACCTTTCAAGGCAGGTGAAATTGCTGACCTAGAAAATGTACAGAGAACCTTCACGGCACGCATAACGGAGATAAAACACCTCAATTACTGGGAGCGCTTGAGGTTCCTGAACCTGTATTCCCTGGAACGCAGGCGGGAGAGATACATGATTATATACACCTGGAAAATCCTAGAGGGACTAGTACCGAACTTGCAGCACGAAAATCACTCACTACGAAAGCAAAAGACTTGGCAGACGATGCAACATCCCCCCAATGAAAAGCAGGGGTGTCACTAGCACGTTAAGAGACCATACAATAAGTGTCAGGGGCCCGAGACTGTTCAACTGCCTCCCAGCATACATAAGGGGGATTACCAACAGACCCCTGGCAGTCTTCAAGCTGGCACTGGACAAGCACCTAAAGTCGGTTCCTGACCAGCCGGGCTGTGGCTCGTACGTTGGTTTGCGTGCAGCCAGCAGCAACAGCCTGGTTGATCAGGCTCTGATCCACCAGGAGGCCTGGTCACAGACCGGGCCGCGGGGGCGTTGACCCCCGGAACTCTCTCCAGGTAAACTCCAGGTAATAATAATAATAATAATAATATCTTTATTTTTACATGTACATGTACAAGGTATACAGGCCTAACTGACATCAGTGACATACTACTATACAGAAAACCGTTTATTTTGCAGATTATTTCGGGCAAATTAGGTCAATTTTGTCCCAGGATGCCACCCACACCAGTCGACTAACAACCGGGTACCTATTTTTACTGATGGGTGAACATCGACAACTGGTGTAAGGAAACACACCCAATGTTTTCACCCATGCCGGGAATCGAACCCGGACACTCAGCGTGTGAAGCGAGAGCTTTGCCAACAGGCGACGGGCCTGTATGGGTTTGTATGGAGGTGGCACAAAATGCAAAGTGTGTGGACAGAGACAGAGCCATACACTGGACCATTAGTGTCCAAACATCCAACCTTTCAGAGACACTCATGTAAACCTTACAGGATATAGCAAAACACCTCTATGATAGTGATATCTGAAAATTTGAGGTTGTATTCACATTTTGCATCGACTAGATGAATGAACTATCTTCGTTAGGAACTGTGGAAATTATTTAATTTCCGAAGCTATAGTGCCTAATAAGTGTTTAATGTGTTGACTTGGGTCAAAATGTATTTGCATTTTGAATGGAACCAACTGGGTTCCCGCTGTGCCTGCGCAGATGTGCGGGGGTATAGGTCGAACAGGGGCACGAGGGGGCGGGAGTGTTTTGAATGTAGTGAGGAGGCTGTGAAAACCTGGGATCAGGAAATTGGCGTTCACGGCGGCCTAAGGATTAATATGGGTCTCACTTCATAATAGGAAGTGTCGTAACTGTTCCTGGTAAAAAGGTGGTAAAATTAGTGAATAATGGTTCGACCGGGTGTGACTGGTGCGCGGCCATGGTGTGTGTCCAGGGGAAATACCCGTGAGTTAATCCTCACTCATCGGCCTCAGATCTTAATGGAGTGACCTCTAATGTGTATAATAATTATGAGACGTTAAATCGTCTTGTGAATGGTAATGTAATCAGTGATAATAACATTAAGTTAAGAGAATGCGGGATGTGAAATAGATCGCCCTGCTCCGAGTGCACGTGTGATTCTCGTACCGAGGATAGTGAAGTTTGATGGAATCACGACTTCTAAACCAGGACAAACCAACGGATACCTCGTCCTGCTGGAATAAGAACCGTGTCGGTGTAGCAGGACATCGAAATGAGATGGTGAATGGAGGAAATAAGGAGTATCAATCACCCACAGTTAAGTAACCCTTCTAGTTATAGCAGACTTATACTGGCCAGTTGGGTATGTTGTAATTGGATAGGTTATGGGTGATCCAGCTACATCAAGTGACCACCAGAGAATATCTGGTAAGTGGTGAGATTATGTACAAGTGTTTTTCCTTGATGGATATATCCATGTGTAACCTACCCCCCCCCCCTTCATTCAGTTAAACTAATATAATCTATACAGTCCACAATTAATTAGTAGCACCGTACTTGTGGGTGCTATCCAATCCATACTGGTCTCGGATAGATATGGATAAGATTGTGAGGTCGAAGGAACCACTTGCCGTGACCAGGGGTGGTTAAGTTTTCTCACATGTCTACACGGGGTGACTACGGCAAACAATATGGTTGTCTCCAAATGAGTTTACTTGTAAGCATGTAATGTTGAGGTACATAAAGGTATTCACCCTATAAAATTTTCCATAGGAACGTTTCATTCCTTGTCCCTCTCCCCTCATTGCTCATCTGTTACTCAATAACCCATGTCTAGTTTTTAAGTAGTTTGTAAGCATTAGGATTAGTCTGCCCGAAAACCACCACTTGCTTGTGGCTTTCTTTAGTACTCACCTGTTTGGGGTTTCAGAGGTCCATTCACAACTCCCACCCCCGCCTCTTCGTTTAACAACATTTTATAACATGTAAACTGCATGTTGTATACAGTAGAATAGAAATAAAGTTGTATTGCATTGTAATATCTCTTCTCCGTACATTGCTTGTAGGTTTAGCGCTTAGTTATGGTTGTAATAATAATAATTTTCTGAACATTGGGAAGTAAGTCTGGCCACTACATAAGCTGTCAGTAGCTCTCACAAGCTCAATAAGAAGAAAAAGTGCAGTTAACGGGAGTAGAATAGACTATTCCACCAGCCTTCATTGGGTGTGGACGTTTCGCTCTTGCCTGAGTATCAGTGACAAATTTCCCTCGTTCTCTCTCTGGGACGCTTGTTCTCGTCTACTTTGCCCTCCAAGCACATTACAGGAGGGGCACCTATCATCGGCTTACTTTTAACAAACTCCATTTTTCAGCTCTGCTGATAATTCTTTAATGGTTTTAGTTGGAAGTCGGTTACTGAACTTAGGTGGGTGTGTGGCGTCTCTCTCTGCTGGTGCTTGGCAAGGGGGTCCACATGATCTAATGGGGAACTTGTAGAACCTGTTTCTATTTACAAAGTTACTCTTGATCCTTTTTCTTTCATGGTCCAGGTTTGGGTAATGTATCTTCCAGTATATCGGGAAGCCGGGCTCTATATGACATAAGCTGTCAGTGGCCCTTTTAAACCCAACACAGAAGAAGGGAGCAGAAGACACTTGAGTAAATTGTATTTTATCCTGAAAAGGAGAGAAATATATTGTACATATTGTGAAGAAGAATATACTGTACTTGTAAAGAAGAAATTGTAGGTATCACGAGGAAGAATTTAGGTCGCCGTCATGGGTAAAGGCTTCAATAACTATATGTGCAAGAAATTCTTCCATCCAGCCTCTAGGGATAATTTAAAACGGGTATGTAAGAGAAATATTATTTTAGACGCAAAATTTTGCATCCTTAGATTCTCAGGATACCTTTTTTTTATTTACATTGTTATTTACATTGTTTTATGTGCCATAACATGTTTATATCTTCTGATCCACTGTATGGAAAATTAATATTACCTGGTGAATCTCATTACATACATATTAGTAATTTTATAAAAGTAACAAAGATAATTATTCTTTATCAAAGTTACAGAGACATGTAGGAATTTTAGGACATCCTAGGTCACAAAAAATGCCCTCCTTCGATACCTACTCCACTCATATCTCCACAAGTCACTCTGGGCCTATATTAATTTCAAATGAAATATACATCACCAGGAATTCTGGTGCAACATTAATATAAGTATGTGGACTGTATGTTAAATTTAATAAATGGCTACATATACATAGAAGGAGAATTTATAATAACACTCATCAATTTGTCTGGAGATTACTTGATGTGTCATACACAAACCCCTGCCTAAAATATGAAGAAAATACTGGCCAGAATTTCAACATAAATAGACATCACCTGGGTTAATTTATCCTATTCCCATCTAATTATGGAGTTCTGTCTAGTCACCTAATTCTCATGTTCTGCAGGACTGCAAATCCAACAATTTTGGCTCCTATTTGAGAGGTTTTAAACACAATTTAACCTCTAGAGCGATGAAAATTCTTCTGATTTCCATTAACGTTCTCTTGCCCTGTTCAAAAAACAATGGCGACCCCCCTTCCCCAGCGACGCTTACCCCTCTTGCTGGTTCTTTATTTACAAATTAATTTTTATTAACTACAATATATTCCATCAATTTACATACAAAATACACTGTATTTTTGGAAATTTTCCACATACTGTAAAAATATTGCATTTCATGTACAATATATAAAGTCTGGCTAAAGTTTATAACTACTTAGCAGAAATTTAAAATTCAAAAAATTAAAATTCCCATTACTTATAAACTACTTAAACCTAGACATAGGTTATGAAGCAGTAAGTTTTAATTGTGTATTATTACAAAAAAAAGCTAAAAAAATTATAATTAGAAAAATTTTTAGTAGCGGTAGCAAAAAAAAAAAAATATTAGTACAGTTTGCATTGGTACAATTTTAGGTGTGTATTAATACTTTAAACTGATTTAGTGATCTTAAGTTAATTGGGATTTCTTCAGTAGTTTAATTGGTTTTATGATTTCAGACTAGGAAAGATTAATTATGTAAGAGATTATGAAGAAAACCAAAGCAGTTGGATGAGTTGGTTTTGTTTGGTATAACAAAGTGCTAGTATAATTACGTTTGGGAGACGAGGTGATTTTTTAATTATAGCTCTAAATTGACTGGCAGATGGGACCTTTTGCTGGTTCAAGCAATGAATTCCAGATCTTGGGACCCTTTATATGCACTGCATTTTTGCATGGGGCGAGGCAGACATGAGGATTGTTGAAGAGTTTTGTGCCTTGTGTTGTGCTTGTGTTCTGTTGTAGTTATCACGGAAAAGTTTGAGAGGAGGGTTTATATAGGAGTTTAATGTTCTATATACTATATAGTAGATACAGTAATATGACTATATTTTGTATATTAATTAAGTTCAAACTCTTGAAGAGTGGAGGGATGTGTTGTCTGGCACAGGAATTGGTGATCATCCACACAGCAGCTTTTTGTTGGGTTATTAATGGTTTAAGGTAATTAGACTTAGTAGATCCCCAAGCATAAATACCGTAGGTGAGGTAAGGGTAGATTAGAGAGTGGTATAATATACATAGTGCCATTTGGGGTACATGCTGTCATATCTTGGAGAGGATGCCTTCTGTTTTGGAGACCTTGCTGGTTGTGTGTTGGATGTGAGTATGAAATTTCAGGCTGCAGTCAAGGTGAATGCCTAAAAATTTGCCCTCAGTGTGTGTTGTAATGTGGGAACCATTGATCAATGTTAAGGTGGATATTTAAAGCTTTGTTTCCACACAGTATGTAGTAGGTTTAGTCTATACTGAGGGTGAGTTTGTTGGTCATCATCAACATAGATATTTTTAGTGGCTTGATGTTAAGTGTCACTATGCATAGTTGGATTTGAGTAGGAGAAGACATAAGCAGTGTCAACTGTCATTAGAACAGGTTTCAAGAGATGAGATGCACTGGGGAGGTCATTGATGTAAATGAGAAAGAACAGAGGGCGAAGGACACTACCTTGGGGCACTCCTATGGCTACAGGCTGAGTAGACGATGTTACACCGTTTGTAGAAAATACTGTATATTTTCCAAAAATACAGTGTATTTTGTATGTAAATTGATGGCATATATTGTAGGTAGTAAAAATTAATTTGTAAACAAATAAAGAAACAGCGACGGGTGAGCGTCGCTGGGGAGGAGATGCCATTGTTTTGAATGGGTAAAGGCACGCTTGTAAAATGTGCATAAATTTTGTCGCTCTGGAGGTTAAATTGTGGTTGAAACCTCTCAAATAGGAGCCGAAATTGTTGGATTTGCAGTCCTGCATAACGTGAGCATTAAGCAGATGGACAGGACAGCTTTGGAGCCCCAGCTAAGTTGTCTATTTATGTTGAAATTCTGGCCAGTATTTTCTTCATAATTTAGGCAGGGGGGTTTTGAGTATGACACACCATAATCTCCAGACTAATTGGTGAGTCTTATTACGTATTATAAATTCTCCTGCAATGTATATGTATTCACATATTAAATTTAATATACAGTCCACATATTTATATTAATGTTTTTACCAGAATTCCTGGTGATGTGTATTTCATGTGAAATTTATATAGGTCCAGAGTGACTTGTGGAGAGATAGATTATCATAGGTATCGAAGGAGGACATTTTTTGCGACCTAGGTGTCCTAAAATTCCTACTTGTCTCTGTAACCTTGATAAAGAATAATTATCTTTGTTACCATTTACTAGTATGTATCTTATGAGTTACATCCAGGTAAATTTAATTTTCCACACCGTTTGTGGAGACACTGATGTCTTTTGCTAAGATAAGATTTTAGTTATACAAGGGTATATCCTCTGACCCATAATGTTCTAGTTTAAGGTGTAGGGTAGTGTGGTTCACTGTATCGAATGCTTTCTGCGGGTCTATGAAGAGTCCCCAGAGGATATTTATTTTTTCAAGTGCTGCTTTAAGCAGTTCGAACATTTGTATAATTGCATCATAATTTTTTTCAGCCTAAACCCAAACTGGCAAGGGTTACGTATGTTGTGATATATTAGATAGGAGTAAATTCACTTGTGTATCATTTTTTTTAAGATTTTACATAGTAGGGACAAATTTGATACAGGCCTATAGGTGCTCACATCATTTGGATCGCCTCCTTTAAGAATCAGGGTAACTTTTGTTATCTTGAGTATGGAAAGGAAAGTTGAAGATTACACTTGTGAAACAGTTTTTCACAATGATGATGTTTATCAGTAGATTTGAGGATACTATTTGTAAGCCATGGGCTGTTTAGTTTCTGCTGTCATCTGTTGAGTTTTGATTGGATAATGTCTGTTATACAGGTTTGGGTTTTTTGACACATTCATCAATATCATGGCTGTCAGCTAACTCTGTGCCAGTCAATGTCACTTAATGCTGAAATGAAGTTATTTATTGGTGACTCGTCATGGATCCGAAATGAAATTTTACTTGTTTTGTGGCATTTTACATATGTTGATTATGAGGAAGGTGGGGTAGTGATCTGTCATATGTGATTATTCCTGCTTTGAGAGGTGATATAGCATTGGTCCAGATATGGTCAAGCAATGAGGCACTTGCCTCAGAGATTCGTGTTGGCTTAGTTATATGTAATTGGTAGTAGCAAGCAGTTGTTCATAGTATTTGTGAAGTTGGCTACATGAGGGTCAGCTTTTTGGATGAGGTTTTTGTTGAAGTCACCAGTAACTATAAGGTGGCATTACTTTATATTTTACAACATATAAAATTTGTATAAACCATGGAATAAGTATTTATTTTGCAAATTGTTATTTTGTGAGACATTAACAAAAATAGTACATTTATGTAGTCTGTGCAACACATTTGAGCTAATCAGTACTTAGTATGGCACCTTGTCTCTACCAACCCCAGATCAGCAAGGCTTGGCAATAAGTTGTGTCTTGCACCTGACTAAGTAAGTATACTATATTTAGGCACAGGTACACATAAGTACAATTATCATGCATATTGTAAGTTACTTAGGACACATTAGTATTAGTGGACGAGTAAGGTTAAGTTACATTATATATGACATGTACACATGTTCATACATACTTACATACATCATCATTCATTCATTCATTCATGCATGCATACATACATACATGTGTAGATTATATATAATGTAGATTATCAACATTAGCTTAACTACATTGTTAATGTCCATTATAAACAGTCAGGGGCCAAAACTGCTGAATGTCATTCTGATTGTTCTGTAACAGGTGTGGATAGCTGAGCAGAAGGCTGATGCAGAACGCAAGAAACAAGATGAACTGCGCATACAGTATGAGAAAGAGCAAGAGCTGTACAATAATAAAGCTCTTTTGGCAAAGGGAGAAAACAAGGAGAAATTGTCTCTCAATTTTATGTATGAAGCTCCTGCTGGAGTCAAGAAGGAAAGGGAGAAGGAAGATGGAGAGCCTGAATACAAGTTTGAATGGCAACGTAAATTCAACGCCCCAAGAGAGAGGTGAGTCATACATCATTATCACTCGATAATTGTGAATGTTGTGTGGAATTGCCTCTTGTATTAAGTGTTATTGCATTTGTGTGTGCAGGTAATCTGCTGTGGAACTTATGCTTGAGATAATTGGAAAAGTTGGTATTAAATTCATTCATAATTCTTATTCAGAGCAAGTATACATTAGTTGCTTTTCCCTCAGCTGTACATATTTTCAGCACTTAATGTGTTGGGTTGTACGGCTGCTGCAAGTTAAGGTAAGGTATGAGAGCAATAGGGACCTGAATCACTTTTGCTGTGAATGAAGGCAGTGCTGCAGTGTTAATTTGCATACCTGCGCATACTCTCGATGACCTTCTTAGTATGATGACAATTCCCTTTTTAGAAATTGTTATTTACAGTAGAACGTTTTTCTGCAGCTAAGTAGTTAATCACCAGTTCTACATATCCAATGCTTCAGAGATCATTTCCTCCAAAGGACACCCTCAGACTTGGCCTCCTGGTTAATAGTCTAGGTAGTTAGGGTGTTGCTGTTTATGGCATGCAGCCTGACACAGGTACTGCAGTGCAGTTGATCCCAAATATTTTGAAGAAACTTCTCGAGCATTTTCTTGAAGTCTGTGTGAAGAGTGTTATTAATTTCTCATATATATGAACAGTGAGTGTTGAAAATCCTTGGGCCCCTCATTTAATGTTCCTTTTACTTTTCAGCTACTGCAAGGATGATGACACAATCCGTGATCAACCATTTGGCATTGCAGTGCGTAATGTTAGGTGCATAAAGTGCAAGGCTTGGGGTCACATAAACACTGACAAGGAATGCCCCTTATATGGCCGAGTTCTGGAACCAACAGATGATTCTGGCAACTTAGATCACAAGGAACTGGCCAGGAATGATTGGAGGATACGACTTAAAAATTTGTTTTTGTTTTTGGAATCATGGACTTGCAGAATCCTTTTGCTAAAATCAGGTAAGAAATCTTTTTATTACACATACTTCAAGAAAATTGTGATAACTAAATAAAAAGTGTGGTAAAAGTTGCTTGAGAGGTAAATTTTCTTGTCCCCAATTAAAAAGTTTTTTACTGAAAATGTTACGTGTATAAAAAATTATTGTACTAACATACAAACAGTACTGTACTTATCAGTTATAGAAAGTTGCATCAAAATGACCGTTCAAGTCAGACTATTGGGGTAGATTTCAGTAGCTTAAGACTGTAATTAGCTTTGGCATATTTTTAGGATGTGAGGAGAAAGTACTGTATTATAAAGTTGCTTTACCGGGGTGTGTGGTGGTGTTGTGTGTGTGTGTGTGTGTTGTGTGTGTGTGTGTGTGTTTTCGGTGTGTATGTCGTGTTTTTATGTGGTTGTACTCCCCAAATTTTTGGTTTTCGGGGGGGTCGAGCCAGCCCCGGCCCCGCATGCATGTGCATATGTTTTGTGTGTCCGTGTGTGTGTGTGTGTGTACTCGCCTATTTCTGGTTGCGGGGCCGAACAAACCTGGCCCTCCCTCTTCCTGATCGCTACAGGTCCCTCTCTCCCCGCTCCTTGAGCTTTATCATCCATCTTAAAATTTTGTAAGGGTTCCCGCCTCCACTACACACACTTGTGGTGTGTTTTGCGTGTGTGTGTCTGCATTGGGGTTTTTATCTGATGTGGTGTTTGTGTGCACACTTTTTAAATTTGTGAGGGTATTGCAGTTTGGGGGGTCAGCATTGGGCCATGTTTGGCCCCGGAAAAAAGTTAGTGGGGATGGGAAAAGTTTTTTAAAAATAATTCTTTAAAAATTTCCGTAAATTAGATTTAAAAAATCTAGGGACAGTTTTTTGGGTCTTCCCTAAATTTAAAATATTTCTGTTTAAAGTATCTATATTTTTCTACAGAAATTTTAATTTTTTTAAATTCTTTCTTTTTTAAATTTTCCCAAAAAAATTATTTAAATTTTTTTTTTCATCATTTTCCGGGTTTTTATCCAGTGATGAAGAGAGTGTGGATGATAACCCCCCCAATCATTAACAACTAGAGAGAAAAAGAAATTCTGCAGAAACTTTAAAAAAATTTGGGCAAAAGAAAAAGAAATCCAAAAAGGCCAAAAGAAGAAAAAAACTGGATTATCTTTTCAATTCTTCTGAATCTGATCTGAAAAAAAAAAAAAAAAAAAAAGAAAAAAAAATGAGGGGAGCAGAAAAAGAAAAGGAAACAGTACAAATAGCTTTTATCAGATCTTTAAAATGGAAGGGCAAGAAAAGGAAAAAAAAAAAAACGTTTATCTGAAGAGAAGCCCGACACACAGGCTCTCTTAAAGGAAATAACTAAAGGCCTAAAAATAGATTTTATTGGGAGTGATAACCCTTTTAGTAATGCTAACGAGGTCAGAGTTAAACAAGAAAGGTTTTCTGATAAGGAATTACCAAAACATCATGGAGAAAAGAAATCTCACAAAAAGGAAAGAGAGAGGAAACATGAAGGGAATGATTATCATAGAGAAAATACTTCAGAAAATTCAAAACCAAGAGAACGAGCATGGGATTTCTGGAGTAAACATGAAAGCAGAGAAAAAGAAAGAAAAGTAGGGGAAAGAAATGAAGGTGACAGAAAACGAAGCCCTGACCAAGAAAACTGCAGAGGAAGTAATTACAAGGATGCACATAGAAAGTGCAGCACAGAAAAACTAACAGACAGAAGCAGAGAAAATAAATATGGAAGTGGGTACAAAAACAGAGATAATGAAATGATGAGTAGAGAAAGAAGCAGGAATGATAGTAATAAAGAAAGAAGCAGGAATGATAGTAGTAAAGAAAGAAGCAGGAATGATAGTAGTAAAGAAAGAAGCAGGAATGATGGTAGTAAAGAAAGAAGCAGGAATGACAGTAGTAGAGAAAGAAGCAGGGATAATAGGCGGTAGTAGAAAAAGTAAGAAATACTATTGGTAGCAGGATATAGTAGTAGAGAAGCAAGCAGGAATAATGTAAGATAGAGACAGTGTTAGGGAAAGAAACAAGGATACTAAATTACTGTAGTGGAAAGAAATTATAAAAATAAAAATAGGAAAAATATTGGGGACAGTCAAGCATAAGAAATATCTTTACCTTTCATGCTTTGTTATGGTCCTCTCTATAAAGTATATTCTTAGTGGGTGGCCAAGACAGAAAGCCTAATTAAACATAGAGTGAGCTTTTGTTTTGTTTTCCCTTGTGCCCTTGTGATACCTTTATGTATGTGCTCCCACTTTTCCCTGTTGATAGTCTTGATTCTGATTTCATGTGTTCTGTGCAGTTTTTTCCTCTACATTTCTTGAACTATCATAAAATATTTCTCTCAATCCTCTGTGTATGTATCTTTCATCCTGTGCCCTTAATGTGAGTCTCCCATTCACTAGTGCTTAATGTGTTTCTTAAATACAGTTTTCACTTTTAATAATTTTAGGTTTGTTGCATAAGAAATCAGTAGACACAAAACAAAAATGGAAGTAAATATTGGTTTAAGAAAAAGCAAAATGATTTTTCTATGAACATGTAAATATTTGGGTTTGGCCAAGTTTATATGTGGCTAGGTTAGGTTGTGTACAGTTTTGACATTGTCAACATATTTAGCCAAGTACCAGTAGAGGAAAATATATATTGCTGTATAGGTTGCATTTTCCTAATGAGGTCATTAGATATTGTCAAAATATTTAGCCAAGTACCAGTACAGGAAAAAAATATGGTGCTGAATAAGTTCCATTTTCCTAACAAGGTCATTTTTATAAGTTTACTGAGATTAGTAATGATGCAATAAATCACAAGTGAGAAATCATTATTGCAACATTTATAAGGAAGCACAGAACTAATAGGAGTCATACAGCACCTGAGGACTGGGGAGAAGGAGAATATGTCTAAAATATTTGCTTTAAATGTGTTCATTAAAAGCTTTTCACTTACCTGTGTTGGAAGAAATGTATGTGGCTGAAATGTGTAAGAGAGACTCAAAAGATTTAGTTTTTTGAGCATCCATCCTACTGTTCCCTAAGAGTTTACTGCTCCTCTGAAATTTTAAAAATGCTCACTAGGGTAACACTGCCCAGGTTTGGAAACACTGATGTGATTGATGAATTTAAAGATGGACACACTTGGTTTATATGAATTAATTAAAATATTAGAATTTTAAGTAATATTTTTAAAAGTTTTATCTTCTTATGAAGAGCTCTTGTTCTGGATCCTCAAGATAATTAAATTTCTTTTATAACAGTGTCAAGCCTTTTTTAAAACCCATTTTGTGTATAGAAATAGTATTAAACTACAGGTAGTGAAGAAATAATAAAAAAAAAAAGTCTGTTTCAGTGGGGGACCATTATGTAATTTCAGCAGCAGCAAGGAGAGTTGCCTCAAGGGTGTTCTCAGGACCACTTTGTTCCAAATTAGCATCAATGGACTCCTCTTCTTTGAGGAGCTAGGTCTGCCCTGTCTGCAACTCTGCCATAGCCTGTACAAGTACAGCCTCTGCTGTATAGCCCTTGTGGCTTAGCGCTTCTTTTTGATTATAATAATTAATAAGTACAGCTTCTCCTCACTTAGCAATGTACTCATTTACTGATGAATTTACAACAGGCTCTCTGACCAGTATACATACCTAAATAATGTATATTAGAGCTGATTTCCTCTTATTCTTTTTATTACAATATACAGTACACTACTGTATAAACATTTAAACATATACCAGAAATGTTATAAATGGTGCAAAGGTGACATTAAAACAATATCAAAGATGGCTGACACAAACCCACTACCATTATAGTATGCTCCTCACGTAGCGATGAATTCGTTCACCGATGTGGTCTTAGAAACAGAACTCCGTCGTTAAGTGAGGAGAGGCTGTGTTATTATAATAATGAGGGCATCTTCAAGGGGGGCTCCTTGGCACGGTTGAGATGCTCTTGGTCTAAGGAATTAGACCTTTTGGGCTTCTTCCTCAGACTGAACCTAATTACCCCCCAATCTCCCCTTCCCTATCCCATCCTCCCCATCCCTCCTTTCCCTTTCCTTTCCTCTTCCCATCCCTCCCTTTTCCCCATCCTGTTTGTAGCCTCTGGGGTCCTCCCCTCTGGTATTATGGTTTCTAGGTAGGGGGAAGTGTGCCAGGGCTCATCCCACTCCGTGGGGTTCCTCGGGAGTGGTGTAGTTTGCAGTGGAATCTGGATCATCTGGAGGTGCCCTGTTCCCTTCCCAGTTTTCAAGGAGGTGGGACTGGGTGTCCTGCAGGTGATGGGTGTATCTCCAGAGGCTGTCTGTCGGTTCTGGGAGGTAGCAGCTGGAGGAGGTATGCTTTGTGGCGTGTATCCAACTGCCCTCTCTTTTGTCCGCCAAGGTGGCTCGGTAGATGCGAGGTTGCTATCCAGGAGTGCTGGTTTACTGGCGTGAAGGGTAGGGTATGGCACAGGTTCCACATTGCATCTGCACTGCTGGCAGTCTCAAGGTCCTCTTGGATGAGAGGGGAAACTTACAGCCCTTTCACACCTAGTAACTGTCCCTCCATAGTCCCTCTTCTTTTTTTTTTCTTTCTTTAAAATAATGATAAGAAAGAAGTACCACCATTATGGAGTCTTGGTTCTGTGACCCCCTTTCTCCTCCCAGGCCCCTTTTTATTACAGCATCCTGTTCTGACCTGGCTTCATTATTGGACCATTCTCCAGACTTCCCATACCCCTGTACCTCCAGTCACCTTCCAGCCTCCTTCCTCTCCTGTTCCACCACAGGACTTTTGTCCCAGCCGGCACATCTCTCCAGGTTCATACTCCCCTCCCCTCTCAGACCTCTTTGGTTCCCTCCATAGTCTCCCCAATCTCTACTTGCTCAACCTCACCTGTCTCTGAAGTCATGGCATTGGCATCTTCCTTGTCTGCTGAAACACTTTATGCTAACTCTGACTATATTGTGGGGCCAAAACACTTGATGAACACCAGTGTGCCTCCTTTTGCCCCTTCTTATTTTTCACAACCCTCACAGCAATCTTTTCCTTCACAACATTCCGATTTTTCCTTGCTTACACGCTCTCCATTGCCTCCACACATTGACTTCACTGACCCTACTAGCCCATAGATTTTATCGCTTCTCATTGTTGGCATACTTTTGTGAATAATGACTTATGTGTAGAAACTGTAGATGAATGGTTCAGAGAACCGACAAGTCAATAAATTCGACACACGTGCAACACTTGGGTATTTTTATTGAGGAAATGTTTCGCCACACAGTGGCTTCATCAGTCCATATAAAGGAGAATGGGGCAGAACAGGGGTAGTTTCAGGTAATCAGTTCCTCAGCCTTGAGTCAATGTGGTCAGTCCATCAATCTTGAAAAGAATACATCATATGTGTGAAGAAGTAGTTTATATCCCATAGGCAGGAGAGGTGCAGCAGTTGTAGGTGGTATCACATACCATACAGGGAATTCTTCACTTGCCTAACCCTTAGGCATGATCTACTTCCACACTGACCAATGTGATACCACCTAAGACTGCTGCACCTCTCCTGCCTACGATATATAAGCTGCTGCTTCGCACATATGCTATATTCTTTTCAAGATTGATGGACTGACCACATTGACTCAAGGCTGAGGGGACTGATTACCTGAAACTCCTCCTGTTCTTCCCCGTTCTTTTTTGTATGGACTGATGAAGCCACTGTGTGGTAAAATATTTCCTCAATAAAGATACCCAAGTGTTGCACATGTGTCTAATTTATCAACTTATTTACAATGGAATATTCGTGGCCTCAGGGGTAATAGGGGAGAACACCAGGTGTTGCTCTCCAAGTTTTCCCCAGTATGTGTCGGGCTACAAGAACCTAAAGTTCATTCATCGGTTATCCGTCCCATTTCGGGTTATATGCTGTTGCAGTCTTCTGATCCCTTTCCTGATGAAACTTTTAATGAGAGTGGGCTTCTTGAGCACGTTGGTATACCGTTTCAACAAGTCTTTCTCAGCTGCATAATACTGCAATCCATATTTATTTGCACAGGTGGTATACAGTTTGCTCTATATATCTCTGCCCTTCCCATGTATTCTGTATATCAGATGTTGCATTCTTGATCTCTTCTCTGCTGCTGCCTATCTTGTTGTCTGGTGATTTTAACACTCATCATCATCTTTGGGGAGGGTCCCACTGTGATTCTCATGGTGATCAGTTGGAGACTCTTCTCACTTCTCATCCTCTTCATGTTTTAAATACACTTTCCTATTATTCTTACTTCTACTATGTATTCCCGACTGCCTCGTAGCCCCCATTGGCAATTTGGACAAGTGAATTGAGACTTATACTACTCTCATCTTACTGCTTTTTGTGGGGACCCATCTTCATTCTCTATTGATGAGCTGGTGCACCAGTTTTCGACCTTAGTTTTGACTGCAGCATCATGTTCTATTCCTTGAACCTCAGGCAGGCATTCTCAGACATGCATGCCTTGGTGGTCTCCTGCATGTACCCACGCAGCACATTTGAAATGGGCTATGTGGGGCCGTTATCGATATAACTGGACCGCAGATCATCTTTTGGATTTTAAGCGGGCAAGGGTAGTCACTCACTGCATCATATGCAATGCTAAATGCACTTGTTGGCAAGACTACGTTTCTGCTGTTACGTCAACTTCCCCTACGTGTGCTGTTTGGAAGAAGGTACGAAAGTTGTGTGGCAAATACGCTCCAGACCCAGCTTCCGTTTTGCAGGTTGCTGGTGTTAGTGTTGTGAAACCTCTTTTTGCAATGGAAATTGGGGGGAGCAATCACCCTTGAATATCTCTTCTAATGGGATGCAGCCATATAATGTACCTTTTACTCTCTTATAGCTAGAGTCCATGCTTTCCACTTGCCGGTCATCTGCAGCTGCGCCCGATGATATTCATATCCATATGCTACAACATCTGCATTCTACAGCCCTTACAGTCCTTTTGTGTCTTTTCCATCTTGTTTGGATGCAAGGGGTTCTCCCTCAACAATGGAAATCTGCCACTGTACTACCGTTTCACAAACCAGGGACCTTGGGGCTTGATACTTCTCACTATCATCCCATTGCTCTGACCAGTGTAGTCAGCAAGGTGATAGAACTCGCCAATATGGCTTTTGCAAGGGCTGCTCTACTTTGGACCCCTTGCTCCACTTAGATACGTATGTATGTGCGAAATGCCTTTGCTAATGAACACTCCGTCCTGGCAGTCTTTTTTGATCTCGAGATGGCATATGACACCACTTGGAGGTATATCATCTTAGCCCAGGCCTACTCCTTAGGCCTCCACAGTAATCTACTGACCTTCCTTGCTGCTTTCATATCTGAAAGGCATTTTCATGTCTGTGTTGGCACCTCGCTTTCCTCAGATTTTGTTCAGGCCAAGGGAGTCCCACAAGGTTATGTCCTTAGCACAGCCTTTTTCTCTTTGCTATAAATGACCTACCTTCCATTCTTCCATTGCATGTTTGGTTGTCACTTTAAGTGAATGACTTCATTATAGCTTACACAGGCGCTGACTGTAACCTGGTAGCGACCTCCCTTCAGGAGGCGATTGACCGTGTTTCTCATTGGGCCACTTCTCATGAATTTAAATTTTCTATTGTGACAACCCATTTCATTACCTTCACTAGACATCCTCTTGTCCCAGATATTCCATTGTATTTACACGGCTCACATATCCCAGAATGTGATACAGTCAAGTTTCTTGGCCTTCTATTCGATCGCAAGTTGACATGGAAACCTCACATTTCCTCTTTGAAGGTAGCCTGCCATGGTTGGCTGTATCTCCTTAAAATTCTTGTGCATCGTTCATGGGGAGCAGATCGCCGACTCTCCTCCGTTTGTATTCCACCCTAGTCTTGTCCAAGCTGGATTATGGCAACCAAGTCTATTTTGCGGCTTCTCATACAACTCAGAGTTAGATCCGCTTCATCATCAGGGTCTATGTTTATGCCTTGGTGCCTATCGTTCATCCCCTGTTGAAAGCCTCTATGCTGAGGCGAATGTTTCTTTCTTAGCAGATCATTATGATGCTCACTGCCTTCGTTTCTTTGTCCACTCTCGTGACCTTCGTGTTCCTTCTACATATAAGTTGGTCTCCGATGTTAGTAGAAGCCCATTATTTGTTTGGCACCCCTGCTTACTCTGACCACTTTTTCTTCATCTTCACTCACTCCGGTTTTCTCTCCATTTGCCTCCCTTCTTTGTTCATGTAGCATCTGCCTTTTCCCTTTCCCCTTTGGAGGTTCCAACAATTCATGTCTGTTCTCCACTTCTGCTGTGCACCAAAGTTCTTTTACCTACGGCTGCTTTTCGCTCTCTTTTTCTTGATCACTTCTGGTTGCATACTCATGCCATTGCTGATTATACAGATGTTCTAAATCTTCTGACAGTGTTGGGTTCACGGCGGTGTTCCCCGACGATGTTGTCTGGGGTCATTTGTTAGACTCAGTATATTTACCGCCGAGTTGTATGGCATTCTCATAGTGCTTCTCCATATTACATATGTCTCCTTCCGCGTTTGTGATCATTTTAGGTTCCCTCAGCACTTTACAAGCCATTCAACAATGTGATTACCCTCATCCACTAGTCCTTCGTATTCAACTTTCGTTGTCGCCGTGTGCTAGCAAAAACAATGACATTGTTGTTTGTTGGGTCCCTGGACACGTTGATGTGCAGGGCAATGAATAGGCAGATGCTGCTGCATGGTCAGCAGTAGATGATCTTCTGGTTTCCTATGGAGGTAATCCATTCAGGGATTATTTTACAGTCATCTCTGCCTGTCATCATGGCCGTTGGCAACAACGGTGGTTGGACATGCACCATAACAAATTGCACTCTATTTTTGTGGCAATCTTCTTACCACCATTGCCGTACTCGAGAGACTGCACTCTCCCATCTCCACATCGGCCATACTCGCCTTACCCATGGGTATCTCATGGAATGACACCCTATTCCTCTCTGAGGTTTGTTGGGTCCCTATTTTGGTTCACTTGTGGATTGTCCAGTTTACCAGCGAGCTCGCAGGATTTACCTTCACCGACACTGCCACATTACCGCTCTTACCTTATCTTCCCTTCTTGCAGACGGCCCTGCCTTTCACTTACAATCACTTTATGACTTTTTGTTAACAACTGCTTTACTATACGAACTCTGACACATAGCCCCTAGCGTCCCTCCAGCCCTTTTCTCCCCTCACCTCTGAGCCCGTCTTCACCTAGCTGTTTATAGCCCCGGCACTATTTTCTGCCCCACAGCGCTGCATGACCCTTGTCGGTTTAGCACTTTATTTGATTATATTATAATGAGGGGAAATGCTAAATCCATAGACAGCACTGCATGACCCTTTGGGTTTAGCACTTAAACTGATTATAACAATAATAATAGATCCATAGCAGTCAATACAGCATATAGAGAATGGGAGGCTATTAGGCTCAATCCAAGGAAGGGGGAAGGTATAGCAACTTCCTTGGCTCAAGAGCCTCTCCCTAGCATAAACTGTAACCACAACTTTTTCAGTCAGTGGTCTGTCTATAACATTTATTTCCTGTGGTGTCAGCAGAGGTGGCACGTTTGTCATTGGCTGTAAGCTACAGTACATCAAATTTTAATGAGTGGGGATTATTATTACTATTTCATGGGAAAGTACTAAACCCATAGGGGTCATACCATACCTAGGGAATTAAGTCATTAGGTGTGATCTAAGGGGAGGGGTATCTCCAGTTTCTGTTTCTTGGATCAAGAGCCCATCAGGAGCATCAAGGCACCCCTTGTAGGGAGAGGGATGGGTGCATTTAACCCTTTCAGGGTCCCCAGGCTCTCTCCCAGACTTGTTCTCAGGGTCGCCCAAATTTCAAAAAAAAAAAATTTCTATTGAAAAGATAGAGAATCTTTTCCTGATCATAATGACATGAAAAGTATGAAATTTGATGGAAAACTTATGGAATTATGCTCTTGTGAAGTTAGCGGTCTCAACGATGTTTACTCATCGGCGATTTTGCCCACTTTGAGCCCTATTTTCGGCCAATTCCATTGTACTAGTCGACAAAAATCATAACTATTTTGCTAGAACTACATTTTTTCTATCGAATGAGTACAAGAAACCACCCATTTATCGATTTCAACTATCCAATACAGTGGTCAGAATTTAGCAAATTTGTCAATTTCACACAAATTTCAAAAGATGCCAATTTCCAAATAGGTTCCAGAATAAACAAGAAAGACATTCCTGGCACTAAAATAACATTTCCTCTGTTCATTAGTCACATCCCCACGCCCCTCTTACAATCTTTTGCTTTCCACTTTGAATTTTTATTCTCACAAAAAATAGAAGATTTACTGTTATGCAGACTACTGCATTAGTGTAGAAATGGTATAAATAATATTGGCGCACTTGTGAAAGAACATTAGACTCACCAGTTGACGTGTATTGGACGCTTAGCATGATTTGTTTACTTTTGAACTTTGGTAAAAATTGAACATTTCTGCTACTTTGAGCTCAATTTCAAGGTACATTTCATTGTAAAATCAGTCAAAATCGTCTCAATTTCTGTAATATGTCTTCCATTCTATAAAATGAGATCAGGAAAACTAATAAATACCATAAGAAAATACAGTGCAAAGTTGCTGTTTTAATCCAAAAACACAGTCAAAGTTTTTTTTTTCTCATTACACACTGTGTGTTGCAGGATTTTTTTATACTGCACACACTGACCACATAGACCCATTCTTTCATATGTAGGCCTACCAGCTTTCTCTCACTAGATTTGAGGGCGCTAGAATTTAGGCGTGCTAGTACGTCAAAAACCCTGGTGCGTAAGCCGTACTAGTACGTCTGAAACCCTGAAAGGGTCAAGCTTAATTTGAGGCAAGGGTGGCAGCTCCACTTTCTTAGATTAAGAGCCTTCCATTGTCATACAAATGACTCTCACAAAAAACTCTAATATACAAATGACATTTTTAACTCATGTTGGTAAACAGAAAAATTTAGAGTACAGGAGGGCCTCGCTTTACAGCACTTCACTTCACAGTGTTTTGCTAATACAGTAGTTTTCGAATACTGTACTATATACATTCTTCATTTATTTGGGCTTCTTCTTTCAACAAACCAGTCATATCCCACCAAGGCAGGGTGGCCCAAAGAAAAACGAAAGGCTCTCCTTTTAAATTTAGTAATACAGTGGACCCCCTCATAACGATTACCTCCAAATGCGACCAATTATGTAAGTGTATTTATGTAAGTGCGTTTGTACGTGTATGTTTGGGGGTCTGAAATGGACTAATCTACTTCACAATATTCCTTATGGGAATAAATTCGGTCAGTACTGGCACCTGAACATACTTATTGAGTGAAAAAATATCGTTAACCGGGGGTCCACTGTATCTACAGGAGAAGGGTTACTAGTCCCTTGCTCCCAGCATTTTCGTCACCTCTTACAACATGCATGGCTTACGGAGGAAGAATTCTGTTCCACTTCCCCATGGAGATAAGAAATAAACAAGAACAAGAGCTAGTAAGACAACAGAAACCCCAGAGTGGTGTGTACTCACCTATTTGTGGCTGCAGGGGTCAAGACAGCTCCTGGCCCTGTGTCTTCACTGATTGCTACTAGGTCCTCTCTCTCCCTGCTCCGTGAGCTTTATCATACCTCGTCTTAAAACTATGTATGGTTTCTGCCTCCACTACATCACTTGCCAGACTATTCCATTTCCTGACAACTCTATGACTAAAGAAATACTTCCTAACATCTCTTTGACTCATCTGAGTCTTCAACTTCCAAGTGTGACCCCTTGTTTCTGTGTCCCATCTCTGGAACATCTCTGTCTCTGCTTGTACATGCATGTATAGTGTGACCCAAGTGTAAGTAGAAGCAGCAAGACATACCTGAAACCTTGCATGTTTATGAGATGGAAAAGTTTCAGGTATGTCTTGCTACTTCTACTTACACTTAGGTCACACTACGCATGCATGTGCAAGCATATATATATGCACCCCTCTGGGTTTTCTACTATTTTCCTACTAGTTCTTGTTCTTATTTCCTCTTATCTCCATGGGAGAATGAAACAGAATTCTTCCTCCATAAGCCATGTGTGTCATACATGGCGACTAAAATGCTGGAAGCAAGGGGGCTAGCAACCCCTTCTGTATAAATTACTAAATTTGAAAATAAAAACTTAAGTTTTTCTATTTAAGTCACCATGCCTAGGTGGGATATGGCCAGTTTGTCGAAAAAAAAGTAATGTGTATTGCATGTGTTTTTAGGCCTAGCTCACTTGCTCACTTAACACAGCCTCTCCTCACTTAGCAACACACTCATTTACCAATGCCTCGGACTTACGATGAGCTCTCTGACCAGTATGCATGCCTAAATAATGTATGTATATTAGAGCTGATTTCCTCTATTTTGTTAAGTTACAATATACGTTACCACTGCTGTAAAACAAACCTTTAAAATACGCATACCAGAAATGTTATAAATATTGCAAAAGGTGTTACATTAAAACAATATCACAAGATAATTGATACACAACCCACCATTAGTATGCTCCTTCACTATCTGTCAATAATTCATTTACCGATTGGTCCTAGGAAGGACGAACTTCTGTCTTGTAAGTGAGAGAGGCTTCGACAGGGGATAATTGTTAAATGTTAAAGAAAATTAAGTTTTGTTCGGTTTTACCACCCAGATGGAGTTCCGTCTTAAAGACCACATTGGTAGACAATTCGTATTAAGTGAGAGCATACTTATAATGGTTAGGTGGTTTGCAACATCTTTGTTGTCACCTGACATTCATTTACATGGTCTAGAACGACTCTCTATGAGTACATTATGTAAGATTTATTTTACAATGAGTTTTCTAAAAATGTCATCTTTTGGGCAACATTGTAGTTAATCTTTATATTTTTTAGCATTTATTATAACATTTTTAGTATACAGTGGTACCTCAAGTTTCAAACAGCTCCCAACTTGAGCAATTATGTAAGTGTATTTTTGCAAGTGCTTTTGTAAGTGTATTTTTGGGGGTCTGAAACAGACTAATCTAATTTACATTATTCCTTATGGGAACAAATCTGTTTTTTATCGGCACTCGAACAGACACAAACATCTCTATGACATTCCCCATGTCCGACTAAACCTTTACAAAAATTCAATGTATGTCAAAGGCCCTAAAATCTGGAACACCCTACCTGAAAACTCTAGAACTGCAGACACATTCATCACCTTCAAAACTACCATCAGAAAACATCTTATCTCCATGATACACCCTGTCAACTAATTACACGAATACCACCTGGTGGTTCTCACTTACACTCACTCACCCATTTGACCATAAACAGAAACATCAATCTCAATCTTAAAATAATGAATCCTAACTAGTCATAAGTTGGCCTGTGATACTCCAATACTGAAACTATGTATTGTGCCAAAACAAAAGCATTCACATTGCTAAACTCACAAACTAGTATTTAGTCACTTAGCCATAATACCAACTTTCCTCATAATTTGTAATATTTTAAATTTAAGATTTAATCTGAAGAATTGAGACACTTATGCAACACATGGGAATCTTTATTGAAGAAACGTTTCACCACACAGTGGCACAGTGGACTGATGAAGCCACTGTGTGGCGAAACGTTTCTTCAATAAAGATTCCCATGTGTTGCATAAGTGTCTCAATTCTTCAAGTTGTCGGTTTTCAAAACCATTCATCACAAGATTTAATCTACGTCTGCCCGAAATGCCTAGCCATGCTAGGGTTCTAGTGGTACACTCTGTAATTATTATTTTACTACATGTAAACCACACAATAACCAAATTCTGTAAACTCAGCATTGTAATCCTTATAGAGAATAAACTTTGAATTTGAATTCTGGAACAAATTAAGTTCATAACTCAAGATACTAATGTATTTTTAAATGTTTATGCAGTAGTATACTGTATACTGTAATAAACAGAATAGAGGAAATCAGCTACGATATACATTATTTAGGTATGTATGCTGGTCAGAGAGCCTGTCTTAAGTCAAAGTCGTTGGTAAACGAGTACATCGCTAGGTGAGGTGAGGCTGTATTTTCCATTGATTTTCACTTTACAGCAGTAGCCTGGAACCTAACCTGCTGTATAAGTGGGGCCCTCCTGTACTGTATAAGCAATTGGTTGCAAATTTATAGATTAAGAAACAAATTACCTGCACTGCATAGAATTAATATAGTAAACTTCCAATAAAAACATGGTGCTATAATTTTGTGTAGTATTCATGCCAAAATTTTGTTGTACACATATACAGTACTGTGTATCTCAAGTGAAGCCTCAAAGTTACCTATAATGGTATACATGTTCAAATGCTTCAGATGACACCCTTTACCCTTAAAGAGACGAAATGTTCCAATTATCCCAGCAGAGGATTAAATCAAAATCTCATGATTTTTCCTTAAAAGGTTGCAGCTGTTTTTGTAATTTTGCATTTTATTCAAAAAAACAAGTGTTCAATCCAAATGATGAATGTGGAAATTTTTTTTTTTGCCATTTAAACCAAAGACTATGCTTCAAAAATGACAGTCGTCCAAGTTCAATCCACAGAATCTCTTCTCTCCCGCACCGTGAATCAGATTCCCCGGGAAAGAAGAAAACGTTAAAACGTTTATGAGCGTTAGGACCAAATGATTGTTCAGAGCTATTTCAAACACACAATGGCACATACACATACCACATAATAAACACTAAAAACACATAATAAAAAAAAACACTAACAAACATATATTTGATTAAGGTGGAAGGAAGTCTGAATACAAAATTATGGGAAAACGTCAAGGCAAAACACTACAAGTTTAAGTAAAAATGGTAATGCCTAGTATCCTTATCCTGTTTTGCAGTACAATACAGAACTGTATATATAACTCATGTGTTAAGGACAAGACAGCACCACAGTACAAATTTGGACTGCCAGGCCCCCCTCCCCAGGGTTACCAATGCCAAGACTGGCACCCAGAGCTCTACCAGAGACAACATTTCTCACCAACTGCAACACACAGGGAGCAAGCCACTGGGCTGCTTCCACCAGGGCTTGAAGTAGCATCCTAGGGCAGTTTAAGACTGTTAGCTCACTTTGGGAACCTATGAAAAGTCATCAAATTAAGTATATATAATGCTGACATACCTACCAGTACTCCCAAATGCCTAATTATTATTATTACAATGAAAACTAAGCACTAAACCCACAAGGGTCTTCCATATGCCTAAATAAATTAATTTCCTCAATATTCCCTTCCTCCATTCTGATGTCAAACCCTTCATTGCCTTGATTACTTTTACTTGTATCACCTTACTTTTTTCTGTGTTCACTAATAACTTTCTTCTTTTAAATACCATCTCACACTCCTTCACTAACTTCTGTCAGTTATGTATATCATTATCATTTTAAATATGATCATTTAATTTTTTTTGGAAAATAGTATATCATTCTTAAACTTTTCAACACTTAAAGACATCTCAAATGTTTGGAGAGACTACCTAGAAGGCTTCCCTTTTAAGAAAGGGGTCTCCATGGGAGCTAAACATCAGAAATAAAGATGCCTCCCTAGTGCTCCACATTTGAATCGTATGAAATTATTAATTAGTTACATCAAATCCTTTTTCATATACATTTTTGAAAGAGTTGTTATATCTAGTTTTTTAATACTGTCTTTCACTTTTGAACAAAGTGGAGGTGGTGGTGGTGGTGGTGGTGGTGGGGGTGGTGGTGAAGGTGGAGTTTGGTTTGGATACGAAGTCACAATATCATTAGATTTATCTGAATTATACGAAAGAATATTACTCTCTGTAGATTTGGCCTGCACTGACAGTTGCTCAGAGAGATCGGATACCATTTCAATGCTGCTTTTTGATATTTTTGTGTTATTGTTTGGTAAAGGTACTTGTGGTGTTAAGAACTGTTTAGGGAGAAGGTGTCTATTAACAGTTCCACCATAAATACACACAGGACCACAAAATTCATACCCAAGTTTTCCATAAAAGACCTGTTGATCATGCGTTGATAAAAAAATTGTGTTAAAACCACAAGCACGAACATATTCTTCAGTCTTTGTCATCAACAACCGCCCATAACCCTTTCCTCGTAGATCTTGACGAATGACCACAGACTCAATCCAGGCTGCAGCTTGTTCTTGGGGCAGCATATTTATTCTTGCATGTCCTATTACTTCCATTTTTCCTTTTGAAACATTTCGTAGAAGTGCAAGGGAAGTGGGTAACTGATCACATGATGAGTGTAGAGATCTCAACCTAAAAAATTAAAATTAATTATTGTTTTATGCAAATACGACAGACATTTAACACTGTGTGTTTCCTAAGGTTTAATGTGGCACTATTATTATAGTACAGTCCTAACTAAACTGGGCACAAAAAGTGGGTCCACTTTCACAACATCATGTTATTCACCTCAACTTGTATTGACAGACACAAAATATATCTAAATGTGCTCATTTCTTGAAAATTTTATGACTTCACTTTCTTTACTAAGATAATTTGAATGTGATACAGCATTCACATTTATAGTCATTCTTTCACCTAAAACAATATATCTTCCTTGTGCCCGGTGGCCTGGTGGCTAAACCTCTCGCTTCACACACGGAGGGCCCGGGTTCGATTCCCAGCAGGTGGAAACATTTTGACACATTTTCTTACACCTGTTGTCCTGTTCATCTAGCAGTAAATAGGTACCTGGGTGTTAGTCGACTGGTGTGGGTCACATCCTGGGGGACAAGATTAACCCTTTGACTGTCGCAACCCCCAATCCTGAGGTGTCTCCTGGTGTCGCAAAATTTAAAAAAAAAAAAATTATTTTTTCTTATAAAATGATAGAGAATCTTTTCCCGATTGTAATGACACCAAAAAAAACGAAATTTGATGGAAAACTGACGGAATTATGCTCTCGCGAAGTAAGCGACCTCGGCGCTGTTTACAAATCGGCAATTTCGCCCACTTTGAGCCCTATTTTCGGCTAATTCCATTGTTCCAGTCGCCCAAACTCATAGCTATTTCTTTAGAACTCCATTTTTTCTATCGATTGAGTACAAGAAACTGCCCATTTACCGATTTCAACTACCTAATAATGTGGTCAGAAATTTGCAATTTGGCCAATTTCACGAAAATAAAAAATATGACAATTTCAAAATAAGGTCCAGAATGAACAATGCAGACATTCCTGGCTCTAAAATAACATTTTCTTTGCTCATCAGTCATGTCTCCAGGCCCCTCTGATATTACTCTTGCTTTCTATTTTGAATTTTTATTCAAACAAAAAATAGAAGACTTACTATTATGCAGACTACTGCAATACTGTAATAATTGTATAAATAACATCAACCCATTCATGACTGCATATTAGAATGGCTAGTTGGACATTTATTGGACAATGGCATCATTTGTTTACTTTTGAACATTGGCAAAAATCAAACATTTTCCCTACTTTGAGCTCCATTTCTAGGTTCTTTTTATAGTAAAATCAATCAAATCACCTCTATTTCTATAATATGTTTTCCATTCTATCAAATGAGACCAAGAAAACGAGAATACAACCATAAATACTATACGAAAATAGACCACAAAGTCGGCATTTTAATTAAAAAAAAACGGTCGGAGTTTTTTTTTTCTCATTATGCACTGCGTGCTCCAGGATTTTTTTTATATGGTGCACACTGACCACACAGACCCATTCTCTCACAGGTGGGCCTACCAGCTTTCTCCTGCTTGATTTGAAGCCGCTAGAATTTATGAGTATATATACGTCAAACACGGTACCTTGTAAGACGTATATATACGGCCGCGACAGTCAAAGGGTTAAGGACCCCAATGGAAATAAGTTACAGTTCTCGATGACACACTGGCTTTCTTGGGTTATCCCGGGTGGCTAACCCTCCGGGGTTAAGAATCCGAACGAAATATTATCTTATCTTATCTTATCTCTTAAAATTAACAAAGGACAACCTGGGATGCCCTTTATCCCCCTTTCCTTCCACCTCAGATTTATATACCTTTAGTCATCCTATTCTGCTGTCCTCTCTAAATGCCCAAACCACCTCCACAATCCCTCCTCAGCCCTCTGAATAATAATATTTGTAACCACCACACTGTCTTCTAATATCGTCTCTGAATTCTCTGCATGATAGTTACACCAAGGGATTCAGGGAAACCGGCAGGCCGGACTTGAGTCCTGGAGATGGGAAGTACAGTGCCTGCACTCTGAAGGAGGGGTGTTAATGTTGCAGTTTAAAAACTGTAGTGTAAAGCACCCTTCTGGCAAGACAGTGATGGAGTGAATGATGGTGAAAGTTTTTCGTTTTCGGGCCACCCTGCCTTGGTGGGAATCGGCCAGTGTGTTAATAAAAAAAAATAACATTATTCTCAATCATGATAGCTTCACTGCTGCCTGCTTCCTTCTTACTGCAATCTTTAAAGTCCATGTTTTGTACCCATATAAAAGTGTTGGCACTACACTACTATACTGTACTCTTTGATACATTATTATTCTCCCTGCTGATGATGCCAGGAAATCAAACTTATCAGTTTTCTTGAATTCTTTCATGATCTCATACAGTATTGATAGTATACTGTATTTGACTTAATATACTTATAAATCCATGCTTTTCATAAATACAATAGTCTGGTGTGTATGTATAGGTAAGGAAAAAATATTTTAATGAGAACTGTTAAAATAAAAGAAAAAAGGAAAACAAGTCAGAAGAAAATATGATTTCCCTCTATACAGTTCATGGTGTACAGATTCAAAAACCTAAACAATACAGTATTGTAAGTGAACCACTTTCAGATTAGATCTAAAGGCTACTACAAGAAAATAAAGGTCTGACCTGAGAGTTTTACTGCGGGGCCATTGTTCATTCAGTATGTTCATACAGTCATCCATATACTCTGGGTGTCGATGAAGAACAACAATCTGGGTTTCACTATCCTCTCCATTTGAGCCAGTCATTTTTGCATCTAGAATATAAGCAAGTGGTTTAATTAGGTTAGTAAGTAAATTTCTTTAGACACGGGTACACATAAGCACAAATATCATACACAGTGTAAATTACCTAGAATAACCAAAAAAAAAAAAAAGTCAAACAAAGTGGCATTTCTTTTGGGGTCCCTGTAATATCTTATTTAAATCCTACAAGTTAAAACATCTAAGTTACTCAACTGTTTAAGGCTTATAAGTTTCATGAGGTTTATTAAGATTGAAAGTCACGTGTACATTAATATCAAGAATACCAGTTGGTATATTGATAATGCAAGTAGGTTTAGAAATTTATTTAGTTATTTATTTATTTATTTAATAATTTGAACATGATACAGAGTAGTACAAAAGAATACAGTTAAATGCAGCATGCCAAAGCCACTTGTATGCATAGCATTACGGGCAGACTTAAGATTAACTAAGCAATGATGTAATGAGTGATAAAACATTATTGTAAACAGATAACAATAAAGCACAAATGAGTATTACAAAGACAGGTCATATGGTTGCATGCATTGCTGTGCATTCAGTAGAATGGAGTATTCTGTTAGGTAGTGTATTTAAAAAATAACAAAGTTATGATATGAGAAATTATAGTATGTCCCTATTAGTGACACATGTAGTAGTGTTAGTGAAGATGTACCTTGTCTATAATGAAGTATGGCAGGAAATGTAGGTAGGGACTGAATACTTGTACATCTGTATAATGTATATAAAATCTACTAAGAGGTGTTACAGACAGATATTAAGTATTAGGATTATAAGTCAATCTGACTTTTTTTACTTTTTTTGGGTTATCCTAGGTTCTTTACACATATGCTGCTATGTAAGATAATCTATGTTACTGTATTTGTGTATACCTGAGTAAACTTACTTACTTACTTGCCCGAAATGCCCCGGCATGATAGTGGCTTTCTTCGTGCTTAACAAATCAAAACTGTAATTACACACTGTAACCTTTGCAAATAGAATATTTATCTTTACCTTTATCTTTTATGCAATTTATTAAGAGGTGTTAAGGATATGTACAGTATATTTAGGAGGTGTTCAGGATACATACAGTTTACTAAGAAATGTTCAGGATACATACAGTTTACTAAAATGTTCAGGATACATACAGTTTACTAAAATGTTCAGGATACATACAGTTTACTAAAATGTTCAGGATACATACAGTTTACTAAAATGTTCAGGATACATACAGTTTACTAAGAAATGTTCAGGATACATACAGTTTACTAAGAAATGTTCAGGATACATACAGTTTACTAAGAAATGTTCAGGATACATACAGTTTACTAAGAAATGTTCAGGATACATACAGTTTACTAAGAAATGTTCAGGATACATACAGTTTACTAAGAAATGTTCAGGATACATACAGTTTACTAAAATGTTCAGGATACATACAGTTTACTAAGAAATGTTCAGGATACATACAGTTTACTAAGAAATGTTCAGGATACATAGTTTACTAAGAAATGTTCAGGATACATACAGTTTACTAAGAAATGTTCAGGATACATACAGTTTACTAAGAAATGTTCAGGATAGATACAGTTTACTGAGAAATGTTCAGGATACATACAGTTTATTAGGTGGTGTTCAGAAGAGGTAGTTTACTAATAAGTGTTAAGGGTGGGTAGTTTACTAATAAGTGTTAAGGGTGGGTAGTTTACTAATAAGTGTTAAGGGTGGGTAGTTTACTAATAAGTGTTAAGGGTGGGTAGTTTACTAATAAGTGTTAAGGGTGGGTAGTTTACCAATAAGTGTTAAGACGTTGGGGATTACTAAATGATGTTCAGGATACGCACAGTTTACTAAGAAGTGTTCAGGATACGTACAATTTATTAAGAAGTGTTCAGGATAGGTAGTTTACTAAGAAGTAATCAGGATTGTTTACTAAGATGTGTTCAGGATACGTACAGTTTACTAAGAAGTGTTAAGGGTGGGTAGCTTACCAAAAAGTGTTCAAGACAGTTGGTTTTCAAGATGGTCAGGATACGCACAGATTTACTAAGAAGTGTTCAAGATACGTACAATTTATTAAGAAGTGTTCAGGATAGGTAGTTTACTAAGAAGTGTTCAGAATAGGTAGAGTATCATGCAGCAGCAGGAGTCACATCGTTGTTGTTATGGTTGTTAAGGGTCACTACACCTCACAATCTTGACCTCTGCTTCTCTTCATCTGCAAACAAAATCACTAAAGTCTGGACAGTATCAGGAAGGGAAACCAAGGTTTCCTATGGGTAATATAAAAGGAAAAGCAAACAGGAGATGACAAATGAGTAAGGTGGACCTCCTCGCCAGTGACGGCACCACCACCAGCCCAGCTAAAAATAAATACTGCAGACAATTTGTGTGACTATTTATCTGTACCTAATTAAATTTACATACACAAGACACATAAAAGTTCCATGTTTCAGAATAAGAACCTGTACCTAATTAAGAAGATATATAAAAGCTCCATGTTTCAGAATAAGAAACATGTAAGTAATAAATAACTAGTACCTCACACCTTAATAGTTATCGCCTGGAAATTATCACAATTTCTTCAATAAAAATCGTAAATTGGCAGGTACTCAGCCCAAACTTAAGGTGAACCTTGAACTATATCAGATACACCAGCTCTGTCAGAAAACCTTAGTTCCTTCAACATTCTGAGTTTTTACGTAAACATTCTCAAGTGGCCCAGGAACTGGAGGTCAACTCTCATAAACATGGAATGCTTAAGGTTAATGTGTCAGTAACATGTGCCTCAATAAATGCAGAGTAACTATTAGAACCCATAAGAGGCCCAGGCGCTAGATATCAACACCTTCAAGAGGCCCAGGCACTGGAGATCAACACCTGCCTGAAGCTCAGGACCTGGATCTCAACATCTTCAAGTGACCCAGGAGTAACACCTGCAAGAGGTCCAGGAGTTGGATATCAACACCTTCAAGAGACCCAGGAGCCGGAGATCAACACTTTCAAGAAGCCCAGAAGCTTGCTTGTGCCTCTACATACTCGAGAAGCCTAACAACTGTAGCTTAAAATAACTAAAAGGCTCAGGAGTTGTAGATCAACAGCCTCAAGAGACATAAGAGCCGCAATTAATACCCTCAGAAGGCCCTGGAATTTTAAATCAACACCCTTGAGAGGCCCAGGAGCTATAAACCAAAACCTTAAGAGGCCCAGGAGTTGTAAATCAATGCTCTAAGAATGAAAGTAATCTTGTCAACGTCTCAGGAGGCCCAAACTGCGAAAATAAACCCTAATGATGAAAATCGGTGTGATATGGCCGTAGAGTTTTATATTAAAAAATTTCCCAATAAAGATTTTCAAGATTAGTTAATCTCGCTTTTATATTACAGAAACCAAGACTGATCTTTATGAAACTTACAACAATTCTTCTACGTAATGTGTGAGAGCATATCGCATTAATAAGTTATAATTATAATAGTGATATACAATTCCCAAACTTACATGAGTTAGGCATATCTATTTCCAGTAGACCTCTTAAAAATAATATCTTTATTTCTACAAGTACATGTACAGGGTATACAGACCATAGCTGACATCAGTGACACTATTATATAGAAAACCGCTTGTTATACCTGGAGTTTACCTGGAGAGAGTTTCGGGGGTCAACGCCCCCGCGGCCCGGTCTGTGACCAGGCCTCCTGGTGGATCAGCGCCTGATCAACCAGGCTGTTGCTGCTGGCTGCACGCAAACCAACGTACGAGCCACAGCCCGGCTGATCAGGAACTGACTTTAGGTGCTTGTCCAGTGCCAGCTTGAAGACTGCCAGGGGTCTGTTGGTAATCCCCCTTATGTGTGCTGGGAGGCAGTTGAACAGTCTCGGGCCCCTGACACTTATTGTATGGTCTCTTAACGTGCTAGTGACACCCCTGCTTTTCATTGGGGGGATGGTGCATCGTCAGCCAAGGGTCTTTTGCTTTCGTAGTGAGTGATTTTTCGTGTGCAAGTTCGGTACTAGTCCCTCTAGGATTTTCCAGGTGTATATAATCATGTATCTCTCCCTCCTGGGTTCCAGGGAATACAGGTTTAGAAACCTCAAGCGCTCCCAGTAATTGAGGTGTTTTATCTCCGTTATGCACGCCGTGAAAGTTCTCTGTACATTTTCTAGGGCGGCAATTTCACCTGCCTTGAAAGGTGCTGTTAGAGTGCAGCAGAGTATTTCGGGCAAATTAGGTCAGTTTTGTCCCAGGATGCGACCCACACCAGTCGACTAATACCCAGGTACACATTTTACTGATGGGTGACACATAGACAACCGGTGTAAAGAAATACGCCCAATGTTTCTACCCCTCACCGGGAATCGAACCCGGAATCACCGTCTGAAGCGAGAGCTTTAGCCACCAGGCCACGGGGCACTATCCTCAGCCAGACAAAGGTGATTAAATATGGAGACAAAAGCAGTGAAGTACAAATGACGAGATCAGTTCATCTGCCTTGAGCATAGTTTTGAAGTTGTCAGTCCGTCAGCCTGGAGAAGAGTTCGGCTCCATAATCTTGAATAAGCTTAAGCTTCTTAAATTGTTGTGGGGTTAACATAAATATTTATAGCTCGTGAACAACTGAAGGTGCCTATCCAGTGCCTTGTTGAAGACAGCCAGGGGTCTATTGGTAAGTTTATTCAGGTAGTTACACATAAATACAGTTACATAAATTATCATACATAGCAGCATATGTGTAAATTACCTATGAATGATAACCCTCCCTCCCAAAAAAAGGTCAGACAAAGTGACTTATTTCCATTGGGGTCATCCCCCTTACGTATGCTGGGAGGCAGTTGAACAGTCTTGGGCCCCTGACACTCATTGTATTATTTCTTGGCGTACTCGTGGGGCCCCTACTGTTCATTGGGGGGATGTTATTTTAATATGCATTATGTACAACATATTTTTTTTATAATATTAGTCTTATAGTTTAATTTAAGACTGTCCGAAATATTTTGCATACCTAGTCGCTTATCCTTGTAGCAAGCATCCAGTCTTAGACAACTATTATAACCAATATATTTTGGTAAATGACGTTATGGTGTTTATCCTCTGGGAGTTTTGACCCCATGTGAGTTTAGTATTTCCATATGATTATAATGTTTTTATGTAGAATTTATTTTCCTCTCCGGGTGGGAATAACGTGTGGCTTCTCAAGAAACATGTGGATAATTAGGAAATATTCGTCATGAAACAGGACAAGTGTTTCCTGAAGCAGGTCTTTGTCATATGATGACCTGCCACTGGAACTTTTGGTCATCTGACCGAAGCCTTCCACTGGCTTACCCTTTCACCACTTTAAAAATTTATGTTTATATCTAGTATTTTGTGAAGGGATTCATGGAAACTGGTTAGCCGGACTTGAGTCCTGGAGGTGGAAAGTACAGTATCTGCACTCTAAAGGAGGGGTGGGGATATTTGCTGTTTGGAGGGACATCTGATGTTGAAAGTGTTTCTTTTTCGGGTCACCCTGCCTCGGTGGGAGACGGTCAGTATGTTTAAATAAAAATTATATCTAATGAGGACGATTTTTTTTTTATTCGCCGGTACTCTCCCGGCCCGGGTCTTTTCCAAGTAGTGGTGACCCGGCCTTGGCTCCCTATCTGGGGAGTGTCTAGAGACTTAAGTCTCCCATGGGAGGAGGTACAAGTACCCCCTCATCTTTGGGACCAACTGTCCCCAGGCCTAGCCACATTCCCCGCCCTCACGGGGCTCGTAGGGAGAAGCTAGGCCTCTGGTCTGCCATCTGCCCCGCCCTAAAAGGGCTCGTGGGGATGGCAGTCTTATGAGCTGCAGATGGTAGTAAGCTCAATGAGGACGATGTTCCTGTAAGTGAATCTATTATTTTACTTGTTTCTTTTTTATAATGTATTACATGACTATGCATTTTATGTTATACTTATTTTTTTAATAAATAAATAAATAAATAAACGGAAGTAGTGTTTTTTGTTATAAATTTCTAAACACATTATTTTTATTAAATTCATGTACCTGCAAATATACATGTTGTGCACTGCATTACATTAGTATCATAGTGTGTTTATATCCTTTGTCTTGGGTAGTCAAAATTTTATCTTTTGGTTAAGGTTTGGTACTCTTTATTAATGTCAATGTTCTGTGGTTTCAAAAAATTTGAAAACCTCTGTCATAATACTCTGATCTTCAGTGACCT
Organism: Cherax quadricarinatus; assembly: GCF_026875155.1. Lineage (NCBI taxonomy): Eukaryota > Metazoa > Arthropoda > Malacostraca > Decapoda > Parastacidae > Cherax > Cherax quadricarinatus. Next base: position 32,146,199 of record NC_069447.1, on the reverse strand, counting down.
AGCTCGACCTTTGCTGTCTCCTGACCTCCTACTAACATGGCTTCACATGTAACTGTCGTTGTTCTTCATTACTCCCGATTCGATAACGGTTCATAATGAACGGAAACAGCCGTTTTGGGATTGATGTGGATATATAAGACCTCAGCTGTGAAGAAGAAGCATAACAAAGGATTGAAGGGAGTCGGAGAGAGAGAGCTAGTCACACCTGCGCTACATTGTGTGCAGGCCATGTAGGTACCAATCAGTACCTGGAGTCAGGCGCACCCTAGGGCCGGTGCCTGGGTCTCTCTCTCTCTCTCTCTCTCTCTCTCTCTCTCTCTCTCTCTCTCCCCTCTCTTCCTCTCTCTCTTTTCTCTCTCTTTTCTCTCCTTTTCCTCTCTTCACTCTTCTCTCTCTTTCCTCTCTCCCCTCTATCTCTCTCTCTCTCTCTCTCTCCCCTCTCTTTTTCCCTCTCTCTCCCCTTTTCTCTCTTTTCTCTCTTTTCTCTTCACTCCCCTCTGATGAAAAAAGTGAATGTTGGGCCTAATAGTTAAATTCCTTTTTAAAAACCGCTAAAATTTCAGCTTTAAAAAGGCCCCGATTTCATACATAAATTTTAAAAGGGGGTTAAGGATTAAATACGATTTTAGTTATTCCTTTCTGTGAAGGAATGAGATTAAAGATCAAAGTTGCTTTTCGTATTCATGAAAGAAGGGCAACTGCAATTTTTTAGTTCTTCCCTAATAATTTAAAAATTTTATTATAATAAAAAAGGGGAAACGCAAAACCCCTAAATTTTTTCAGCGCCTGTGGGGGGTGGAAGGTAAATTTCGGGGTTTTTACAGGGAATGGATACAGATCCAATTCCCTAGATCAAGAGCCCCTAACCGGTTCCCAAAGGAAAACCCCCTGAGAGGGAAAAATTTAAAAATAATAATAATAATAATAATAATAATAATAATAATAAAATAATAATAATAATCTAAAGTTTAGCCTAATTATATATTATTTTTAATTACAGTTCTAATAAACATATTTTAATAATAAATTTTTTAATAATTTTTATATTTGCGACTAAAAAATTTTGCAGCTTTGACCTAAGGGTAAACTGGGCAAAGATAAAAAAATGTGACTTTAAAAAACACAGTTGTATTTGGGACAAATCCGTGTTATCTTACGTAACCCCGTAACCCAGTTTTTCACATTTGGTTTGGGAAAATGAAACCACGCAAATCAGGATATACAAAAAGGAGATATTTTTAAAAGGGGGATGGGGGCCAAATGTGTGGATACAGTTGGGCTGTGTTTTTTGGGGTGGGTTTCCCGTGGTTGCCGATTTACTAAAATTTTCAATCAAACTTTTTTCGTGGGTCTAGGCGGCTGCCACCTACAGGAACATTTTTCCCGCCAGCCCACAGGAACACTATCCTGCCAGCCCCCCAGGAAGAAATATCCTGCCAGCCCATAGGAAGACTATCCTTCCGCCCACAGGGAAAACTATCCTTCCAAACCCCGGGAACACTAAACCCGCCCGCCCAAAGGAAAAACATCCTGCCAGCCCACAGGAACACTATCCTGCCAGCCCCACCAAACATCCTGCCCGCCCCCAAAAGGGAAAACTATCCTGCCAGCCCCAGGAAAACACTATCCTGCCCGCCCAAAGGGAAAATATCCTGCCAGGGCCCCAAAAGGAAAAAACTATCCTGCCAGCCCACAGGAAAACTATCCGCCCCCAAAAGGGAAAGCAAAACCCGCCACCCATAGGACTATCCTGCCAGCCCACGGGGAAAACTACCTGCCAGCCCACAATAAACCCCTGCCTGACAGCCCACGGGGAAAAACAATCCTGCCAGCCCACAGGAACACTATCCTGCCAGCCCCCAAAGGGAACCCCTTTCCTGGGCCCGCCCCCAGAAACACTATCCCCCAGCCCCACAGGAAAAACTATCCCCAGCCCCAAAAAGGAAAAACTATCCTGCCAAACCCACAGGAACACATATGCCCGCCCACACGAAAACTATAGGCCACCCACAGGAACATAATTTTCCCGCCACCCCCGGGAAAACTTTTCCTGCCAGCCCAAAAGGAACACTACCCTGCCAGCCCCGGGGGAAAACTATCCTACCAGCCCCACAGGAAAAACTATCCTGCCAGCCCACCGGAACACTATCCTCCCCGGGCCCCGGGAACACTTTCCTCCAGCCCCCCAAGGAAAAACAAACCTGCCAGCCCCCAGGAACCCCTATTTTTGGGCCCGGGCCCACAGGGAAAACCAAAAAGCCCCCCCACGGGAAAACTATCCTCCCGCCCCAGGCACTATCCCGCCCGTCCACAGGAACACTATCCTACCAGCCCCCAGGAACCCCTATCCACCGGCCCACTGGGAAAACTTTTCCGCCAGCCCCAAAGGAAAATTCCTGCCAGCCCACAGGAACACTAAACCCCCACAGCCCACAGGGGGGAAAACATCGTGCCCCGCCAAATGGGAAACCCCTATTTCCCGCCAGCCCAAAAGGCACCAATCCTTTCCAGCCCAAAGGAACAAATATCCCCCGGCCCAAATGGAACCTATCCTGCCAGCCCACAGGACACTAACCGCCAGCCCCCAGGAGCACCAACCCCCCAGCCCCCAGGAAAACTATTTTCCCGCCAGCCACAGGAACACTTTCCAAACCCGCCCCCAGGAACAAAATATCGTGCCAGCCCCCAGGAACACTATCCTTTTTAGTCCACAGGAACACTATCCCCCATTCCAAAAAAAAAAAAGGAACACTATCCTGCCAGCCCCCAGGAATGCTAAACCTGGGCCCGCCCACGGGCTAACCCGCCAAACCCACAGGGAAAACTATCCTGCCGGCCCCGGGGAAACTATCCTGCCCGCCCACAGGAACACTATCCTGCCAGCCCCCAAAGGGAAAAATATCCGCCATCCCACAGGAACACCCATCCTGCCAGCCCACAGGAACATTTTCCCGCCCAAACCCCCAGGGAAAACTATCCTACCCGCCCACAGGGAAAATATTCCCGCCCCGCCCAAAAAAGGGAAAACATCCGCCACCCAAAAGGGAAAACTATCCTGCCAGCCCACAGGGAAAACTAAACCCACCAGCCCCCAGGAACCTTCGTGCCCGCCCACAGGGAAAACTAAATTTTGCCCCCCCCACAGGAAACTAACCCGCCCTTTCCACAGGAACCTTTCCTGCCAGCCCCCAGGAACACATCCGCCCGCCCCTAGTACTATCCCGCCGCCCCCCGGGAGCAATTCCTTGCAGGCCCCCCAATAACCCCTGTCCTGACGCCCACGGGAACAATATCCCGCAAGCCCACAGGAACATATACTGCCATCCCACACGAAAAACTATCCTGCCCCCCACAGGAAAAAACCCATCCTTGGGGCCCCCCGGAACAATATCCTACCCCGCCCCCAGGAACACTATCCTGCCACCCCCAGGAACAAATATCCTGCCGCCCCCAGGAAAATATCCTGCCACCAAAGGGGGAAAAATCCTGCCAGCCCAAGGGAAAAACTAATTTCCCGCCCCCCACGGGGAAAACCCTTTTCCTGCCAGCCAACAGGAACCCCCTCCTGCCAAACCCACCGGAACACCCAAACCCGCCAGCCCCCCGGAACCCAAACCGCCAAGCCCCACAAACCTATCCTCCCGCCCACAGGAAAAACTATCCTTCCCCGCCCAAAGGAAAACTATCCCCGCCACCCAAAAGGGAAAACTATCCTGCCCCCCCACAGGAAAAACTATTGCCCCCAACAGGAACGCAAACCGCCGGGCCCCTAGGACTACCTGCCCCGCCCCCCCGGGGAAAACTTTCCTGCCAAGGGCCCCCAATAACACTTTCCGAAGCCCCCGGGGAAAACAATCCTGCCAGCCCCCAGGAAAAACTATCTGCCCACCCACAGGAAAACTATTTGCCAGCCCCCAGAAACACAAACCCACCACCTACAGGAAAACTATCCTGCCGCCCCCCAGAAACACTATCCCGCCAGCCCCCCAGGGAAAACTTTACTGGGCCCGCCCCCCCACGAACACAAAGTGCCAGCCCCCAGGAACTAATCCTGCCCCCCGCAGGGGGCATTTTCCTGCCAGCCCCCAGGAACCCCTACCCCGCCATCCCACGGAAAAAACTATCCCCGCCCAAACCCAGGAAAAAAATCCTGCCAGCCTACAGGAACACTATCCTGCCAGCCCACAGGAACATATCCTGCCAGCCCACAGGAAAAACCCATCCTGCAGCCCACAGGAACACTATCCTACCACCCACAGGAACACTATCCCACCGGCCCACTGGAAAAACTATCCTTCCAGCCCACAAAAAACCCCAAACCCGCCCGCCCACAGGAACACCTTTCCCACCAGCCCAAAGGAAAACTAACTTTTCCCGCCAACCCGAAAACCCATCCTGCCAGCCCACAGGGAACCCCTATCCGCCACCCAAAGGAACACTATCCTGCCCCGGGCCCCCTGGAACACTATCCTGGCCCGGGCCCCCAGGACCCCTATCCTTGCCAGCCCACAGGAGCAAAATCCTTTCCAGCCCAAAAAAACATATCCTGCCAACCCAAGGACACTACCTACCAGCCACAGGAACCCCTATCGGCCCGCCCAAAGGAAAACCCCCCTGCCAGTCCACAGGAACACTATCCTGCCATTTCCACAGGAACACTATCCCGCCAGCCCACAGGAAAGCAAAACCCGGGCCCGCCCACAGGACTATCCGCCAGCCCACAGAACACTATCCTGCCGGGCCCAGGGGAAAAACTTCCTGCCGCCCACAGGAACCTATCCCCGGGCCCGCCCACAGGAAAACTATCCTGCCTCCCACAGGGAAAAACTATCCCGCCAGCCCCCGGAACATTATCCTGCCCCCCCCACAGGGAAAACTATCCAAAACCCGCCCCCCCAGGAAAAACTATCCCCGCCCGCCAAAGGAAAAACTATCCTTCCAGCCCCCAGGAAACACTATCCTGCCAGCCACAGGAAAAACCCACCTACCAGCCCACAAAGGAAAAACTATCGTGCCAGCCCCCCCAGGAAAAACTATTCTTTTTTGCCATCCAAGGAAACACTATCCTGCCTTTTCCCCCAGGAACACAAACCGCCAGCCCACAAACACTATCCCGCCAGCCCATTGAATAACCTGCCCGCCCACGGGAAAACAAACCTCCCGCCCACAATAACAGGCCCGAAGCCCCCCGGGAACACTATCCTGCAAGCCCAAAAGGGAAAACTATACTGCCATCCCACACGGAAAAACTATCCTGCCCCGCCCCCAGGAACCTATCCGGCAGCCCACCGGAAAAAACTATCCTACCAGCCCCCCAAAACTCCTTCCTGCCCACAGGAACACTATCCCGCCAAGCCCACAGGAAAACTACCACCACCCCCAGGAACACATGTTCCAGCCCCAGGAACACTATTTGCCAGTCCACAGGAAAACCCAAACCTTTCCCTTCCACAGGGGAAAACTATCCTGCAGCCCACAGGGAAAACTATCCTTCCCGCCATAGGGCAAATTGCCAGCCCACGGGAGCCCCTAAACCTGCCGCCCAAAAATAACACTTTTTCCTGACAGCCCCCGGGGAAAACTATCCTGCCCGCCCACAGGGAAAACATCCTGCCATCCCCACGAACACTATCCTTCCAGCCCCCAGGACCACTATAATTTCCGCCCACAGGGAAAACTATCCACCGCCCACTGGAACACTATCCCGCCGCCCCCAGGAACACTAAACCTGCCAAACCCACAGGAAAAAACTTTTCCTGCCCGCCCACCGGGGAACACTTTTCCTGCCCGCCCAAAGGAAAAATAACCTGCCAGCCCCCAGGGAAAAGTAACCTGCCACCACCCGGAATACTACCCTGCCAGCCCACAGGAAAAACTATTTCCACCGCCCACGGAACACTAACCCGCCACCCACAGGGGCCTATCCTGACAGCCCACTGGAACACTTTCCTGCCCGCCCAAAGGAACCTATTTCCGCCCGGCCCCCCGGGGAAAAACTATCCGCCACCCCACAGGAAAAACTATCCTGCAGCCCAAAAGGAACCCCTAACCCCCCGGGCCCGCCCCCAAGAACACAATCCGCCGCCCCAAAAGGAACACTACCCCGCCAGCCCACAGGGAAAAACTAAACCTACCAGCCCACAGGGAAAACTATCGTGCCAGCCCCGGGGCACTATCCTGCCAGCCCCCAGGAAAAACTTTTCCTGCCAGCCCACGGGAACCCCTATTTCCCGCCGGCCCCCGGAAAAACCCATCCACCAGCCCCCAGGGAAAACTATCCTGCCAGCCCACAGGGCCCCCAATTTCCCGGGAAACCCACAGGAACCCCTATCCTGCCAGCCCAAAAGGAAAACCCAAAACCTACCAGCCCACAGGAACACTTGTGCCAGCCCCACAGGAACACTATTTGTGCCCGCCCCAGGAACTATCCTACCATTCCACAGGAACACTATCCTGCCACCCACAGGAACCTACCTGCCACCTACAGGAACACATCCCGCCAGCCCACAGGAGCACTATTTCCCGCCACCCCCAGGAAAACTTCCCCGGGCCCGCCCCCAGGAAAACTAAACCTACCCGCCCACAGGGGAAAACCTTTTCCCGCCGGCCCCCCGGAACACTACCTGCCCCGCCCACAGGGAACCCCTATCCTGCTAGCCCACAGGAACACTACCCACCAGCCCACAGGAAAAAATATCGTGCCCTCCCAAATGGAACCCCAACCCGCCAACCCACTGGAAAAAAACTAACCTGCCAACCCAAGGAAACCCCAAACCTGCCAGCCCCCAGGAACACAAACCTGCCAGCCCCCGGAACACTATCCTGCCAGCCCAAAAGGGAAAACAAACCTGCCAGCCCACGGGAACATATCCTGCCCCCCAGAAAACTCAAACCGCCCCGGGCCCCCGGGGAAAACTATCCCGCCAGCCCACAGGAAAAACATCCTGCCCGGCCCCAGGAAAAACTTCCTTCCAGCTCCCCAGGAAAAACTATTCCCTAGCCCACAGGAAAACTATCCCCGCCAGCCAAAAAAGGAAAAATATCCTACCAAACCCAAAAGGACTATCCTGCCAGCCCAAAAGGAACATTTTCCCGCCCCGCTCAAGGGGCATCCCGCCACCCACCCAAAAAACCCATCTTGGGTATCCCCAGGGAAAACCATCCGCTAGCCCAAGGGAAAACTATCCTGCCCCCCCCACAGGAACACTATCCCGCCAGCTCACGAAACACTTAACCTGCCCCATACGGAAGCTCCTTGCCCCCCCAATTTTCACTAACCCTTTCCAGCCCACGGGAAGACTCTCCGCCGCCCAAAAGGAACATATCCCGCCCGCTCACAAGGGGAAAACAAACCTGCCCCCTTTTGAATGGGGAAAATAAATTTGGAAGGAAAACACTATCCTGCCAGCCCACAGGGAAAACTATCCTCCCGTCACAGGGAAACCCCCAAAAAACCCCCCCCAACCCCCCCCTCTCTTGCCACCCCCCAGGAACACTACCTGCCCGGGCCCCGGGAAAACCCCCTGCCCGCCCCCAGGAACACTATCCTTTCCAGCTCACAGGAACACTATCCTGCCAGCCCACAGGAAAAACTTTTCCCGCCCCCCCAGGGAAAATAACCTGCCCCCCAACAGGAACGCTATCCTGGCGCCCAAAGGACCTTTTCCGCCAGCCCACGGGAAACTAACCCGCCAGCTCCAAAAAACACTGTCCTGACAGCCCACGGGAACATATCCGCCAGCCCCAAAGGAAAAACTTCCGCCCGCCCACAGGAACACTATCCGCCAGCCCCCAGGGAAAAAATATCCTGCCAGCCCAAGGAAAAAACTTTCCTGCCGGCCCACAAAAAAAAAGGGAAAACTATCCTTCCAGCCCACAGGGAAAACTATCCTGACCCACAGGAACACTTTTATGCCCCCCCACAGGGAAAACTCTCCCCGCCAGGCCCCCCAGGAACATAACCTGCCCGCCCCCAGGAACACTTTTCCTGCCAGCCCCCCAGGAACACTACCCTGCCCGCCCAAAAGGAAACTATCCTACCCCCCACAGGAAAACTATCCTGCCACCCACGGAAACCCCCTATCCTGCCAAGGGGGCCCCGGGAAACACCTTTTCCGCCCAAAGGAAAAAACTATCCTGCCCCCCCCACAGGAAACTTTTCCTGCCACCTACGGGGCACTATCCCGCCAGCCCACGGGAAACACTATTTTTTTTTTTTTTGGCCCCGCCCACAGGAAAAACTATCCCGCCCGCCCCCAGGAACACTATCCAACCCAAACCCACAGGAACACTATCCTGTTCCCGGGCCCCCTGGAACAAATATTTCCCGCCAGCCACAGGAACACTATTCCTGCCCGTTCACAGGAAAACCCAACCTACCAGCCCACAGGAACACCCATTGTGCCAGCCCATGGAACACTATCCTGCCCGCCCACAGGAACACTTCCTACCAGCCCAAAGGAACACTAACCTGCCTGCTCACAGGAAAAACTATCCTGCCAAACCCCCCGGGGAAAACTACCGCCCCCCACAGAACCTAACCCGCCCCGCCCCCAGGAACCCCTATCCTGCCACCCCCAGGACACTAAACATAGCAGTCCACGGAAAAAACAAACCTACCAGCCCACAGGGAAAATATCATGCCCCGCCCCAGGAACCACTATCCTGCCATTCCACAGGAACACTTCCGCCCCGCTCCAGGAACCCCATCCTGCCAGCCCCTAGGAAATACCTTCCAGCCCCCAGTTTAAAACTTCCCGCCGCCCAAAAGGAAAAACTATCCCCCGCCAGCCCCCAGGAACACTATCCGCCAGCTAAAAAGGAAAAAACTATCCTACCAGCCCCCAGGAACCCTATCCTGCCCGCGCACGGAACATATCCTACCAGCCCCAGGAAAACTATCCTGCCGCCCACAGGAACACTATCCTCCCGCAAACAGGGAACACTAACCTGCCAAACCCACGGAAACAATACCCCCCCCCCCCAACCCCCCAGAAACATATCCGGGGGTCCGGGAACCCCCCCATCCCGCTGCCCCCAGGGAAAAATAACCTTCCCCACAGGAAAACTATCCCGCCAGCTCAAAAAGGAAAAACTATCCTGCCCTCCCCCCAGGGGAAAATATCCTGCCGCCAAAAGGGAAGCTAATTTCCCGCCAGCCCCTAGGACTAACCTGCCACCCACAGGAACACTATCCTCCCGCTCATAGGCTATCCCGCCAGCCCCCAAAAACTATCCTGCCATCCCACGGGAACCCATCCTGGCAGCCCACAGGAAAAACTATCCTGCCAGCCCACGGAACACAATCCCCCAGCCCCCAGGAACACTATCCTGCCCCCAACAGGAACGCTATCCTGGGCCCCCCAAAAGGCTATTCCCGCCCCCCCACGGGAAAAACCCCATCCGCCAGCCCACAGGAAAAACTATCCTGCCAGCCCAAAAGGAAACCCAAATTTCCCGCCAGGGGCCCCCCCGGAACACTATCCCGGGCCCCCCCGGAAACCTAATTTCCCGTCAGCCCACAGGGAAAACTTAAACCGGGCCCGCCCACAGGGAAAATAATTTGCCCGCCCGCAGGAACACTATCGTGCCCGCCCACAGGAAAAACAACCCCCCAGCCCACGGAAAACTAAACCTAAACCCGCCCAAAAGGAACCCCCTATTTCCCGCCCGCCCCCCCTAACACTTTCCTTCCAGCCCAGGGGAACACTATCCTGCCTTCCCACAGGGAAAACTATCCTGCCAGCTCACAGGAACCCCTATCCGCCAGCCTACGGAAACATGTCCTCCCACCCACGGAAAACACTACCCTCCCAGCCCACGGAACACTTCCTCCCACCACAGGAACCTATCCTACAGCCCACGGGAAACACATCCTGCCGGCCCAGGGAACACTACCTACCACCCCGGGAACACTTCTCAGCCCAAGGAGCATATCCAACCAGCCCACGGAAAACATTATCGTGCCCCCCATGGAAACAATCCTGCCAGCCACAGGAACACTATCCTCTGCCCACCAGTAACATTTCCCCTCCCGGGCCCACTGGAACATATCCTGAAACCCCCAAAGGGGAACACTATCCTCCCCAGCCCACGGGAGCATACCCTGCCACCCACGGGGAAAATTTCCCTGCCAGCCCACACAAACAAATCCTACCCCCCACGGAACACTACGTCCCAGCCCACGGAACAATCCGCCCCCACCACAGGAACCTATGCTGCCTTTTACAAAGAAACACTACCGAGCCCACGGGAACACTATTTTTGCCAGCCCAAGGACTTTCGCCACCCCCACAGGAACACTTTCCTCCCCACCCCACAAACATTTTCCCCAGCCCCAAAAAACACTATCCTGCTAGCTCACAGGACACTACCTCCCCCCAAAGGGTTACATTTCCCTCCAGCCACAAAACTTTCCCTCCCAAGCCCACGGGAAACACATCCTGCCGCCTAGGAACATACCTGCCAGCCCACGGGAAAAATTTCCTGCCGCCCAGGGAACCCTTCCTGCCAGCCCACAGAAACACTTTCCTACCCCCCAGGGGAACATATCCTCCCAGCCCACAGGAACAATTCCTGCCAGCCCAAGGAACACATCCGCCACCCCAACGGGAACACTTCCTGCCACCCCAAAGGGGAAACTATCCTCCAAGCCAACGGAAGTATTCCCCCGCCCATGGGTTTGTATGTAGCCCGGCGGGGCTTGTGGGTCTTGGGGAGACCTTTTTCCCAAATTATATGGTCCCCCTTGCTTGGCAAAAATCTGTAGCCACCCACGTCTGAGGTCTTTTGTTCTTGACGCCTTAGACCTAGGCGTCAGGTCGTACACGTGGTTGGGGGGTGCTTGGAACCATAAAGCCCAAGGAAAAGCATGATCTGAGATTTGAGCGGAGCTGCTGGGGGTGCGGGGGCGGGAGAAGGCTGCTGAATCTCTGGGGAGACTGTTGGAGGCATTGGGCAGAGTACTGGCTTGGCGCAGTACTCTTGCTGTGTAGGTCTTGGGACCTGTGGCTTAGTTCCTGTAGTGAACTGTCCTCTGTACAATATTGTAAGTTACATTCATTTTGGTCAAGTTGATTGTATTCCCTGTCTCACTGCTTATGTGTACCATCCCATTTATCTAAACCACAATAATGCTCTGTTCCCAAATATATTAAGAACATAAGAACATAAGAACGAAGGAACACTGCAGAAGGCCTACTGGCCCATGCGAGGCAGGTCCAAGTCTCCTACCGGCTTAAGCCAATGCACCCAACCTAGTCAGGTCAGGTCACATTGACTTAAGGGTAGGAACACGGCAACCGACCTGGTAGCACAAGCTATCAGGTCTAACTCACACCCACCCACATCCACTCATGTATTTATCCAACCTATTTTTAAGCTACACAACGTTCTGGCCTCTATAAACGGTACTTGGGAGTTTGTTCCACTCATCCACAACTCTATTACCAAACCAGTACTTTCCTATATCCTTCCTGAATCTGAATTTTTCCAACTTAAAACCATTGCTGCGAGTCCTGTCTAGGCTAGATATTTTCGCACACTATTTACATCCCCTTTATTTATTCCTGTCTTCCATTTATTACACTCAATCTATATCCCCCTAATTCTACGTCTTTCTAGAGAGTGCAGATTCAGGGCCCTTAGTCTATCCTCATAGGGAAGGTTTCTGATACATGGGATCAACTTTGTCTATCCTCCTTTGTACATTTTCCAGAGAATTTATATCCATTCTGTAATAAGGTGACCAAAACTGTGCAGCATAATCTAAATGAGGCCTAACAAGGATGTATAGAGTTGAAGAACAACCTGAGGACTCCTATTATTTATGCTTCTTGATATGAAGCCAAGGATTCTATTAGCTTTATTGCGAACACTTATGCACTGTTGTCTTGGTTTCAGATTACTGCTAACCAGAACTCCTAAATCTTTTTCGCAATCCGTATTATTAAGATCTACATTATTTAGTTTATATGTGGCATGGTTATTGTCCTGTCCAACATTTAGAACTTTGCATTTGTCTATATTAAACTGCACTGCCACTTCTCCGACCACTGCATCAGTCTATTCAAATCTTCCTGGAGTGCTCGAATGTCCTCGTCAGAATGAATTCGACGGCCTATTTTGGTGTCATCGGAAACTTGCCGATGTCGCTCTTTATGCCCTCATCTATGTCGTTTATGTAGATTGTGAACAGCAGGGGGCCCAACACTGACCCCTGTGGAACACCGCTCGTGACACTTCCCCACTCTGATTTCTCCCCATTTATGCAAACTCTCTGCTGCCTATTTGTCAACCATGCCTCTATCCAGGAAAAAATTTCTCCTCCTATTCCATGTGTTTAATTTTCCTCAATAGTCTCTGATGTGGGACCCTGTCAAAAGCCTTACTGAAGTCCATATACACAATATCATATTCATTACCATGATCTACCTCCTCAAATACCTTAGTGAAAAAAGTTAATAAATTCGTAAGGCAGGAACGCCCCTTTGTAAAACCATGCTGAGATTCGTTGATGATTTATGCTTTTCAAGGTGGCTACGAACTGCCTCGGCAATTATTGATTCCATAAATTTTCCCACTATGGAGGTTAGGCTTATTGGTTATAGTTCGAAGCTAAGGACCTGTCACCTGTTTTGAAAATAGGTATCACATTTGCCATTTTCCACTTATCTGGCACCATGCCAGTTTGTAGTGATATGTTGAAAAGATTAGCCAAAGGTGTGCTAAGCTCCTCTTTACATTCCTTTAGAACCCTTGCATACAGTTCATCAGGGCCTGGGGATTTGTTAGGTTTTAATTTATCTATTTGCCTAAGGACCATGTCACTTGTGACCCTAATAGTGCACAGTTTATTATTATTGTACAAAGACTTAATAATAAACTGTGTTTGAGTAGAATAGTAATATTCACTGTCCCCGTTATTTTCTCCATTTATTTATGTTTAGTTAAAGTAGTGAGAGGGTGAGCAGTGTGGAGTAGTGTGGCGGGTAGAGTAATGAGAGGTGAAGGTGTAGTCACCAGTGACCTTACATTATCTACCTACCTCACTCCTACCACCTCGCCTGCCCCCTACCTACTGACTCCCTCCGCTTACCCCCATATTCCTTCAATCATTACCCCCTACATGACAAGGACTATCCTGCCAGCCCACAGGAACACTATCCTGCCAGCTCATAGGACTATCCTGCCAGCCCACAAAAACACTATCCTGCCATCCCACAGGAACACTGTCCTGCCAGCCCACAGGAACACTATCCTGCCAGCCCACAGGAACACTATCCTGCCAGCTCACAGAAACACTATCCTGCCAGCCCACAGGAACGCTATCTTGCCAGCCCACAGGAACACTATCCTGACAGGCCATAGGACTATCCTGCCAGCCCACAGGAACACTATTCTGCCAGCCCACAGGAACACTACCCTGCCAGCCCACAGGAACACTATCCTGCCAGCAAACAGGAACACTATCCTGCCAACCCACAGGAACACTATCCTGCCAGCCCACAGGAACAGTATCCTGCCAGCCCACAGGAACACTATCCTGCCAGCCCAGAGGAACACTATCCTGCCAGCCCAGAGGAACACTATCCTACCAGCCCACAGGAACACTATCCTGCCAGCCTACAGGAACACTATCCTGCCAGCCCACAGGAACACTATCCTGCCAGCCCACAGGAACACTATCCTGCCAGCCCACAGGAACACTATACTGCCAGCCAACAGGAACACTATCCTGCCAGCCCACAGGAACACTATCCTGCCAGCCCACGGGAGCACTATCCTGCCAGCCCACAGGAACACTATCCTGTCAGCCCACAGGAACACTATCCTACCAGCCAGAAGGAACACTATCCTGTCAGCCAACAAGCACACTATCCTGCCAGCTCACAGGAACACTATCCTTCCAGCCCACAGGAACACTATCCTGCCAGCCCACAGGAACTCTATCCTGCCAGCCCACAGGAACACTATCCTGCCAGCCCACAGGAACACTATCCTGCCAGCCAACAGGAACGCTATCCTGCCAGCCCATAGGACTATCCTGCCAGCCCACAGGAACACTATCCTGCCAGCGCATAGGACTATCCTGCCAGCCCACGGAAACACTATCCTGCCAGCCCACAGTAACACTATCCTGCCAGCCCACAGGAACGCTATCCTGCCAGCCCTCAGGAACACTATCCTGCCAGCTCACAGTAACACTCTCCTGCCAGCCCACAGGAACACTATCCTGCCAGCCCACGGGAACACTATCCTGCCAGCCCACAGGAACAGTATTCTGCCAGCCCACAGGAACACTATGCTGCCAGCCCACAGGAACACTATCCTGCCAGCCCGCAGGAACACTATCCTGCCAGCCCACAGGAACACTATCCTGCCAGCCCACAGGAACACTATCCTGCCAGCCCACAGGAACACTATCCTGTCAGCCCACAGGAACACTATCCTGCCAGCCCACAGGAACACTATCCTACCAGCCCACAGGAACACTATTCTGCCAGCCTACAGGAACACTATCCTGCCAGCCCACAGGAACACTATCCTGCCAGTCCACAGGAACACTATCCTGCCAGCCCACAGGAACACTATCCTGCCAGCCCACAGGAACACTATCCTACCAGCCCACAGGAACACTATCCTGCCAGCCTACAGGAACAATATCCTGATAGCCCACAGGAACACTATCCTGCCAGGCCACAGGAACACTATCCTGCCAGCCCACAGGAACACTATCCTGCCAGCCAACGGGAATACTATCCTACCAGCCCACAGGAACACTATCCTACCAGCCCACAGGAACACTATCCTGCCAGCCTACAGGAACAATATCCTGATAGCCCACATGAACACTATCCTGCCAGCCCACAAGAACACTATCCTGCCAGCCCACAGGAACACTATCCTGCCAGCTCACAGAAACACTATCCTGCCAGCCCACAAGAACGGTATCTTGCCAGCCCACAGGAACACTATCCTGCCAGGCCATAGGACTATCCTGCCAGCCCACAAGAACACTATCCTGCCGGCCCACGGGAACACTATCCTGCCAGCCCACAGGAACACTATCCTGCCAGCTTACAGGAACACTATCCTGCCAGCCTACAGGAACACTATCCTGCCAGCTTACAGGAACACTATCCTGCCATCCCACAGGCACACTATCCTGCCAGCCAACAAGAACGCTATCTTGCCAGCCCATAGGACTATCCTGCCAGCCCACAGGAACACTATCCTGCCAGTTCAGAGGACTATCCTGCCAGCCCACAGGAACACTATCCTGCCAGCCCACAGTAACACTATCCTGCCAGCCCACAGGAACACTATCCTGCCAACCCACAGGAACACTATCCTGCCAGCTCGCAGGAACACTATCCTGCCAGCCCACAGGAACGCTATCTTGCCAGCCCACAGGAACACTATCCTGCCAGCCCACAGGAACACTATCCTCCCAGCCCACAGGAACACTATCCTGCCAGCCCACAGGAACACTATCCTGCCAGCCCACAGGCACACTATCCTGCCAGCCAACAAGAACGCTATCCTGCCAGCCCATAGGACTATCCTGCCAGCCCACAGGAACACTATCCTGCCAGCCTACAGGAACACTATCTTGCCAGCTCACAGGAACACTATCCTACCAGCCCACAGTAACACTATCCTGCCAGCCCACAGGAACACTATCCTGCCAGCCCACAGGAACACTATCCTGCCAGCTCACAGGAACACTATCCTGCCAGCCCACAGGAACACTATCCTGCCAGCCCACGGGAACACTATCCTGCCAGCCCACAGGAACACTATTCTGTCAGCCCACAGGAACACTATCCTGCCAGCCCGCAGGAACACTATCCTGCCAGCCCCCAGGAACACTATTCTTCCAGCCCGCAGGAACACTATCCTGCCAGCCCACGGGAACACTATCCTGCCAGCCCACAGGAACACTATTCTGTCAGCCCACAGGAACAGTATCCTGCCAGCCCGCAGGAACACTATCCTGCCAGCCCACAGGAACACTATCCTGCCGGCCCACGGGAACACTATCCTGCCAGCCCACAGGAACACTATCCTGCCAGCCCACAGGAACACTATCCTGTCAGCTCACAGGAACACTATCCTGCCAGCCCACAGGAACACTATCCTGCCAGCCCACAGGAACACTATCCTGCCAGCCAACAGGAACGCTATCCTGCCAGCCCATAGGACTATCCTGCCAGCCCACAGGAACACTATCCTGCCAGCGCATAGGACTATCCTGCCAGCCCACAGAAACACTATTCTGCCAGCCCACAGTAACACTATCCTGCCAGCCCACAGAAACGCTATCCTGCCAGCCCAGAGGAACACTATCCTGCCAGCTCACAGTAACACTCTCCTGCCAGCCCACAGGAACACTATCCTGCCAGCCCACGGGAACACTATCCTGCCAGCCCACAGGAACAGTATTCTGCCAGCCCACAGGAACACCATCCTGCCAGCCCACAGGAACACTATCCTGCCAGCCCACAGGAACACTATCCTGCCATCCCACAGGAACACTATCCTGCCAGCCCACAGGAACACTATCCTGCCCGCCCACAGGAACACTATCCTGCCAGCCCACAGGAACACTATCCTGCCAGCCTACAGGAACACTATCCTACCAGCCCACAGGAACACTATTCTGCCAGCCTACAGGAACACTATCCTGCCAGCCCACAGGAACACTATCCTGCCAGTCCACATGAACACTATCCTGCCAGCCCACAGGAACACTATCCTGCCAGCCCACAGGAACACTATCCTGCCAGCCTACAGGAACACTATCCTGATAGCCTACAGGAACACT
The DNA here is from genome assembly GCF_026875155.1 of Cherax quadricarinatus. Classification (NCBI taxonomy): domain Eukaryota; kingdom Metazoa; phylum Arthropoda; class Malacostraca; order Decapoda; family Parastacidae; genus Cherax; species Cherax quadricarinatus. The sequence continues at coordinate 32,129,371 of NC_069447.1, read as the reverse complement.
ATCCTGCCAGTCCACAGGAACACTATCCTGCCAGCCCACAGGAACACTATCCTGCCAGCCCACGGGAACACTATCCTACCAGCCCACAGGAACACTATCCTGCCAGCCCACGGGAACACTATCCTGCCAGCCCACAGGAACACTATTGTGCCAGCCCACATGAACACTATCCTGCCAGCCCACAAGAACACTATCCTGCCAGCCCACAGGAACACTATCCTGCCAGTTCAGAGAAACACTATCCTGCCAGACCACAGGAACGCTATCTTGCCAGCCCACAGGAACACTATCCTGCCAGGCCATAGGACTATCCTGCCAGCCCACAAGAACACTATCCTGCCGGCCCACGGGAACACTATCCTGCCAGCCCACAGGAACACTATCCTGCCAGCTTACAGGAACACTATCCTGCCAGCCTACAGGAACACTATCCTGCCAGCTTACAGGAGCACTATGCTGCCATCCCACAGGCACACTATCCTGCCAGCCAACAAGAACGCTATCTTGCCAGCCCATAGGACTATCCTGTCAGCCCACAGGAACACTATCCTGCCAGTTCAGAGGACTATCCTGCCAGCCCACAGGAACGCTATCCTGCTAGCCCACAGTAACACTATCCTGCCAGCCCACGGAACACTATCTGCCAGCCACAGGAACACTTTCCTGCCAGCTCGCGGAACACTATCCTGCCAGCCAGCCACAGGAACGCTATTTTGCCAGCCCACAGGAACACTATCCTGCCAGCCCATAGGACTATCCTGCCAGTCCACAGGAACACTATCCTGCCGGCCCACGGGAACACTACCCTGCCAGCCCACAGGAACACTATCCTGCCAGCCCACAGGAACACTATCCTCCCAGCCCACAGGAACACTATCCTGCCAGCCCACAGGAACACTATCCTGCCAGCCCACAGTCACACTATCCTGCCAGCCAACAAGAACGCTATCCTGCCAGCCCATAGGACTATCCTGCCAGCCCACAGGAACACTATCCTGCCAGCCTTCAGGAACACTATCTTGCCAGCTCACAGGAACACTATCCTACCAGCCCACAGTAACACTATCCTGCCAGCCCACAGGAACACTATCCTGCCAGCCCACAGGAACACTATCCTGCCAGCTCACAGGAACACTATCCTGCCAGCCCACAGGAACACTATCCTGCCAGCCCACGGGAACACTATCTTGCCAGCCCACAGGAACACTATTCTGTCAGCCCACAGGAACACTATCCTGCCAGCCCGCAGGAACACTATCCTGCCAGCCCACAGGAACACTATCTTGCCAGCCCACAGGAACACTATCCTGCCAGCCCACAGGAACACTATCCTGCCAGCCCACAGGAACACTATCCTGCCAGCCCACAGGAACACTATCCTGCCAGCCCACAGGAACACTATCCTACCAGCCCACAGGAACACTATCCTGCCAGCCTACAGGAACACTATCCTGCCAGCCCACAGGAACACTATCCTGCCAGCCCACAGGAACACTATCCTGCCAGCCCACAGGAACACTATCCTGCCAGCCCACAGGAACACTATCTACCAGCCCACAGGAACACTATCCTGCCAGCCCACAGGAACACTATCCTGCCAGTCCACATGAACACTATCCTGCCAGCCCACAGGAACACTATCCTGCCAGCCCACAGGAACACTATCCTGCCAGCCTACAGGAACACTATCCTGATAGCCTACAGGAACACTATCCTGCCAGTCCACAGAAACACTATCCTGCCAGCCCACAGGAACACTATCCTGCCAGCCCACGGGAACACTATCCTGCCAGCCCACAGGAACACTATCCTGCCAGCCCACGGGAACACTATCCTGCCAGCCCACAGGAACACTATTGTGCCAGCCCACATGAACACTATCCTGCCAGCCCACAAGAACACTATCCTGCCAGCCCACAGGAACACTATCCTGCCAGTTCAGAGAAACACTATCCTGCCAGACCACAGGAACGCTATCTTGCCAGCCCACAGGAACACTATCCTGCCAGGCCATAGGACTATCCTGCCAGCCCACAAGAACACTATCCTGCCGGCCCACGGGAACACTATCCTGCCAGCCCACAGGAACACTATCCTGCCAGCTTACAGGAACACTATCCTGCCAGCCTACAGGAACACTATCCTGCCAGCTTACAGGAGCACTATGCTGCCATCCCACAGGCACACTATCCTGCCAGCCAACAAGAACGCTCTCTTGCCAGCCCATAGGACTATCCTGTCAGCCCACAGGAACACTATCCTGCCAGTTCAGAGGACTATCCTGCCAGCCCACAGGAACGCTATCCTGCTAGCCCACAGTAACACTATCCTGCCAGCCCACAGGAACACTATCCTGCCAGCCCACAGGAACACTTTCCTGCCAGCTCGCAGGAACACTATCCTGCCAGCCCACAGGAACGCTATTTTGCCAGCCCACAGGAACACTATCCTGCCAGCCCATAGGACTATCCTGCCAGTCCACAGGAACACTATCCTGCCGGCCCACGGGAACACTACCCTGCCAGCCCACAGGAACACTATCCTGCCAGCCCACAGGAACACTATCCTCCCAGCCCACAGGAACACTATCCTGCCAGCCCACAGGAACACTATCCTGCCAGCCCACAGTCACACTATCCTGCCAGCCAACAAGAACGCTATCCTGCCAGCCCATAGGACTATCCTGCCAGCCCACAGGAACACTATCCTGCCAGCCTTCAGGAACACTATCTTGCCAGCTCACAGGAACACTATCCTACCAGCCCACAGTAACACTATCCTGCCAGCCCACAGGAACACTATCCTGCCAGCCCACAGGAACACTATCCTGCCAGCTCACAGGAACACTATCCTGCCAGCCCACAGGAACACTATCCTGCCAGCCCACGGGAACACTATCCTGCCAGCCCACAGGAAACACTATTCTGTCAGCCCACAGGAACACTATCCTGCCAGCCCGCAGGAACACTATCCTGCCAGCCCACAGGAACACTATTCTTCCAGCCCACAGGAACACTATCCTGCCAGCCCACAGGAACACTATCCTGCCAGCCCACAGGAACACTATCCTGCCAGCCCACAGGAACACTATCCTGCCAGCCCACAGGAACACTATCCTACCAGCCCACAGGAACACTATCCTGCCAGCCTACAGGAACACTATCCTGCCAGCCCACAGGAACACTATCCTGCCAGCCCACAGGAACACTATCCTGCCAGCCCACAGGAACACTATCCTGCCAGCCCACAGGAACACTATCCTACCAGCCCACAGGAACACTATCCTGCCAGCCCACAGGAACACTATCCTGCCAGCCCACAGGAACACTATCCTACCAGCCCACAGGAACACTATCCTGCCAGCCCACAGGAACACTATCCTGCCAGCCCACAGGAACACTATCCTGCCAGCCCACAGGAACACTATCCTACCAGCCCACAGGAACACTATCCTGCCAGCCCACAGGAAGACTATCCTGCCAGCCCACATTATTATTATTATAATCAAAAAGAAGCGCTAAGCCAAGCTGCCAGCCCACAGGAACACTATCCTGACTAATGAGTCAACATAGTTCTTGCTGTCACCTCATGAAAGGTTATGTAGATGGGGGTAGCAACACAGTGGTGAACCTAAGATTTTTAATGGTCCAAGTCGGACCGAAACGTCGTCGTAAGCTTCTCTCTTTTATGTGCGGGTTATTTGTGTATGAATAGCTATGTCAATACACAGTTGCTATTACAAACTTGTAAATCGTAAACAATCTGTGAAAACTTTCTCCTTTTCATTCAGTAACTTGTACACTCACAACACTATTGGGGAGTTTAAAACTTCACGATTGATGTAAATAGAACAAACATGATAAAGAGCAGAGCTCATAAATATCTACATTATTATTATTTTATTAAGATTGTGAAGGAATAAGCCCGTGTGGGTAATAAAGCTTCTGAGGATATAAGGTAGGGGAAGGTAACTCAATTCCTTTGTATCAAGAGCCTTTACCACCATCATGGCACCCTGTTTAAGTGAAGATACATCTAGACACGTCAGCCATCTCCCAAAATTGTCAGTCACAAAGTAATTATTGAAATTTCTTAATTGGGCTTCATTGTAACACCGCTTAAGTAATGTTCATCATCCTTATGCCACACTCTTTCAAGCTCTTGATATTCCGACCTTGAACAGTAATGTCAACATCCAGGTGAAACATTTTTCAAGAGACAGCAAAAACGTGATATTTTATGACAACATTAGTGAGGGAGGAGATTACATGAACTCTCGCAGCCTCCTGCCAGCACCCTGCTGGCGATGCTTCTGGTGGCCGAGATACTCAGCCAGCCTGTGTTCTGGTGCACCTGGTGGTGGTCGTGGTGGTGGTCGTGGTGGTGGTTGCGGTGGTCGTGGTGGTGGTGTAGAGGAGAAGTCGTGGTGGTTGTGAGACACCAGTGTTTCTTCAGCAAGGACTGTTCTAGGCCAAACATCTCACTGTATTCACCAATCTCGGGATTTGTACAAGTGTAAAACGCACCTACCTTTACTGTATAAAGATATCTTCTGCAAACATATTTGTAATAAGAAAGTAGTGACGATTGTGATGTAGGTAGTGATGCTGTGAGAATAGATAGTAGTTGGTATTATGGAGGAGGAGGAGGAGGAGGAGGAGGAGGAGGAGGAGGAGGAGGAGGAGGAGGAGGAGGAGAGGAGGAGGAGGAGGAGGAGGAGGAGGAGGAGGAGGAGGAGGTTGGGTGGTGGAGGAGAAGGATGATGAAGAGGTGGTGGTGGAGGAGGAAGTGGTGGTGGAGGAGGAGATGGTGGAGGTGACTGTCAGTGTGTGTACTACCAGTGCAGCAGCAGTGGTGGTGCATTTCTTGCTGCGCTGACTTGCAGCTCGCTGCCATTATTTCGCCGCTAACATTGTGTATTAACCCCCATACAGTGGCACAGGTCACAGTAAAGTGCTTCCCTTGCGTCGTTCACACGTGCCTCGATCGTATCATCAATGATAAAGTGGCTGGAAAAGAAAAGTGTAGCCGGGAAGAGCCTGAAATTTACCTAGGTGGACAGGAGTCAACTCAGTTTCTTTACTCCGAGAAACGTTTGCGGGACCCCCTCTTATCACTGAGAAAGTTATCACTGTGTTATCACCATAACTATGTCATTACAGTGATATCAAGCAGTTCTATCCATAGTGCTGCTGCGACTAGTGACGCCAACAGAACTGTAAGTCAAATGTTGTTATGGTTACTTATCACCTTGTTGTGATGACTTAGGCAAATTCTCCTCGCTGAGACTTTAACTTTCGCTTTGGTGACGTTACTTATCATGTAAATATTCTTGAATAGTGCAACGACAATGAGTTGTTATAGGAACATAAGCTCCAAGAGAGCGAAACGTTGCCGCAATAAAAATAGGAACATTGCAGCATCCCTACTGGCCCATGCTAGGCCTGTCATAGCATGAGCCAGTTCAAGAAGAGTCAAAATGTACCTTATGAATAAGGCTACAGAAAGGAAAGAGTGATTTTATAATCTGATCCTATCTTTAGTGTTAATGAAAATAAGTAATTTTACCTCTCCCCTAGTATATCTTATTTTATTGTAACTTCTTTTACATAGTTAAGACGCTTACCTGCTTTTAACTTTTAAATATATATAATACTTATCACAAGAACCCCAATGGAAATAAATCACTTTTCTGACTTTTTTTTTTTGGGTTATCCTAGGTTCTCTACACATATGCTGCTGTGTATGATAATATGTGTAACTGTATTTGTGTATACATGAATAAACTTACTTAGGCAAGTTTTGTTCACTCCCAATCATCCCCTCCCATGTACCAGTCCAATCTGTTTGAATGTAATCCAAAGTTCACTTTTCTACAACTCTGTTGCCATACCATTGCTCTCGTATATCCTTTCTAAATCTGAATTATCAACTTAATCCTTAACTGCGAGTTTTCCATTGGTCATATATTTTCGGCACGTTATTTATATATCCCCTATTTATTCTGTTTCTCCACATGTCATCCTCATTCATTTCTACGCATTTCTAAAGAGTAAATTCAGTGCCTTCAGCTATCTTTGTAGATAGGTTGTTTATACATATATTTAACCGTGTCATCCTCTGTTTTCCAACGTATGAAAATAAATGGTGTGGTAATAACGACAGGATGTGGAAAAAGGGCGCTTATGTACAGTTCGGGACTTAATATATTAAAGGGAACGTCTGCCTGAAATGGCCCGGCATGATAGTGGCTTTCTTTGTACTTAGCAAATCAAAATTGTAATTACACATTATAACCTTCACAAAAAATAAAATATTTATCTTTATCTTTTTTTATCTTTAACGTTTCGTCAAGAGTGTTTTTTTTCAGTCCTAGTAAATAAACTCCTAATACAGAGCCTAAGTAAGTCCTAATACAGAGCCTAAGTAAGTCCTAATACAGAGCCTAAGTAAGTCATAATACAGAGCCTAAGTAAGTCCTAATACAGAGCCTAAGTAAGTCCTAATACAGAGCCTAAGTAAGATAACTAATAATGAATATAAATAGTGACAAGAGTCAGGTGGTAGACTACGAGAGGGTAGTAATAGCAACAGCAGCATCAGTAGTAGTAGTAGTACAACCGTGGTGAGTTGCGTTACGTTTGAGAAGGACCTGTCAATATCATGTTAACAGTGGTCTCCAGAGTGGGCAGTAATTTAAAGGAGGCTTTACCAATGCTACATGAAGTTTAAGCATAGTCCTGGGACTTCTATTTATAGTTCTTGATACGAAGCCAAGAAGGCTATTAGCTTTAATGCAAACATTTATGCACTGTTGCTTTGCATGTATAGAGACATGTTTACGGGTTTTAAGAAATTTATTAAGGAGACTTTTGTCCACCAGGGGTTTTATTAATTCAGTAAAGAGAACTAGAATAAGGTAATATAAATATTTGTAATAAAGTTGGTAGAATTACTACCGACAATATGTTAGGTAAAAGGAAACGTGCAACTAATGATATTTTATTGCGCTAACGTTTCGCTTTCGAGGAGCAAAACGTTGGCTTAATAAAACTCCTGGAGAGCGAAACGTTAGCATGATACAATGTCTTATTAGTTAAACGTGTCCTTTTACCAGAGTATGAATAGAAGTCAGGTACAGTGAAAGAAAGGGCACTGTAAAGTGATGGTATGTTTTGCTGAGGTAAATTGCGTCATGCGAGGATTTCGGAAATTAAACTTAGTTTATTTTGACCTATTGTATTGGTAGCAGGGCCTCCAAGAGAAATTTTGCAAGGCGGATCAATACTGTTTTGGGGCCCCTGGGGGCAGGCTGAGGCTGAGGCCCCCAGTCTAGGTGACTTTTACATAATTATTTTTCTAAATAAACTAAAAATAGTTGAAACTTACCAAAAAAAAAAAAAAAAAAAAAATCAAATGAAAAAATCAAAATAAAACGTCAGTAGCTATGGGGCCCCTTCAGAGACTCAGCCGGGCCCCGGATTAAAAGTCCACTCTCATAGGCCCTAGTTGGTGATGGATATGAATGATGACTTTGAACAGCTGATGAGTAAGACGCATATGCAACAGTTGGGCATCTTTATTGTTGAAACGTTTCGGCTAGTCCATCAACCTTGTAGGAATAGTTTGCTATGGTCAGTCCCATGGTCCAATGGGTCGAAAGGTGAAGTGGAAGATCTCAAAGACATTAAGGAAGGCGGGTCCTTCTGGACATCAACCCCTCTTTCACATACTTTAATCAGCGCCTCCTACGACAGGGCTCATTACCCTGATAACTAACTTGGCATTATGAAAGTCCGGAATATGTCTTGAGGTGTAGGAGGAGGTGGTGGTGGTGGAGGAGGAAGTGGTGGTGGAGGAGGAGATGGTGGAGGTGACTGTCAGTGTGTGTACTACCAGTGCAGCAGCAGTGGTGGTGCATTTCTTGCCGCGCTGACTTGCAGCTCGCTGCCATTATTTCGCCGCTAACATTGTGTATTAACCCCCATACAGTGGCACAGGTCACAGTAAAGTGCTTCCCTTGCGTCGTTCACACGTGCCTCGATCGTATCATCAATGATAAAGTGGCTGGAAAAGAAAAGTGTAGCCGGGAAGAGCCTGAAATTTTCCTAGGTGGACAGGAGTCAACTCAGTTTCTTTACTCCGAGAAACGTTTGCGGGACCCCCTCTTATCACTGAGAAAGTTATCACTGTGTGTTATCACCATAACTATGTCATTACAGTGATATCAAGCAGTTCTATCCATAGTGCTGCTGCGACTAGTGACGCCAACAGAACTGTAAGTCAAATGTTGTTATGGTTACTTATCACCTTGTTGTGATGACTTAGGCAAATTCTCCTCGCTGAGACTTTAACTTTCGCTTTGGTGACGTTACTTATCATGTAAATATTCTTGAATAGTGCAACGACAATGAGTTGTTATAGGAACATAAGCTCAAAGAGAGTGAAACGTTGCCGCAGTAAAAATAGGAACATTGAAGCATCCCTACTGGCCCATGCTAGGCCTGTCATAGCATGAGCCAGTTCAAGAAGAGTCAAAATGTACCTTATGAATAAGGCTACAGAAAGGAAAGAGAGTGATTTTATAATCTGATCCTATCTTTAGTGTTAATGAAAATAACTAATTTTATCTCTCCCCTAGTATATCTTATTTTATTGTAACTGCTTTTACATAGTTAAGACGCTTACCTGCTTTTAACTTTTAAATATATAATACTTATCACAAGAACCCCAATGGAAATAAGTCACTTTTCTGACTTTTTTTTGGTTGATAATCCTAGTTCTTACACATATGGATGTGTATGATAATAGTGTAACTGATTTGGTATAGATGATTAACATTCTTAGGCAAGTTTTGTTCACTCCCAATCACCCCTCCATGTAACCAGTACCATTCTGTTAGAAATGTAATCCAAAGTTCCACACTTTTTACAATCTGTTGCCACAACCATTGGGTTCTCTATATCCTTTTAAATTGAATTATAACTTAATCCTTAACTGCGAAGTTTTCCTATGGTCATATATTTTCAGTCCACGTTATGTATATTCCCCTTTTATCTGTTTCTTCTCCACCATTCATCTCAATTCATTTCTAAAGCATTTCTATGAGTAAATTTCAGGCCTTCAGTCTATCTTTGTAGTGGTTTTTAACATATTATTTACCTTCTGTCATCCTCTGTTTTCCAACGTATGAAAATAAATGGTGTGGTAATAACGACAGGATGTGGAAAAAGGGCGCTTATGTACAGTTCGGGACTTACTATATTAAAGGGAACGTCTGCCTGAAATGGCCCGGCATGATAGTGGCTTTCTTTGTACTTAGCAAATCAAAATTGTAATTACACACTATAACCTTTACAAAAAAAAATAGGCCTGAGCTTGCTACCATCTGCAGCTCATAAGACTGCCATCCCCACGAGCCCCTTTGAGGCGGGGTAGATGGCAGACCAGAGGCCTAGCTTCTCCCTACGAGCCCGGTGAGGGCGGGGAATGTGGCTAGGCCTGGGGACACTTGGTCCCAAAGATGAGGAGGTACTTGTACCTTCATCCCATGGAGAAATTAGGTCTCGGACACCCCCAGATTAAGGAGCCAAGCCGGGTCACCACTACTTGGAAAAGACCCGGGCCGGGAGAATACCGGCGAATAAAAAAAAAAAAAAAAAAAACCTTTACAAAGAATAAAATCTTTATCTTTTTTATATATAACCTACGAATGCTGCACCTCTCCTGCCTACGGTATATAAGCTACTTCTCCGCACATATGCTGTATTCTATTCAAGATTGATGGACTGACCACATCGACTCAAGGTTGAGGGACTGATTACCTCATTCTTCCCCTGTTCTTCATGTTTCTCCTTTGTATGGACTGATGAAGCCACTGTGTGACGAAACGTTTCCTCAATAAAGATACCCAAGAGTTGCACATGTGTCTAATTTATCAACGTGTCGGTTCTCTGACCATTCATCTACAAACATGTTCACGGGTTTAAAGAAATTTATTAAGGAGACGTTTTGCCCACCAGGGGCTTTATTAATTCAGTAAAGAGAACTAGAATAAGGTAATATAAATAGTTGTAATAAAGTTGGTAGAATTACTACCGACATATGTTAGGTAAAAGGAAACGTGCAACTAATGACATTTTATTGCGATAACGTTTCGCTTTCGAGAAGCAAAACGTTGGCTTAATAAAACTCCTGGAGAGCGAAACGTTACCATGATAGAATGTCTTATTAGTTAAACGTGTCCTTTTCCCAGAGTATAAATAGTAGATGTCAGGTACCGTGAAAGAAAGGGCACTGTAAAGTGATGGTCCTGTAAACTGCGTCATGCGAGGATTTCGGAAATTAAGCAGCGCCTCCTTCGCCTGGCTCATTACCCTGATGACTAACTTGGCATTATGAAAGTCCCGGATATGTCTTGAGGTGTTGCAATGAATGACAAGCATTCTTCAGAACGTCCCTCTGGCACACGTAATGATATACTTTGATACATTATGTACGTTTTCTGAAAGTTTCCCTTACATATATTTTTCACATAGATCCCACAGAGATTGATGTACGACACTGGTTTCCATGCATTGTTAATGGTGGTAGAAACTAAACTGACTATATTAGTTTTGCTTTTAGCATTACAGTTGTGTGTTATCAGAGGTCTATTGGATTCCATCAACTTTTTCACATTCGAAATCAGGCTGATTGGTGTGGAATTAATATCTAGCTACGGTGTCCCGTGGCCTGGTGGCAAAAGCTCTCGCTTCACACGGTGGGTGTCCGGGTTCGATTCCCGGCGAAGAGGTGGAAATATTGGACGTGTTTCCTTACACCGGTTGTCTATGTTCGTCCATCAGTAATATGGGTACCTAGGTGTTAGTCGACTGGTGTGGGTCGCATCCTGGGACAAAACTCTCCTAATTTGCCTGAAATGCTCAGCATAACAAGCAGCTTTCTATAAAGTAGTGTGTCATTGATGTCAGTTAGGCCTATATACCTTGTACGCACTTGTAGTAAATGAAGATATTATTCATTTATATATTTTACATTTAGGAAATTATGTAAAAAAAAACTCCACAATAGGCATCTTATCACTCAAGGACTCGGTAATAAGTGTCTAAATTTTGTTGGTAGTTTGTTTAACGTTATTTGCTGTTATGGATCAGGCCGTACCTTAAAATACGTTTATAATCACATGTGATATTCCTTATGATGTATTAAAAATATATTATCCTTTATAAACAATTACTTTTCAGTATAATAACACTTGATATATACTCGGCGGAGTGTATTTCTCTCAACGTACAAGTATATATGCTGAGAATTTTCCTTACGCGATAGGGATTAGGGATTAAAGAATTGTCTAGTACTGAAAGGGTTACTCTAGTGTAGTTGATATGTTTTAAACCCTACTAACTAACCTTAACAGTATGGTAAGGTGCACAAGATAGACCAGGTCGGGATGTGGAGTGGGGGGGGGAGGGTACTTCCAGGAGCAGCAGTATAAAGTTTAGGTACTGTCACCTGTACACCCCTCAAGGAAGGTTCCTTGATGTTGGTGAGGGGCTCTTGATTTAGGGAATTGGATCTGTGCTCCAGTTCCCCGAATTAAGCCTGAATGCCTTCCACATCCCCCCCCAGGCGCTGTATAATCCTCCGGGTTTAGCGCTTCCCCCTTGATTATAATAATAATAATAATGTCACCTGTACAAGAGTGCAGGTGACAGTACCTATCCTAGTGTTTACAATTGAACTGGAATTTTGTTACCAAGTCTTTATTTTTGGACTTTTTAAAATATTAAATCAAACCCATAATATAATACGCTGCAGTATAGCGGTGTTTGTATTTATGTTAGTATTTCACTTACTTGTATTTATTTACAATATAATTTTCCCACTGCTAATTACTCTTGACAAATAGAAATGTATTCAGTTTGATTTAGGGCGGGATATTAAGCAGACATTTACCAAAAATATTTAAACGAATATTTACGAGTCTTTATAATGATAACCGACATGTGTTGAGAAGCAGGTAAAAAGAACACCTTTTTTTTTGTCAGTGGGGAAAGGACGTGTTAAAAAAATATTGATAATATAACGTATTTAATTAGAAAATTGAGAATTTTGAGTAGAAAGCCTATTTGCTGTTTGTTATGTGTTATGTTTGACATTGCAAAAAAATTCTAGGCGAGATAAATTTCAACATGTCTTATATTACCCAGAAAACATTGGGTGGTGCATGAAGACTCAACCTGGCAGCAGTGTGACCATGTCTGGGTTTCCCTGGTAGACTTGTGCTGGGTCATGACCACTCTCTTGCTTCACCTTGCCATAATTATTTCGTCATTGTCCTTCATTATTTTTATGCTCTGCGCTCTTTATATAATTTTTTATTAGATTATAACTTTCATGCCCTTGGGCCAAACCTGATTACCTTCAATAATAATAATAAATTTTTATTATTAACTATATACAAAGCATCTACTTGGAGGGTATTCCGGGGATCAACGCCCCCGCGGCCCGGTCCGTGGCCAGGCTTCCCGGTGGATCAGGTCTTGATCAACAAGGCTGTTACTGCTGGCCGCACGTAGTCCAACGTACGAACCACAGCCCTGCCGATCCGGCACTGACTTTAGGTATCTGTCCAGCTCCCTCTTGAATGCAACCAGGGGTCTATTGGTAATTCCCTTTATGTCTGGTGAGAGGCTGTTGAACAGTCTTAGGCCCTGGACACTTAGTGTTTTCTTTTAGTGTACTAATGGCGTCCCTACTTTTTATTGGGAATATGTTGCACCGCCTGCCAAGTCTTTTGATTTCGTAGGGAGTGATTTCTGTGTGCAGATTAGGGACCAGTCCCTCTAGGATTTTCCAGGTGTAGATTATGATGTATCTCTCGCCTGCACTCCAGTGAGTACAAGTACTTCCAAGCGTTCCCAGTAGTTAAGGTGTTTGACGGAACTTATCTGTGTAGTAATTTACTCAGTAGGTAGGTAGGTAAGGTTCGTCAGGAAACAAGACAAATAGTGCTTCTTGATGCGGGTCTTGGTCATATGATGACCCGCCGTTGGAGCTTTTGGTTATCTGACCGAGCCCTCCCGCTAGCTTACCGGTCCACCCCTTTAAAAATTATGGTGTATAACCATTAAATCTTTTTGTTCCGCGCAATCCGCTAATCGCTAATTAGCGGAACTAACTTTTTGTTTAGCGGATTAACGTTTGCGCTAACTTAGGAAACCGTTAGCGGACCAATTGGCTTCCCTAAATAAAGTTCCAATAACTGAGTCCGCAAAAAAAAAAAAAAATCATACGTTGTTGGTAGTCGGAAAGCAGTTCCTTTTCAACGGCGCACGTGTTTGTTCCTGTATGTAGTGGGTGTTTCTCCAACAGTCAGTCAGTCAGGCTATTGGCTGACAACGTGTAAACGTGATTTGTCAACACAACAACAACAACAAGAGGAGGAGGAGGAGGAGGAGGAGGAGGAGCAGGAGCAGGAGCAGGAGCAGGAGCAGGAGCAGGAGCAGGAGCAGCAGCAGGAGCAGCAGCAGGAGCAGCAGCAGGAGCAGCAGCAGGAGCAGCAGGAGCAGCAGGAGCAGCAGCAGCAGCAGGAGCATCATCATCATCATCATCATCATCATCATCATCATCATCATCATCATCATCATCATCATCATCATCATCATCATCATCATCATCATCATCATCATCATCATCATCATCGCATTGTTATAGTCTTACAGTGTCAGCGATCACCGGGGTGCGTTGTTACTTATTGTTATGAATAGGAGAGACATTTTTGTTCCACCTGAGGGCGTTATTGAGGAGTCTGCAGTGGCTGTGGTTGAAGCAGTGGCCGCTCAGGCTGAGGGCCAGGAGTCGCAGAACCTGTGGCCCCCATCTGGATGACTATTTTCTCCTCAGGTCAAGGATTACGAAGAATGTTAATATTTTGTACTTCCTGTGCACTTATTAAAATACTGCTATAGCTTTTTAGATATTTTCTTAATTTTGGTGGGTATTGCAAGGTATGACAGTTTAGAAGTACAGTACATTTCCCAGTGTTGTGAGGTAACCAAGTAAAACTACCTGAGTACTGTACTTAAGTAACTTTTCTCGGTGTTTACTTTTCAAAAATTACTGATGATGTAACGAGTAACGTATCGTTATCAGATTGTAATGAAGTAAAAGTAATAACAGGCTTCAGTACTTAAGTAAAAGTAAAAGTAGTGAGCAATTTCAGTACTTTTTAAAAAGTAAATACCGAAAGAAGTTACTTAAGTACAGTACTCAATTAGTTATACTTCGTTACTTTACAACACTGGAACTTATATTAAAGATGAGTACTGTTGGCAACACTGTCCTTATGACCTTAACATTCTATATATTATTAGGAAGCTTTCCAGGTCTCTTCTAAAAGTCTTAAAAGTAAGAGACCAAAAAACTAAATCGAATCTGAATTCATGTGAAAAGTTAGCGTTTAGTGTAGCTTCCGCTAATTTTTTCCGCCATTTAGCGGTTTAGCGTTAGCGGAGCTAATTTTTTAGTTAGCAGCTTAGCTGCTAGCGAAGCTAACTTTTCGGTTAGCTGTGCTCACCACTGAATTTATTACACATAAATTCCGGCCTCAAGTCGATTATACCGATTGCTCCCAATTGGGCCCCGTGCCTAAGGGGCCCAGCGCTAGAGCGTAACCTACTCTCGGCTTGTCAAGTACACACAACAACACCAAGTAAAAAAAAAAAAAGATGCTTTGGATATAATATGAATTCCTTGCTTGTAACAATATGTCTACCGCATTTCCAAATTTATTTATTGCTCTTTGGATTTTCTTGACAATTGCAGTGACTGTGGCATCTGGTGAAAGGAGTTTTTCCAAGCTGAAACTGATCAAAACTTACTTAAGATAATCAATTCATCAAGAACATTTGAACAGTTTGGCGATTATGTCTATTGAATCTAACATTAGCAGGAGTTTAAACTTCGACAAAATTCTAAAAGACTTTGTAGAGAAAAAAAGCAAGAAAAATAGTTTTTTTTGTAATAAAAGGCAATAATAACATGACTCATTTATAATTTATGAATGTTAAGTGATTTTTTAGAAGTCCAAAAAAGATCATTTCTTTCCAACAGTGCACTTAAATTCTGATTTTTTTCTGAACAAAAATAAATTAATATTTTTAATAAATCATTTCACAGTCACTAAAGCAAGTGGTATTGTGACTATGTACTTTTCAAATTTTGTTTGTTACTTGTAAGCTTACATGTACGCAATTTTATATGAAAATACAGCTTACATCTGTTTGGTCTATTGCATGCATTTTTTAAGCGCACAATTTGATTACTTTCCATACATGGGGCCCACCAAAATTGTTCCCAATTGGGCCCCGCACCTCTTAAGGCCGGCTCTGGCAGTAAAGGTTCTCTGTACATTCTTTAGATCTGCGATTTCACCTGCCTTGAACTGAGATGTTAATGTACAGCAATATTCCAGCCTAGAAAGAACAAGTGATTTAAAAAAGGATAATCACTGGCTTGGCATTCCTTGTTTTGAACGTTCTCATTATCCATCCTATTGTGCCACTGTTGTGATCCTTGAAGGTGAGATCCTCAGACATTACCACTCCCAGGTCCTTCACATTACTTTTCCGCTTTATTGTGTGATTAGCCATATACAGTAACATTTCGTACTGTTTAGAGACTGTAGTGTAGAGGTCCAAAACAATTTGTATATATTCTGATGTGTGTGAAATGAAAGGAACAGTGAATACACACGTGGAGTATATAGAGTTTTAATCTCAATAGCCCCATATTTGGAATTAAAGAATTCTTGATCATTGGTGCATAAATGATATGCAACAATAATGACTTGTGTGCCGATAATCCTTAATCTCGGTTAACTACCCAACCAACCAAGGGGTTTAACACAGCCAACACACCACACACAGAGGTACAGGCAATCATAAGCGTCTTGACCTTTCCAGGAAAGGTTAAGAGTGACCACTAACCACATGATGCCTGGAGGGAGAACATCCCTGGGCAGCAGGACAGGACATGGTCACAATATAACTTTAACCCACTGTCCAATTTGGCTGAAAATTGGTAAAGGATGATTTTCAGCCAACAAATATTTAACAAATATAATTCTCGCTGGTATCCATAGATGAAGATCCATGTAGTGTCATTGTCAGCAGCTGTGTACACCATCTACGTACATTTATTATTATTATTATTATTATTATTATTATTATTATTATTATTATTATTATTATTATTATTATTATTATTTACTACTACTACTAGCAATAGCAGTAATAGAAGGTTATGCAGGGGATAGGGAATGGGAAGGGCGTTGACATTATGATTTGATCTCAGTAAGGGAAGTGTAGCTCCAGTTCTTTAGATCAAGAACCCTTCGGCATCAAGGCGCTTACATGAAGGTTAGAGAAAAAATGTGTTAATAAATAAATAAAATAAGTGCGGGAGTACCGGATGACAACTAGTGTCTGTACATCAAAAGTGATTCTGTATATTTTTTGAAGCACTACTTTTGAAATACCTCTTTAAATCTGAAGCTGCTGTGCGGAGGATATCGAAAATTAATAACCTCTACAAAGCCGTGCCTCCTGACGTGCCTGCTTCTGAAGGTGTCGTTATTAATTTTGTAAGGAATCCAGTAAGGTGGTGCAAGGAAGCAGATGGCTCCCATTATGTGATCTGCAATAAACTATTGCAATTATTTCCCCATGTCTGTTTATTTCATGCCAGCTTCGCATATTATGTCGTTTTTCATATTTCTCCATCCGCCCTGAAATACAGTATTCCAACACATAAATTTGGATCAATATGGAGTTTAGCTCCTGGTGTTTTTATTGTGTAAATTCTTCAATATGAGATGGGTTGTGCAATAGGGCCAGTTATATTTTGTACAAATGAAAAACTATTTTTTGGTAACCAAACATAATGTAACCCACCCTAACCTGACCTAAATTACTCCTGATCTAGGTTATTACTTTAGCTTAGCGTTGGTGTTAAAAAAAGTTTTTTTTTTCTCCTACTATTGGCCCAAAATAGAACCGTCTCCATTGCAAAACCCACTTATTATTGAAGAAATTACATAATACACTAAGAGCTAAACTATATTGACCCTAAATCAGTTCATAGGTTGGAATTTTAATCGGGTTTCAAGACAGATGGACAAAGTTAAAAAAAAAAAACAGTAACTAAACTCAATATTGACTTGATTTATTACAATAATCAGAATTATGTATTATATTATTATTATTATAATCAAGGGGAAGCGCTAAACCCGGAGGATTATACAGCGCCTGGGGGGGGGGGATGTGGAAGGCATTCAGGCTTAATTCGGGGAACTGGAGCACAGATCCAATTTCCTAAATCAAGAGCCCCTCACCAACATCAAGGAACCTTCCTTGAGGGGAAGCAGAATTATGTAGCTTTTCAGTAAATCTTTTGCAGATTTTTCCGTTTTAATAGTTAGGCTAAAATACGTTTTCAATGTGAACAAGAATTTTTACACTTGAGTTGGTCAGGAAACAATCTGAAAGTTGATAAATTAAACACTTGTGCAACACATGGTGGAAACGTTTCACCAACCAGTGGCTTCCTCAGTCCAAAACAGAGAAGAATAGTTGAAGATCAGGAGTTTGAGGTAATCAGTCCCTCAGCCTTGAGTCGATGTGATCAGATAACCAAGTGTTGCACATGTATCTAATTCATTAACTTGTCGGTTCTCTGAACCATTTATCTACAACAACCATCAGACGCAGCAGCATCTTGGGATCTTGATACAGGGAATTCTATGCTTGCCTGACTTATAGGAATGACCTGCTCCCACCTGTCGATTTTTTCATTCGTGACGCCTCCTCCGACTGCTTCGCCTCACGGTCCTCACCTGTCTGCAGCATATAAGCCTTTTCTCCGCGCATATACTGTACTTCACTATTATAACCATGATTTTTAAAGGGGCTGGTCAATAAGCCAGCGGAAGACCTCGGTCAGATGACCAAAAGTTCCTGCTGTGGGTCATGATAAGACTATAACCCGCGTCAGGAAACACTTGTCCTGTTTCCTGATACATGTATACCTTACCTAACCTATGCATATGCTGTGCTCTTATCAAGACTGATGGACTGATCACATCGACTCCATTCTTCAACCATTTTTCTCTGCATTGGACTGAGGAAGCCAGTGGTCGACGAAACGTTTCCACAAAGATACCAGTGTTGCACAAATGTGTAATTCATCAACTTGTAGGTTTTCTGAACTCTTAAAGTTGCATTGAATAATTTGATAGAATAAAGTTAGTTTCATTTCTCTATCATTTGGAGCCTTAAGTCTTAAGTTATTTTCTATTACGATATAAGACAAGGTTGTCACGTCCTACAGTTCAACACGCGCCACAAGGTGCTCAACGCTGCTTTATACCTCATTGTATTTTCCCTGCATGTTTTGCGGTGTCATGTTTTTTTAGATTTGAAGATCAAACTCCTTAATATTATTTTTTGTGTGTTTACTCACCTATTTGTGGTTGCAGGGGTCGAGACTCAGCTCCTGGCCCCGCCTCTTCACTGGCCGCTACTGGGTCCTCTCCCTGCTCCATGAGCTTTATCAAATCTTGTCTTAAAACTATGTATGGTTCCTGCCTCCACTACATCACTTGCTAGACTATTCCATTTCCTTACAACTCTGTGGCTGAAGAAATACTTCCTAACATCACTTTGACTCATCTGAGTCTTCAACTTCCAATTGTGACCCCTTGTTTCTGTGTCCCATCTCTGGAACATCCTGTCTCTGTCCACCTTATCTATTCCTCGCGGTATTTTGTATGTCGTTATCATGTCTCCCCTAACTCTCCTGTCTTCCAGTGTCGTCAGGCCGATGTTCCTTAACCTTTCTTCGTAGGACATTTCCTTTAGCTCTGGAACTAGCCTTGTTGCAAACCTTTGCACTTTCTCTAATTTCTTGACTTGCTTGACCAGGTGTGGTTTCCAAACTGGTGCTGCATACTCCAATATGGGCCTGACGTACACGGTGTACAGAGTCTTGAACGATTCCTTACTGAGGTATCGGAACGCTATTCTCAGGTTTGCCAGGTGCCCATATGCTGCAGCAGTTATCTTGTTAATGTGTGCTTCCGGTGACGTGCTCGGTGTTATACTCACCCCAAGATCTTTCTCCTTGAGTGAGGTTTGCAGTCTTTGGCCACCTAGCCTATACTCTGTCTGCAGTCTTCTTTGCCCTTCCCCGATCTTCATGACTTTACATTTGGCGGGGTTAAATTCTAGGAGCTAGTTGCTGGACCACGCGTCCAGCCTGTCCAGGTCTCTTTGAAGTCCTGATTGATGCTCATCTGATTTAATTCTCCTCATTAACTTCACATCATCTGCAAACAGGGACACTTCTGAGTCTATCCTTTCCTTCATGCCATTCACATATACCAAAAATAGCACTGGTCCTAGGACTGACCCCTGTGGGACCCTGCTCGTCACATGCGCCCACTGTGATACCTCATCATGTATCATGACTCGTTGTTGCCTCCCTGCCAGGTATTCTCTGATCCATTGCAGTGCCCTTCCTGTTATACGTACTTGATCCTCCAGCTTCTGCACTAATCTCTTGTGAGGAACTATGTCAAAGGCTTTCTTGCAGTCCAAGAAAATGCAGTCAACCCACCCCTCTCTCTCGTGTCTTACTTCTGCTACCTTCCCATAAAAATCCAATAGGTTTGTGACACAGGATTTGCCTTCCATGTATCCGTGCTGGCTCTCGTTTATAATCTTGTTCCGTTCCCGGTGCTCCACCACTCTCCTCCTGATAATCTTCTCCATGACTTTAAATACTATACACGTCAGTGACACTGGTCTATAGTTTAGTGCCTCGTTTCTGTCTCCTTTCTAAAGATGGGGATTACATTTGCCGTCTTCCATACCTCAGGTAGTTGCCCAGTTTAAAGGGATGTGTTGAAACTTGTGGTTAGTGGCACACACAGCGTCTCTGCTCCCTCTCTAAGGACCCACGGAGAGTTGTCCTGTCCCACGGCCTTTGAGGTATCAAGTTCCCATAGCAGTTTCTTCACCTCCTCCTCAGTTGTGTGCATTTCATCCAACACTTGTTGGTATATCCTTGTGTGTGTGTGTGTGTGTGTGTGTGTGTGTGTGTGTGTGTCGGCCCTCACCTTGAGAGTGGAAAGTGGGGTGAACCTGAGGCTGCGTTAACAACAAGCTGGTGATTATATGCATCGTAATGTTGGGAACAGCTCAAGACTTGTGAGTGGTCAGTATACACCTTCTTGCGGTCAAAGAGGCTGTTAACTAGTTTCCTACGAGCAGCATACTGTTAGTGCCACCTGTAAGGTTGTGTTGCAACCTTAGACCCGCACATAGAAACTTATGACGACGTTTCGATCCGACAAGTTAATGGTCCAAGTCAGACCGAAACGTCGTAAGTTTTTTCCTGCTATGTATAGGTTATTTGTGTATTGTTCCAGTCACGGTATTGTGCCAGTTTTAATTCTCATAGGTATACCAGTAGCCAAGCCGAAGCCGGGCAGTAGTGATATCGAAAAGTTGATGTTGTATGTGCTATGGATATGTGGCTCCTCTTGCATAGTAAAATGATGATAGACTAGTGTCACTCTCCCACATTCTCAAGTTAATGAACTTTAGTTGACGTTAAGTATTGTTGTTCACAAACTAATAGCTGACAACCAAAGTTGTAATCTACTCCCTCCTTGAAGACATATGTATGCTTTTGTCAATTCATCAGCACTATCATGCACTTGAAGGCCAATGTGAGAGAGAATTCACAAAATGTATTTTTTTTTATATTTTATTTAAAATACAGTATACATTATACATGGAAGCAACCATATGCCACTAAACCAATCGACATGGAACAATAAAATGTATACTATGACTTCATTATCTACAATTCCACTATACCTGTGTATGTTTTCTGACACGAGCATGCCATAATTAACACTCATGGAGTTAAATACATTAATGGATGATAGATAATCACGACTAAGGTGCTAGTTTTAGATACATGGATGCATTTGAGGGCAAAGAGTATATTATTATTATAATCAAAACTAAGTGCTAAACCCACAAGGGTCTGCAAGGAGTATAATTTGAAGGGTAGAATTCTAAATTGTTGATGCATATTCCAGTTTCTATACAGTCGCTATCATTTTGATAATGACAGCATTACCACCATTGTCTTGGTAATGATCTTAATCCGTCTGTGGAATTAGTTTGCTGTCTGGCACCCGAGCGAAAGTTGGCGCAGACTATAGTAACGGCTACTAGAATAAACAATTAATAATAATAATAATAATAATAATAATAATAATAATAATAATAATAATAATAATAATAATAATAATAATAATAATAATAATAATCTGGTCTGCTCTCGAAGGTTTGTTGCTGAATATCACGAGAAATAAAATTTTATCGACCCTTGACCTACTTCAAGGATTCTGGCCAATTACATTGAGACACAGGTTAGTAGAGCTCACAGTTAAGGTGGTGTGATGTCCTCTTGCTGTGGTACATTAACAGTGATGGAAGGAGAAGACAAGTTGAGAATGAAGGTGAGGTTGTTAGTGTAGCAGCAGCAGCAGTGATTATAGTGATCCACGTCACTACACTATACACCTCCTCTAACTCACTATTATACTCATCTACTCTATCATACATCTCTACTTCTTCACCATTAATCCCGTGTACATTATAAACCATTATTACAGTGTCTCCTGTCATACATATATAATAATCATTAAGACGGTGTGGCATCACACATGTACCAATAGACCCCTGGCTGTCTTCAAGCAGGCACTGGACATGCACCTAAAGTCGGTACCTGACCAGCCGGGCTGTGGCTCGTACGTTGGATTGCGTGCAGCCAGCAGTAACAGCCAGGTTGATCAGGCTCTGATCCACCATGAGGCCTGGTCACAGACCGGGCCGCGGGGGCGTTGACCCCCGGAACTCTCTCCAGGTATACAAGAGTCCGCACAATGTATTCATCTAATTTATTCATAATCATTATTAATTACAACATTTACTCATAAATCGGCATAAAATTCAACTACTGAAGGCAGACTATAACGCTACATTTATGTGTAAAAATTTGTAACAAATTATGTATATATTTCTTCTTAAATTCATCCTAAGCCAAAGAACAAAACGGAAAATGTCCAAAAATAATTTAATAAAACTTAAACGTTAAGAAATACTGATGATACATAACTAACGTCAAATATACGTAAGTGATACATAACCGTCAGCTATACATATGTGGATACATATCTAACGTCTTTATCGATCTAATTTTGATTGATACAGTCTGTTCTGTTGTGCAGGTGTTGTACACCTGTCTGCCTGTCTTACAGTACTGATCATCTTGCCAGTATTATAAATGATCTAATGCAGTCTCCAGACACTATTATATTATTTCCCCTTCCATTAACCTAGTAACTGTATATCCCCATACTTTCATTATTAGTGTAAATAATTGTATTCTATATCGGTATACCATTTTCCCCAGTGCTCTTTCCCTGAATATAAAATTGATGGATTTTTCCTCTGTCAAGTGTATTAAGAGTATCGAGTCTTTTTCAAAACAGTTTTTTTTAGTGTGATTTGAGAGGTAAAATGGTAAGTCTTTAAAAAAAAAATGCTGCTGACAACCTTGGTAAGAAACCTTGATGCAACTGGCTCCTACGGGGTTAGGACTTCTTCATGAATATAACAATAATAATAATTTTGCAGTATGATGGTAGATGTAGTGCCTGGCACGAGTTGAAGTGCTTCTTGTATTCTCGTCAAGCTGCATCCAGGCAGCCCAAGTTGTAATGTAGTCGACTCTCCTCTTACGAGAGGAAAGCTGATGATATCATTGATTTTTATGGTAGTTTTTGTTGTCGGTTTTAGTATGAAATATGTTTATTACTAAAAACAGTTTTTGTAACACCAGCAATTGTACAAGTGGATGTAGTGGTAGTAACATTAGCAGTAAATACAGAGGCAATATACTGACAAGTGTAGACACAGTATACAAAACAAACTTTTATTGGCACTACGTTTCGCTCGGTGTCGAGTTATCTACCTATGATTTGATGACGTAGTCCTGGAAAAACCTGTTATGTATATTGTCCTCATAGTCTTTAACAACAACAATAACTAATAATAATAATAATAATAATAATAATAATAATAAAACAGTAAAAGTTTCAGTGTTCATATATAAAAAAATATTTAAGATTAAATCACTTTTGTTCATTCAGTTATCGTACAAAGAATGTCTCTCAGTTATGACGAAACTGAAGTAATTACATTTGCTAGAATTATACAGCAGGACAAAATAATTACTTAGTAAGTCATTCTTCAGTGGATGCTCGTCTTCTGACTGTAATGAGGCCAGTGTAACAAGTAACACAAGCCAGGGCTGGAGACGAGAGGTGCTGTCTCAGAGCAAAAGATAAGATAAAATTAGGACAAAAATTGCGTAGACAGGTACTGAGTGAGCAGTCACCCGTCAGTGTGCTGGTGCATGTGTCCGACATCAATGCCCAGAGGGTGGGAGCTGGGGAAGGAATGCGATGTAGGACCAGAAGGAGGTACTGGGTTAGTGCCCAGAGTATATAGGATCCTAGGGAGGACGTGGGATTTGTGTCCGGGAGGAGGGACGATATAGGGTTAGTATTCAGGGTTGATTTTTGTGGAATAATTGAGGAGCCACGGGGGTTAATTTTTATGGGAGTAAGACCATAAAGAGGGCACGGAGCTAGTGTTTATGGAGGAGGGAGAATATGATGTTAGGGACTCAGAGCTTTCAGGGCGTGAGGGGGTTAGCTTGTACAGGTTATGACTTAGAGGAATGAGAGTCCATTAATACTATCCTTACATACAGAATTAATTTCTTATCCTAGTAATATTTTACTTATTTAATTTAGGTCAGGTAGGATTGATAGGTTGTTCCTGCACCAACCTAACGTAACCAAGCCTAAATTCAGTCTTGTAAGGCTACAATTAACCTGTATAGGAATACCTTTAAGATTTAAACAGTATGTAATAATATAGCGTTTGATTATGAAAACTGGTTTGAGTTCTCAGTGATGCAGAGATTCTTTTGTTACATATAGTGTTACATAGTGGGACTGTTAGCTAGCTATACTTCCCCATCATATTCCATTACAGGATGGGGGTTTATACAGTGTTGAAATGTGTCAGCCTGAGCTGGGATACTTCAACAGGGCAATGAGCACATCCAGAAGTATTCTATTAAAGGTCCAGTAGACTGGAGTTACTGTTACTTGGGAATTATCATCTCTCACGTTTTCCCATCTCTTCAAGAGGAGAAATATAATTTTTATGAAGATAACCAAAATATAAAGTGATAACATTATTTACTGCACAAATAATGAATTTCTGGGGAACATAAACTTTGAGAAGAGACTAATATAACACTTATCCAACCATTAAAAATACGAATATAAAATATACTGATACTAAGTACTTACAAATAGTTAATCTGTTTCATTTCTATATAAACCTTCAGGAAATCTGGGAGCGCTTGAGGTTTCTAAACCTGTATTCCCTGGAACGCAGGAGGGAGAGATACATGATTTATACACCTGGAAAATCCTAG
>NC_069447.1:32084437-32104211 GCF_026875155.1 Cherax quadricarinatus | reverse complement strand
TTTTGGGTCCCCCTGCCTCGGGGGGAGAGGGCCCCCGACTTTTAAAAAAAAAAAAAAAAAAAAAAAAAAAAAAAAAATATAATATATATATATATTATATATATATATATATATAATATTATTTATATATATATATTAATATAATATATTTTATATATATATCGTATTTAAAATGGGACCGACCGAAAACGGGACACGACGAGCACAGGTGTACTAGTGAAGCTACAATAGGTTAGTTATCACAGAGGTAATCACAAAGGGTAGGTCTGTGTTGTTTGTTCTCCCACGTGAACAAACAACACAGTAAGAGTGAGTCAGAGACTCGGGTCTTAAGAGTCTAAATGTAGACTAAGATTGTAGCCAGCTAGATCACTGCACCCATTTCCCCCCCGTCCCCCTCCCTAAACAGCAAGTACCCCTCACCACCCGCCCCTAGCACTACCTTGTACACCCAGCCCGCCCACCTGTTGCACACCTGCATACGCTCCCATGTCCCGTAGATCGACCTCACACACTGAGGTCCGGGGATCGATTTCTCGGTACGGCTGGAAAACATTAGGACGTGTTTCCATAAGACACCTGCTGTCCATGTTCACCTATTAGTAAAATGGGTACCTGGGTGTTAGTCGACCGGGACAAAATTGACCTAATTTGCCCGAAATGCTCTGCATAACAAGGGGCTTTCTATAAAGTAGTATGTCATTATTATTGCTATTTTTATTGTTATTATTATAATACCTGCATTCAGCCTATCAGAACACCTACATTCCGTCCACCAGAATACCCGCACCCTGCCCACCCAAACACCAGCACTTCATTCATCTGCACACAAGCATCCAGACTTACTCAATAAAAAAGGTACTAGTTAGAGAAAGAAAACCTTGAATTAGCACATCAGAAACTCTGCCAGCATATCAGAATTAAAACGAAAAACACCATGTAATCTTAACAAGCACCCTGGAATCTTGACAAGCACCCCGTAATCTTAACAAGCACGTTGGAATATTAGCAAGCATCATGTCGGAATATGGACCACCTGAGGAAGGCGGTGTCGTGGCAGAGCAAGACTCACCACAGTGAAAGTGTAGTCGAAGTTGATGTCAAGAGCCTGGCCAGAGGGTCGCCGGTGGTAACAAGGAATGTCAAGTTGCGAGAACGAAGGTTTCCTTTGCTTCTTCGGGATCTTTATGACGCAGTTCGCGGCGTTTTAAAACTGTCCACCGTTTCCACCAGGGACTCTCTGGAACCTGTTGCCCCTTTCTTTTGACCAGGTCATGATCCCCATCTGGTCATCTTCGGAGGTCTCCGGGCGCGACGTGGCCAGCGACCTTCGCCGCTGTGGGTTTTTCTGATTAGGGGTGGGGGACCCCAAGGAATCGGGAAGCTCCTGCTGAAGGGAAAATCTCGCTCTTTTCCTGAATTTAGCGCGATTATGGGGGCGGCACCTGCAATAATCGTGGTTGGGATGCTTCTTGAGATACCTCCTCCTCCCCTTCCTCTGCCTCCGACCGTCTCCACGTAAACTCGTGCTGTCGAACCTGAGCGGGTGTGTTGAGTTCCCCGCATCGTGATACGTCGTCGGAAACAAAAACGTGAATGCTAACGGGGCTGGTGGGGACGTGAGGAGGCGGGGCTGCGCCCTAGTTTGGGTGGAGCGGTGTCTGGCTAGCAGCGAGGGGATCAGTGGAAGACATGCTGAGGAGGGGAAGGCCGTGAGAACCGATCATTGATGGTTTATCGTTAGTATCCTGGCGGCGGCGCTTCAGCCAGAGTGTCCTGAAGGTCCCCAGTGTTAGCCAAGATGGCCTCCCTGAGGATATGATCGACCACGTCATCGCAATGAGAAGTGTTACTCGGTGGGTCACCTGAGGTCAAAAGCAGTGACACGGTGGGGTGGAAACCCCTTCCACGTCCGCCATGTTTGTGCCCATTAACCCTCACCTTGCTCCCTCCATCACTTCCTGTGGTGTCTACACTCGGTACACTGACGAGCCCGTCCTCATGACCAGCATGCAATTTTCAACGTACTTGCTTACGACAGAGTATAGTTATGTTTACCCCGCCGCTTGTTACCATGAGATAACATCCTCCCAAGTTATGCATTTTGTTTTGCTGTAATGGGTTAATTTAGGTTAATGTAACCTAAGTCACCGTAGTTTAGTCTTAACAGGAAAGTTGTAAACAGAGGTCTGGTGAACAGATAATACTGGTGCCGTGTTAAGACCGTGTTGAAATACAGGTTCTGCAATGCGTTCGAAACCGAACAGAGACAGATTGGTCAGACTGTGGCAGGGGAGGATGGCTGGGTCGCCACAATTTTGAAATTTCAAATGTGACACTAAACATATACTGGGCTACCGGACAGATGATCCAGCCTCCACCACTTCTTGCGCTGAATGACTACACGCAGATTTAACGTGTTCACGTAATTATAATTACAATAATAAATGATGATGGGCTTGTGGTGCTGATATCACAGTCAAGTGGCTCGTCTACTGTGCATCAAGGCGGATGTTGCTCCTTCACTCAAGTCTCCACTACAACACCAAGACACACTCCATGATGAGGACACTACTTGTAAATTAACCATAAGACAAGATGTAGAAAGTTTTACATTTTCGGTCACAGTAAGGAGAGTGATGGCTGGAGGGTGGTCTTAGTGTTCCACCACCACCATAATGTTATCACCTCCCGCAGTTCTACTTTAATTTCCGACACACAAATATAATATAAGGATCACGCAGTTTTCAGTGTTCCCTTAGTTTCTGCCCATGATAAGTACTGTTAATGAACATAGGAATCAATGTGGGTAACTAACACAGATCGCACTGGGTGAGTTTACATGCCCTAGGTATGGGTATATGCCCTCAGCATTCATAATGTTCAATATACCTGTATGTTTCCGGGTCTCATATACAAAACTACAATTTACATCCTGATAAGTCACGACATATTTTTCCTGTGAGGCAACACTAAAGCCTCCGTTACTATATGTTAGGCACTAGGTGATGGCAAGCGGTCCTCTCATTGATGATACTGTAGTCCACAGGTACGACCAGTGAACAATCCCTCACCACCTGGACCATCACGTGCGGGGCACTGTCTGTACCTTACGATCAGGCGAGGTCAGGTCGAGTAGTCTAGACTCGTCCTAAGAGCTCTCACAAGTACTGTTTTCGCTGTTGCTAGACCCTAATGCCATTCAGGGCACAAGGTTCGCTATCACCCACGAAATGTAAGACTTAAACGAGTTTTTGAAACTGAGGAACCAGAAGTCTCTGAGCATGTCTGGTGCTATGGAAAACACAGCTGCTGCGCGTGAGTTGCTTGCAGCAACAGGCACTGAATGCCACTGCTCAGTGAGGTGGCACTGAGCCCAGGTTGGGAGGTGAGTTGATGGTGGAAGGCAGTGGCTCCCAGTGCCACAGTGGCAGGGACTGAGTGGAGGGACAGTTGGCTCCGTCAACATTCCCTCCCTCCATCTACTCTTCTCAAGGTAAGGGGCTCTTGATCCAAATAACTGGACTTGCCTCTTTTCCCTTGAATCAAACCAACTGTATCCATTCCTCAGGAGTTATATGACCCCAACGAGTCTAGCGCTTCCCAAAGGTTAAAATAAGAATCGAGTCCAACTATTCACCCCCACACACACACACACGTACTCAAGAAAGTCAAGGCTCTGGAGTAAACATCATATTTTTTTTTTTTCATTTCAGGGCAATACTAGGCAGCGAGCCTCTGTTTTCCAGATGGGATGTAAAACCTAGCTGCAGTAAGCCAGAGAATGTTTAGCCAGTTAATGGGTTATCATCTAACAAAGAACCGTGTCAGGAGATATTACCTAGCACCACGATGAATAAACTCCTCCAGCACTATTTGAGCCGGAATTGCATGTAAACTACTTGACTCCGGCAGTCTATGCGAGACTAGCAAATCTTAAATTAGCATTCATGATTTCAACAATTTTTTTTTTAATTCTACTCAGTGTTTATAAGCCCATCTTAGAATATGCCAGCACCAGCTTAGAGTCACATTTAATTAAGCATGTTCTAAAGCTTGAACAGATGTGAAGGTCTGCAACAGAGATTAGTGCCAAAGTTTAGGATGGTTGGGGTTGCACTATAAGGATCTATATAAAGCATGTGAACCTGATAAGCCTGAAAGGACTAAGGAACACACGATTACAACTCACAAATTTACAGCATATACTGATAGGGCACATAAGGGCAGGCTGAAATATGATGACCAGGTGCAAGGGGACATAGTTGAAAGTTAAAAAAAAACACAAGTCATAGGGATGTTAAAAAAGTTTCTTTTTAGTCTCAGGGAAGTAAGGAAGTGGAATGAACTCGATGTGTAAATGGAGGCAATCTTCATCCACAGCTTGAACGTTGGGTATGACATTCTCCAAGAGGATATAAAACTGTAATGGCGGTCGAAAAAAAAAACTTATGTGGTGTGTAATTAACATTATAAAAAGAAGATGACAGAATATTAGGTTCATGCACAAATAACCCGCACATAGAAGAGAGGAGCTTACGACGACTTTTCGGCCCGACTTGGACCGACTTGCAGTGCTCCCCTTTTTTTGTTTTGAGGGCTCTCCCCTTTTTTCCCCCAAAACCCCACCCACTACACTACTACTACCCCTACTCCACCACCACCACTACCTCTTTCTCCCAAATTATACCCGTCCTGCCCCATCTCGTTAGGTGTCTTTGTAAAGGGTCCAATGGGCCCCCGAAATGTTGTCGAAAGCCCCTCTCTTCTAGTGCGAGTTATTTGTGTATCGTTCCAGTCACGGTATTGTCCCTTTTTTGTTATTGGTTTTAGTGATCGCTCCCCTCACAATCAAAGAGACCCGGAGTAGAGTGGGGGCGGGGGGCGAGACGTTGGGCAAGTCTTCTTACACCTGCTGTCCTTTTCTTTTAACAGGGGAAAAAAATCTTGGGGAGTACTGTTTGTGTCAATTCTTGGTAAACACTTAGAACCCGGGGAAAGGATAAATGCAACAGATACTATTGGGTTTTCTTGAAGCCCCATAAAACAGTTTTCTTTTTACAGACAAATTAACCAAATAAATGCTAATATAATTATAAAGAATACTTTGGTTTAGTTTGGCTATCTTTTGATCCCGGGTGGGGGGGAGCATGACTTACCCTTTCCCCTTCCCCGAACGAACCTGAATCCTTCCTTTACCCGGGGCGCTATAAAACCCCAACGGGTTTGGGGTTTTTCCCTTGAATAAAATAAAATAGAGGGGTTTAAATTAGGTTTTAGTTTTAGGGTTACCCCAGGGTCAAAAAAGCTGCATTCCCCTGCTCTCACAGGTACACACACCAAAAAGTGCATCCCCTTTTCAGGTATGCGCTAAAATTTGACTTATTCCCTATTTAGTACAATATATTTTTGTCTGGTGGTGGAAAATTTACGTGCAGACTTAATGTAGTCGATAGGCTTTAAAACCCCTATTCCCCAAACCCAATTTTCCACCATAAGTATATATATATTTTTATATATTTATTTTTTTATATTATTTTTATATTTTTTTATTTATATTTATTATTTATTATATTTTTAATATATATAATATATATATATTTTATTGTAATCACAAAACAAGTGGTATTCAATAAATAGAAAACACTGCGACTAGCCGAGGTTCGAACCCGTTTGTTTTGTCCGACGCTCAACCCCACGGGCCCCATACAATCCTAGAAAAAATCACGCCCCAGCAAAACTGGTTTTGTCCCGTAAATCAAAGGAATACAGATGAGGGTGCTTCAGAGCAAATTTTCATCCTCCTCCCCGTTGCTGTCACCAGAGGGGAGGAGGAGGGGACCATACAACCCTAAAAAGAAACACGAAACCCAGAAAAATAGGTTTTTGAACCGTGATCAAGGCATACGTGATGGGGTGTTTCAGAGCAAATTTTCTTTCCCCCCCCGTTGCTAGTACACCAGCGGGGGGGGGATAAAAATTTAGTTTGAACACCCCACACCACGATATTCTGGGGACACGGTACAACCCAGCTCTGCTAGGTGTTGTATATATAGGTCGCCACTCTGCTGTGGGGGAACATACTCGAAATGCAGGGAAACCCCATTATATAAGAAAACAGGGAAAAAGAGAAACACTGCAGCAGGGACTGGCCCATGCGAGGCAGGTTTCACTTCTCCGACCGGCTTAAAGCCAATCCCTTTAAACCCTGTCGGGTCGGGGTCACATTCACTTAAGGAGGAGCCGGCATCTGGCCTAGTAGACAAGCGTCAAGTCAAACTCACACCCCACCACCCACTCATGCATTTTTCTACCTATTTTAAAAACTACACAACGTGTACTTCTATGCGGTATCGGGAGTTTGTTCACCATCCACAACTCATTCCCAAACCCAGAGTTTTGTCATTAGAGCATCAGTTCCACCCTTTGGCTGTTAAAAAACTCAGGTATCACTCCTTTAAAAAAAAAATGTTAAAAGGGCAAACAAAATAAAAAACGGGAAAGGGTTTTTCAAATGTACAAAATAAAACGTAGGGACAAACAAAATAAAACCCCAAACAACATAAAACCAACACAAAAAAAACCAAACAACATAAAACCCAACAAAACATAAAAACCAACACAACATAAAACCAACAAAATAAAACCAACACAAAAGAGATAAGAAGAAAATGCTCAAAAAAAAAATGTTCCCAACACCCTCTTAAAATTTTTCCCCCCAACGGAAAAAAGTTTTTTTTTAAAATAAAATTATGTGGTGAGGAAGTGGGGCGCGCGGGTTTGGGGAAAAACTCGCATATAAAACACGCGCCCCAACACATCTCTAACTGACAACTGTTTTTTATGGGGGAAAAAAAAACAACCAGGCCATTAACTCAGTCCACATTAACATTAAAAGGTTTTCATGTTGTAAATATAAAAAAAAAAAACTAATTTGGTATCAAATTGACACCATTTTAATGCTAACTAACAGAGTAACTATGTAATTTTTTTACTTAAGGGGAAAATAGGATTCAAACATATTGTATAAACTCCCTGGGAGACTGTAATCTCCCGGGGGGGACTGTATATTCCCTGGGGAGACTGCATATCCCCTGGGGGACTGTATTCTCCCCGGGAGGGCTGTTTTTAAATTTTCCCGGGGGGACTGTAATCCCCGGGGGGAATTATATCTCCCGGGGGACTGTATATCTCCCTGGAGCTGTATATTCCCGGGGGGACTGTATACTCCCCGGGGACAATCTCCTGAGGGACTGTAATTCCCCGGGAGACTGTATATCTCCTGGGAGACTGATACTCCCTGGGAGACTGTAATCTCCCTGTGAGACTGTATATCTCCCGGGAGACTGTTATCTCCCTGGGGGGGTATATCTCCCCTGGGGGACGTTATTCTCCCCCGGGGGAAATGTATTCTGGGGGGGGCTGTATATCTCCGTGGGGACTGTATATCACCGGGGGGGGGGTGTATACCCCGGGGAGACGTATAAATTCCCCGGGGGACTTATATTTCCGGGGAGACTGTATATCTTCCTGGGGGACTGTATATCTCCCGGGAGACTGTATATCTCCCTGAGAGGGCTGATATCTCCCCCGGGAACGTATATCTCCCGGGGGGACTGATACTCCCCGGGAGACTGAAATCTCCCGGGGGGTGTATATTCCGGGGGGATGTATACTCCCGGGGAACTGTATTCTCCCTGGGAGACTTATACTCCCGGGGGGGCTGTATATCTCCCTGGGGGACTGTATATCTCCCGGGGGGGAAGTATATCTCCCGGGGAGACTGTATATCTCCCCGGGGGACTGTATATTCCGGGGAGCTGTATATCTCCCGGGGAATTTTTATCTCCCGGGGAATTGATATCTCCCCGGGGGCTCTGTATCTCCTGGGGGGATGTATATTTCCCGGGGAGATTTTTATCCCCGGGGAGACTGTATACCCCCCGGGGAGATGTAACCTCCCGGGGAGACTGTTATCTCCTGGGGAGACTGATATCTCCCCAGGGGACTGTATATCTCCCCGGGGGGACTGATATCTCCCGGGGGGGACTGATATCTCCCCGGGGGAAAATGTATATTCCCGGGGGGACTGTATATCTCCCGGGGAGCGTTAAATTCCCGGGGGAAAATTTTATATTTCCCCGGGGGACTGTATATCTCCTGGGGGGGGACGTAATTTTCCCGGGGGGACTTTATATCTCCCGGGGGGACTGTAACCCCCCGGGGGACTGTATACCTCCCGGGGGACTGTTTTTCCCCGGGGAGACTGTTATCTCCCCAGGGGACGTAATCTCCGGGGAGATGTAATCCCCGAGGGGGACTGTATATCTCCCGGGGGACTTTAAATTTTTCCTGGGAGACTGTATAATTTCCCGGGAGCTGTAATTCCCTGGAGATGTTATTTCCCGGGGGGACTGTATATCTCCCCGGGAGGGCTGTATACTCCCGGGGGGGGGGGACTGTATATCTTCCTGGGAGACTGTATATCTACCCGGGGGACTGTATATCTCCCGGGGGGCTGTATATCCATGGGGACGTATTCTTCCTGGGAAACTTATATCTCCTGGGGGAGGGGCGTATATCTCCCGGGGGGGACTGTTATCTCCCGGGGGAGATGTATATCTCCCCGGGAGGGGCTCTATATCCCCAGGGGAAGGGAATTTTTCCCCGGGTGATGTATACCTCCCCGGGGGGACTGTATACCCCCCCGGGAGACTGTATATCTCCCGGGGAGACTGATACTCCCCAGGAAGGGGCTGAATTTCCCGGGGAGATTTTAACTCCCTGGGAGAGTAACTCCCTGGGGACCGGTATCTCCCTGGGGTGTTTCTCCCGGGAAGACTGATATCTCCCGGGGGGAGGGGCTGTATATCTCCCGGGGGCGTATTCTCCCTGGGGGACTGTAATCTCCCCGGGAGACTGTTTTTCTCCCCCGGGAGATGTTATCACCGGGGAGACTGTTTATCTTTTCCCCGGGACACTGTTTTCTCACTGGGGGGAAAGTATATGTTCCCGGGGGGGGCTGTATTCTCCTGGGGGGACTGTATATTCCGGGGGGGACTGTATATCTCCCGGGGGGGAACTGTATATCTCCCGGGGAGCTGATATCCCCCTGGGGACTTATATCTCCCCGGGGGACGTATATTTCCCGGAGACTGTAATTCCCCCGGGGGACTGTAACCTCCCGGGGGGGCGTATACCTCCCGGGGAGATGTATATTCCTGGGGGGACTGTATAAATTTCCCCGCGAGATGTATTATCTCCCTGGGGGATTATATCTCCCGGGGAGATGTATATCTCCCTGGGGGACTGTAATCTCCCCGGGAGATGTAAATTTCCCCGGGAGACTGTATATCCCCTGGGAGCTGTATATCTCCTGGGGAGAAATGTAATTTTTCCCTGGGGACTGTAATCTCCCTGGGAGAGTATATCTCCCGGGGGGACGTATATCTCCCCGGGAGACTATATCCCACGAAGACTGTTTCTCCCCGGGAGATTTTTTATCTCCCTGGGAACTGTATATCTCCCTGGGAACTGTAATCTCCCTGGAGATGTATATTCCCCCGGGAGACTGATATCTCCCCGGGAATGTATTCTCCATGGGGGATGATGTCTCCCCGGGAGATGTAGTTCCCGGGGGGATGTATATCTCCCTGGGAGACTGTTACCCCGGGGGACTGTATATCTCCCGGGGGGAATGTAATTCCCCCGGGGGGGTATATTCCCGGGGGGAACCGTATTTCTTCCTGGGGGACTGTATATCCCCTGGGGGACGTATTCTCCTGAGGGGGCTGTATTTCTCCCGGGAGATTATTTCTCCCGGGGAGATTATATTCCCTGGGAGATGTATTCTCCCCGGGGAGACTGTAACTCCCCCGGGAACTGTTATTCCCCGGGGGGACTGTTATTCCCGGGAGACTGTATACTCCCGGGGGGACTGTATATCTCCCTGGGAGACTGTATATCTCCGGGGGGGACATATCCCCGGGGGATGTATATTCAAGGGGGGAAATGTATATCTCCCGGGGGGAAATGTATATCCCCGGGGAGACTGTATATCCCGGGGAGAAAGTAATCTCCCTGGGACTCTGTTCTCCCGGGGGGACGTATATTTCCCGGGGAGTGTATATTCCCGGCGAGACTGTTACCCCCGGGGAGACTTTACCCCCCGGGAGACTGTATATCCCTGGGGGGGATGATATCTCCCCAGGGGCTGTATATCTCCCGGGGGGAAATGTATATCTCCCGGGGGGATGTATACTCCCGGGGAGACTGTAATTCCCGGGGGACTGTATTCTCCCGGGGAGACTGTATATCTCCCGGGGAAAAATTTTAACCCCTGGGAGACGTATATCTCCTGGGAGACTGTAATTTCCCGGGGGGACTTTTTAAACTCCCGGCGAGACTGTATAATCCCGGGGAACTGTATACCTCCCGGGGAGAAATGTATATCTCCTGGGGGGACTGTATATTCCCAGGGGACTGTATATCTTGGGGGGACTGTATATTTTCCCCAGGGGGACTTATCCCGGGAGACTTATATCTCCCTGGGGGGGACTGTATTCTCCCCGGGAGACTGTATTTCCCTGGAGACTGTATATTTTTTGGGGAACGTATATCCCCTGGGGGACTGTATATCTCCCGGGGGGACTGTATATCTTCCCCGGGGAAATGTTAAAACTACGGGGAACTGTATATCTCCGGGGGCCCGTAAATTCACGGGGATGTTATCTTCCGGGAGCTGTAATCTCCGGGGGGGACTGTATACTCCCGGGGGGGACTGTATACTCCCGGGGAGACTGTTATCCCCTGGGAGACTTATATCTCCAGGGGACGTATATTTCCCGGATAGACTGTATACCTCCCGGGAGACTGTATACCTCCCGGGGGGGACTTATATCTCCTGGGGAACGTAAATCTCCCGAGGAGAGTATATTTCCCGGGGAAGTATATCTCCCTTTGGGAGACTGTATACTCCTGGGGGACCCTGTATCTCCCGGGGGACGTATATCTCCCGGGGAAAACTGTATATTCCCGGGGAACTTATATCTCCCGGGGGACTATATCTCCCCGGGGGGACTGTATATCTCCCGGGAGACGTTATCTCCCTGGGGAGACTGAAAATTTCCGGGGGGACTGTATATTCCCGGGGACACTGTAATCTCACTGGGAGACTGTATATTTCCTGGGAGACTGTATATTCCTGGGGAATGTATATCTCCCGGGGAGATGTATATTCCCCAGGAGACTGTA
Source organism: Cherax quadricarinatus (assembly GCF_026875155.1). NCBI lineage: Eukaryota > Metazoa > Arthropoda > Malacostraca > Decapoda > Parastacidae > Cherax > Cherax quadricarinatus. The sequence continues at coordinate 32,092,958 of NC_069447.1, read as the reverse complement.
TATCTCCCGGGGGATGTAATCTCCCTGGGAGACTCTTATCTCCCGGGGAGACTGATTTTTCCCGGGGGGAAATGTATTTCCCGGCGAGACTGTTACCCCCGGGAGAGTATCCTCCCGGGGAGACTGTAATTTTTCCGGGGAATGTTATATCCTGCGAACTGTAATCTCCCCGGGGGCTGTAATCTCCCTGGGGGACTGTATATTTTCCCCCGGGAGACTGTATTTCCCCGGGAGCTTATACTCCCTGGGAGACTGTATATTCCCCCGGGGAGATGTATATCTCCCTGGGGGCTGTATATCTCCATGAAGCGTTTCTCCCCCGGGGGATGTTATCTCCCTGGGAGTGTATATCTCCCCGGGGGGACTGTATATCTCCTGGGGTGTATATCTCCCGGGGGGACGTTATCTCCCGGGGAGATGTTATCTCCCGGGGAGACTTTTTCTCCCGGGGGGATGTATATCTCCCCGGGGGACTGTTATCTCCCTGGGAGACTGTAATCTCCTGAGAGTGTATATCTCCCTGGGAGACTGTATACTCCCCGGGGACTGTACTCCGGGGAACTGTTATTTTTCCCGGGAGACTGTATATCTCCCCGGGGGGACTGTATATCTCCCGGGGGGCTGTATACTCCCGGGGGGACGTATATCTCCCGGGGGGAAATGTATATTCCCTGGGAGACTGTTTATCTCCCTGGGGGGACGTTATCTCCGGGGGAGGGGCTGTTACTCCCTGGGGGGACTGTATATCTCCCGGGGGGGCTGTTCTCCCCGGGAACTTTACTCCCGGGGAGAGTGTATCTCCGTGGAATGTATATCTCCCGGGGAGCTGTATATTCCGGGGAGATTGTTTTTCCCCGGGAGACTCTAATCCATGGGGAGACTGTATATTTCCCGGAGACTGTATATTTCCTGGGAGACTGTATACCTCCCGGGGGCTGTTACCTCCCGGGGGGGAAAGTATATCTCTGGGGGGAAAGTATATCTCCGAGGAGACTGAAAATCTCCCCGGGGGGATTTATATCCCTGGGGGGCTGTATACTCCCTGGGGGGAGTTTCTCCCTGGGAGCTGTATATTCCCGGGAGCTGTATATCTCCCTGGGGATGTATATTCCCTGGGAGCTGATATCTCCCGGGGGGGAACTGATATCTCCCGGGGGGGACTGTATAATTCCCCGGGGGGCGTATATCTCCCCGGGAGACTGTTTAAAACTCCCAGGGAGACTGATTCCCCGGGGGGCGTATATCTCCCTGGGGCTGTATATTCCCGGGGGATGATATCTTCCGGGAGACGTATACTCCCCGGGAGACTTTATATCCCGGGGGCCGTATATTCATGGGAGACTGTATATCTTCCTGGGAGACTGTATATTCCCGGGGAGACTGTATATCTCCCGGGGGGACTGTTATTTTCCCGGGGGGGGGTGTATATCTCCCGGGGAGAAAGTATAGCTCCCGGGGGGACTGATACTCCCTGGGGGGACTTATATCTCCAGGGGACTGATATTTTCCCCGGGGGATGTTATTCCCGGCGAGATGTATACCTTCCGGGGAGACGTATACCTCCCGGGGGACTGTTTATCTCCTGGGGAGACGTATATCTCCCGAGAGACTGTATATTTTTTCCCGGGGGGACTGTTTATCTCCCCCGGGAGACTGTATATCTCCCTGGGAGACCCTATATCTCCCCCGTGAGTGTATACTCCGGGAAGACTGTATTTCCCTGGGAGACTGTATTTTCCCGGGGAGACTGTATATCTCCCTGGGGACGTATACTCCGGGGAGACTGTATATTCCCGGGGCACTGTATATCCACGGGGGATGTATAATTCCTGGGGAATGTTAACTCCTGGGGAGACTGTATACCCCGGGGAGCTGTATATCCCCGGGGGGAAATGATATCTCCCGGGGAGACTGATATTCCCTGGGAGACTTAATCTCCCGGGGAGATGTTATTTTCCCGGGGGGCTGTATATCCCCGGGGAACTGTATACCTCCCCGGGGGGACTGTAACCCCCCGGGGGAGGTTTTTTCTCCTGGGAGACTGTAATCTCCCGAGGAGACTGTAATTTCCCCGGGGGGACTGTATATTCCCTGGGAGACTGTATATCCCCTGGGAGATGATATCTCCCGGGGGGAAAACTGTTACTCCCGGGGGAGACTGTTATTCCCGGGGGAGACTGATATCTCCCTGGGAGCTCTATATCTCCCGGGGAAACTGTATATTTCCCGGGGAGACTGTAAATTTTCCCGGGGGGGACTGCATACCTCCCGGGGGACTGTTCCTCCCCGGGAGACTGATATCTCCTGGGAGATGAATCTCCCGAGGGGGACTGTATATCTCCCGGGGGAGACTGTATACTCCCGGGGGGAGGTTTTAATCTCCCCGGGAGATGTATATCTCCTGGGAGACTGTTATCTCCCCGGGGGACTTATTCTCCCTGGGGACTATTATCTCCCTGGGGGAAGTGTTTTCCCGGGAGACTGATATCTCCCCGGGGGGACTTATATCTCCCGGGGGGCTGTTTAAACTCCCAGGGAGATCTAATTACTCCTGGGGGGGAAATGTATATTTCCCGGGGAGACTGTATATCTCCCCGGACTGTTACCTCCCGGGAGACTGTAACCTCCCCGGGAGACTGTATATCTCCCGGGGAGACGTATGTTCCCCGGGGGATGTATATCTCATGGGGGACTTTAAAACTCCCTGGGAGACTGTAATTCCCTGGGAGGGCTTTTATTTCCCTGGGGGGACTTTATCTCCCGGGGGGGCGGATATCTCCGGGGACCTGTATATCTCCCTGGGAGATGTATATCTTCTGGGGGGACTGTATATCTCCCGGGGGACTCTATATCTCCGGGGAGACTGTTTTTTCCCGGGGGGACTGTTATCTCCCGCGGATGATACCTCCCGGGAGATGATACCCCCCGGGAGACTGTTTTCTTTGGGGAGGGCTGATATCTCCGGGAGATGTATTCCCGGGGGGGAAATGTATATTCCCTGGGGGGATGTTAATTTCCCCGGGAGATTATATCTCCCCTGGGAGACGTTAAAACTCCCTGGGGATGAATCTCCCTGGGAGACTTTTATCTCCCTGGGGGACTGTGTATCTCCCCGGGGAAAATGTATAATTTCCCCGGGGGGAATGTATAATTCCCCGGGGGGGAAATGTATACCCCCGGGGATCTTATCTCCCCCGGGGGACTGATATTTCCCGGGGGGGGCGTATATTCCCGGGGGAGAGTATACCTCCCGGGGGATATACCTCCCAGGGGGACTGTATATTCCGGGGGGACTGTATGTTCCCGAGGAGTGTATATCTCATGGGAGACTGTATATCTCCCTGGGAGCTGTTATCTCCCTGGGGGACTGTATTCTCCCCCGGGGACTGTTATTCCCGGGGGGGACTGTTTACTCCGGGGGCACTGTATATCTCCCTGGGGACTGTTTTTTCCTGGGGATTGTATATCTCCCGGGGGGGATGTTATCTCCCGGGGTGACTGATATTTCCCGGGGAAAATGTATATCTCCCGGGGGGACTGATATCTCCCTGGGAGACTCATATCCCCGGGGGGACGTTATTTCCCAGGGAACTGTATACTCCCGGCAGTTTTAAACCCCCGGGGAGACGTATACCCCCCGGGGAGACTGTATATTCCTTTTTAACGAATTATTTTGGGAGTATGGTAGGGGAGTAAATGATAATTCTTCGGAGGCTTTTATTTTATTGTTAAATAGTGGTGGGTACAAGGCTTTTGTGTTTGTGCCCCCGGCCCCGGGGGACATGCCCACGAGAGAGACTGGGAGGCCTGGTTTGTGCAGGCCCCTGTGAGAGTAGGGTGAGGCAAGTTGGGGATACTGAAGTGGCAAGGCCTATAGGTGGCAGCACCCGCATGGGTGAAATATGAACTAACTGGGAGACAGCAGGGGGGTCGTCAGACGTACAGGTGTCTACATATTTTCTCGGGCCCCCTACCGCGGGGGTCGTCCCGACACGACAAAAGGTGGTAAAAAAAACCCGGTCTTCTCTCTAGGAACAGGGCACGAACACAAAAAAAAAAACATAATATACATATGGACAGAAAAAAAAAACTTCCTACAGGGAGGGGGGGAAAAAAAAAAAATGTGGGGTGTGCTAAACTCGTGGGGCAAAGGGGGTTTGAGAGCTCGAGGGATCACGCATCCTTCCTGCGTCTGGACAGATACGCAACACGGGAACATTTGCTGCGGCTGGCTGGACTAACGGGTACGGTCTCCCCTGGAACGGTTTTAAGCTTCGAAGAGTCGTGCAGGGTTTTTACTCAACCTTGGGCAGACATGTGGTGCCGTGAGGGGCTCGAAAAAAATCGGGAATGGAAAAGGGTTCTGGGAAGCGACTCAGAAGGACACTTCTCGACTGGGACTGTCGTGGGGGTCACGCCGGCGAGCGTGGGAGCGGTTGTGGGCGAGTGCGGGGGAAAGCGGGCGAAACGGGAGTCGTAACATCATACACCAGATGCAGTGAGGAGTAGCAGTAAGTGACATTTCTTTGTGCGGCTGCTAGAAGCTTGAGACACCCGGGGGACACAAAAAGGTCATTCTCCGGCAGTTGGAGTTATGCAGAGGTTAGCTAAGCTCCCCAGACTTGTTCCTCTACATATTTAATTTACCCCCGGTCTGGAGGTGAAATGAAACAAATCTTATGGGAAACTAGAGGACGATTCGCAGAACAACCGAGGGCGGCATAAAAGCTTTTGTCAAGAGGCCGGTCATCGGGGGTGTCTTGACATCACTGTCAAAAAACATGGTCAAAGGGACTTTCACATGGTGCTACTCAGGTCTGGCTCAGACCTATGGACACAGGAAACTTTAAAAACAAACTGCGGTACACGGTACACTAACTTGAGAACAGACTGAGAGGAATTTAAATTAAAACACGACATATATTTTCTCTCAAATTTCTCGACAATACTGAAAAATTACTAAAACAATCTGTGACATGTGATGTCAGGGGTGGGAAAGTCCCCGAGGTGACGTCAGCGGGCTGTGCGTCAGCAGAATCTCGAGGGGACGCAGGCAACATCGTGACGTCATGAAATCGGGGGAGCATCGTCGGTGACGTCAAAAGTGGTGGGGCAGACCACAGCATGGGCCCGGGAATCTGGCAAAACCTTTGCTCGTGGTTACGTACACCCCCCCACACCCAGTGGGTCGTGATCAGTGGTGTCGTGATCAGTGGGGATGCTGATCCACGTAGTTCAAGGGCCTCGGGCACTCGGATCAACTTGGCAATGAATTCCATGGAAAAAAGCAGAAAAAAACAGCAGAGGGGAAAGGGGGAGTGGTGATGGTGTATGGTATCTGGTGGCGAGGGCGTGGGTGAGTGTTTGGGAGGGCGGGACTGGCCCTTCCCCCTTTCCCCCACCCACAAAAAAACGTGGGGAAGCTCACACTGGATGCAGAAATGCCACAAAAAATCACCTTGGCTTGCTGAAACAGTGTGCTGGCTGAACAACAACAGAACATACAAGTGACGTGAACACGGATCGAGAAACAGCGTGGGACATGTGCGGGATCATGGGGAAAGCCACTTACAATTCTCGAAGGGAAAATTTGGTAAATTTCGGGTGGATCCTGCTTGTACCTGGTTGGATCTGAAACGGCAACAGACACAGGAAACTCGTTGAGGACGGATGCTTTTGTATGGGATGATGAAATGAAAATGACTTCACCCTCTTCCTTTTCCCCACTTTTGGGGAAACCATGCTGCGACCACCCTGGTACCCAAATTTTAAAAAAAAAAAAAAAGAATTATTTGGTGTTTGGTAGAAAAGGGGGTAAATGATAAGTCTTCGGAGGCTTATTGTTTTTGTTAAAAAAGTGGGGGGTAACCCGGTTGTGTGTTTGTGCCCAGGGCCCGGGGGGGGGCCATGCCCACTAGAGAGAGCTGGGAGGCCTTGTGTCTTGCTGCTAGGCCGTGTAGAGGGGGAGGGGGGAGGCAGTTGGGCATTTTGAAGTGGCAAGGCCTATAGGTGGCAGCACCCGATGGCACAAATATGAACTAAGCTGGCAGACGATGGGCTGTCTGTGAAGCAGTACAGGCTGTCTACTCCCGGGGAGACGTTATCCCCCCGAGGAGACTGTATATCCCCAGGGAGATGTATATCTCCCTGGGAGATGTAATCTCCCGGGAAAATGTATATCTCCCTGGGGGATGTACCTCCCCGGGGGAGTTTATAACCCCCGGGGAGACTGTATATCTCCCGGGGGGGTGTATAAACTCCGGGGACATGTATATCTCCCGGGGGAAAATGTTATCTCCCGGGAGACTGTATATCTCCGGGGGGAATAATATCTCGGGGAGGCTGTATTCTCCCGGGAGACTGTATATCTCCACGGGGAAGACTTTTTTTTTCTCCCAGGGAACTATATTTCTCGCGGGGAGACTGTAATCTCCCCGGGGATAAATTTTCCTCCCGGGGAGGGGCTGCATATCCCCCCCGGGGGGGAATGTAAATTTTTCGCGGGGAGACTGATACTCCCCAGAGACTGTATATCTCCCGGGGGACTGTTATTTCCCGGGGGGGAGGATACTCCCGGGGGGAAAAGTAATCTCCCTGGGGATGTTTTAACTCCCGGGGGGAAAGTATATCACCCGGGGGGGACTGTATATTCCCGGGGGGACTGTAATTCCCGGGGGGCGTATATCTCCCGGGGGGACATATATCTCCCTGGGAGACTGTATATCTCCCGGGGAGACTGTAATATCTCCCGGGAGACTGTATATCACCCGGGGAGGACTATATATCTCCCGGGGAGACTGTATATCTCCCGGGGGGAGACTGTAAATCCCCCGGGGGAGACTGTATATCTCCCGGAAGACTATATATTCCCTGGGAGACTGTAATATCTCCCGGGGAGACTATATATCTCCCTGGGAGACTATAACCCCCGGGGAGACTGTATATCTCCCGGGGAGACTGTATATCTCCCTGGGAGACTGTATATCCCCCCTGGGAGACTGTATATCTCCCCAGGAGACTGTGATAGAGAGACATTAAGAGAACAAGAACAACTCACAGGTAAGGACCCACTAGCGTTGAGGGGTAAAAGTCTACCTGGATTATACTTGGAGAGAGTTTCGGGGTCAACGCCCCTCGGCCAGGTCTGTCACCAGACCTGATTTGTGGATCAGGGGCCTAATCAACCAGGCTTTATGTTGGTACTAATCCCTCTAGGGAAATTTTTAAGTGGGGATAGTTGAATGATAGATGGGGGGGGGGGGGGGTGGCATCAACAACAGTCACACTGACTTAGTCATGTCCAGTGTTTAAGAGAAGTATCTGCTATATTCTGAGTGATAAAAATATTCTATTATGTTGATTATAGGCATTTAATACATTTAGTCATGATCTATCGCTGTTTTTGAGAAAGATCCATCGCACGCCAGATGTGTGCCCCGCGCGCGCGAGCGTGTGTGTGTGTGTGTGTGTGTGTGGTGTGTGTGTGTGTGTGTGTGTGTGTGTGTGTGTGGTGTGTGTGTGTGTGGGGTATGTGCGTGTGTGTGTGTGGTGTGTGTGGTGTGTGTGTGTGTGTGTGTGTGTGTGTGTGTGTGTGTGTGTGTGTGTGTGTGTGTGTTGTTGGGGTGTGTGTGTGTGTTGTGTGTGTTGTGTGTGTGTGTACTCACCTATTTGTACTCACGTATTTGTGGTTGCAGGGGTCGAGTTACAGCTCCTGGCCCCGCCTCTTCGCTGATTGCTACTAGGAGTGTGTGTGTATGTGTGTGTGTATGTATGTGCGTGTGCATGTGTGTGTGTGTGTGTTTGTGTGTGTATGTGTGTGTGTGTGTGTGTATGTGTGTGTGTGTGTGTATGTACTCACCTATTTGTACTCACCTATTTGTGGTTGCTGGGGTCGAGTCTTAGCTCCTGGCCCCGCCTCTTCACCGGTTGCTACTGGGCCCTCTCTCTCCCCGCTCCATGAGCTTTATCAAACCTCGTCTTAAAACTGTGTATGGTTCCTGCCTCCACTACGTCATTTTCTAGGCTATTCCACTGCCTTACAACTCTATGACTGAAGAAATACTTCCTAATATCTCTCTGACTCATTTGTGTCTTCAACTTCCAATTGTGGCCTCTTGTTTCTGTGTCCCCTCCATGGAGCATCCTGTCTTTGTCCACCTTGTCTATTCCACGCAGTATTTCATATGTCGTTATCATGTCTCCCCTGACCCTCCTGTCCTCCAGTGTCGTCAGGCCGATTTCCCTTAATCTTTCTTCATAGGACATTCCCCTTAGCTCTGGAACTAACCTTGTCGCAAACCTTTGTACTTTCTCTAGTTTCTTGACGTGCTTTATCAAGTGCGGGTTCCAAACAGGTGCTGCATACTCCAGTATGGGCCTGACACACACGGTGTACAGTGTCTTGAACGATTCCTTACTAAGGTATCGGAATGCTGTTCTCAGGTTTGCCAGGCGCCCATATGCTGCAGCAGTTATCTGATTGATGTGTGCTTCCGGAGACATGCTCGGTGTTATACTCACC
>NC_069447.1:32059115-32081437 GCF_026875155.1 Cherax quadricarinatus | reverse complement strand
AAAAATTATATATATATATTTTTCTGTAAAAAAATTGCAAACGAGCGATCAGTAATGCAAAACAAGTCACTAGGGAATGCAAACGTAGCAACAGTAGTTATTTGGTGTGTGCTGATTGTTAAGTTATAGGTTGCGACTTGTTTTGCATACAAGCAACACAGTTCATTAATCTTCCAGCAAGTCAAGAACCATGTCTGGGAACTGCATACATTTTATTCAAATTCCGTTGCCTTGTGAGTACTGAATTCTGGAAGTCAGCTATGATTCATGCTCCGATTTTAACATCTCATAAGACCATGATAAGCCAGTGGAAGGCTTCTGTCATACGACCAAAGCTCCAGTGGCGGGTCATTATATGACAAAGACCTGCGTCAGGAAACACTTGTCCTGTTTCCTGACGAATCTTGCCTAATCTAACCTAATTTAATTTTTTATTCAATATTTTTCCAAAATTAAAAGTGCAAGGAACCTAGGGCAATATTTTTTAATCACATACAAAGAAATCATGGCAACACACGCAAAACAAAAAAAAAAAAATAAAAAAAAATAACGCAATAACCATAACGTTAAGAATCCCTCGAAATTCAGTGGTTACCCTGATGCCTCATTTTCTCATTCAGCTAATTTATCTTCGGCTGAATATTGATAGAGAGAGCAGATCATGGTGTGAATCAAGACCATCTCTTTTTTTATATATTTTTATTTAGAAACACAGTATACATCATACATGTTGTGATACATAATGACCTAACAAGAAAAAGTAAGCAACAATATAAGAAAACCTAGAACTAAACAGAGGACAACCTACACCTGAACATTCCTTAACCAAAAAAAAAAAAAGCTACAACACAAAACTGGTTCTCTTATTCATATCTTGTATAAAAACTTTATATACTAAACATTAATTATACACTAATGTCTTTTACTCACAATTGTGTTGTATAGTAACATTTTATGTACATAGACATTCGAAGACTAAAATCCCCAATACAATATTTTCGAAGAGACTAATATCACCCCCCACATCCATATACCCTAACAAAAACATCTTATGCAACATTGCATACACTAGAATAAATGATAAGTTATAAGAAAAAAAAATTCTATGATATATGCCTCCTCTCAACACACACAAGGTACACAGTATGAACAGTTTGAAAAATATCCCCTTAATCCATATGCGTATATATATTCCTATCTCATTAACCTCCAATCAGAGATGAGCACTTAACAGGGCAACGTTCAATGCCGTCTCCTACAACATAGAACATTCTAAACTGACAAGGTTGACATAAACAGTAAGTACATGATCTTGGTGCACGCGGGCACCTCGCTCTTACTACAGTAGTAAAGTAGGATAAGAATCATACATTAGTCTCTGGGGCAACGAAACAAAAAACCCCGCTTCTTTCACAACACAAAAAATTCTGTGCACATTATTATCAAAATATCTTCCATTTGGTCCCTCTGTGAAAAGTATCGAAGAGGACACCTTGGCAGAACCTGCAGAATCGAGTAAAACATACTAATGAAACCTCCACCTCGCTCCCAGACGCCCCATTTCAATAACAGGACACATCACACACACACACACACACACACACACACACACACACACACACACACACACACACACACACACACACACACACACAGACACACACACACACACACACACACACACACACACACAGACACACACAGACACACACACACACACACACACACACACACACACACACACACAGACCCACGCACACAACACACTCACACACACGCACACAAAAGCTCCCATAAAGACAGTCTTACATCATGTTAAAAGGTATCGGTGAGTGAGAATCGGTTGACCACTGCCAAAACCCAGAACCATTCACTCAGGAAAGACTGTCAATCGACAGAAGCTATACCTTGGGTTCCTGTGCTATGCAACGTCTATAATATCTTTTCATACTGAAACCCCCTGTGAACTATGAAGGAATACAAACGTCTAGTCTCGAGGACAACTGGCTTCGTCCTCATCCTAGGAACATGATGCAAATGTTGTCTCATATATACCACTGTTGCAGCCACCATCATTCTCCGATAACTCTCTGGAAAAAGAGTAACCCACTGGCCCCCATATAAGCTCCTATTCCTACCCACCGACCTGTAAAAACTGCCCGCTAAAGCCTTGATTCTGACATTACCCCCCATCTCCCTCATTCCCCAAGAAACATACAAAAAATCAACCATTATATACCTTAATGCCCTCGCTGCCTCACGAGACACTCCTCCCACGTCTAAAAGTAAAGCCCTGAGGACCCCCTCCCCCCCCCAGTAACCCAAAAACACCCCTTAACCACACCCATACATTTTCCAAAAAAGGACAAAAATACACCACATGGAAGGCATTTTCCATGTCACCACATTGCCCACATGACACCTCACTCACATATCCCATCTGCTTCAACACCTCTTTTGATGCCAGTGTACCCATAAGGAATCTGTACACCACTTCTCGCACCCTTGCAGGAATTCTTAACTTTCGAAATTCCTCCCATATTACCTCCCATTCATATGTGGGGAAGACAGCCACCCCTTGCAGCATCTCCCGATGATACTCAACTCCCACCAGCCTCCCTATGTGCAATCGCTGCACATCTCGAACCCTTAACATATACCACAACATATCCTCACACACTTCCAGGCCCCTCCCACTCCACCAACAAGGAACGTCCCTCATCACCTCCCCCACACGCCGCCGCCTGACCTTCCCCTCTGAGGTATCACATCTTGACAAATTGCCCTCACCCTGGGCCCCAATGCCAACAAACCCAATCCCCCCTGACGCACCCCAGTCATTACTACGTCACGTCCCAACCACGCCCTCCCATAACCCCATATGTACCTTAACGCCCTCCTTTGGATGTCTATTACATCACAATCCCTCAAGGGATATACTACCGCCACTCCCCAAACCTTACTGTATACCAACGAATTCACGACCACTGCCCTTTGATGCAACGTAACATCTCTGGCCCGAAGGCCATGTAGCCTACCTAACCGCCTGTGAATTAACCCTTCTACTGTCCTGCCTATCCACTGTGTACCAAATCCCACAAATCTTGATCCGTTCCACGACATTCCATCCAAACCCCTGACCCAATCTCACGCCTACCCAAGTGCCCACCTCTAACAACATCGACTTGCTTTTGTTCACCCTCATTCCCATTATGGCCCCAAAATTCTCGATGACTCTACCCACCCTTGAAAAATCCTCCTTTCCACTAAGTAAGATCATCATATCATCAACATAACCCACAACTCCCCCTTCATTCCCCTCAGCACCCGCCCCAAACAGCTCTCGGGCTACGAGCTCATAAAATGGATTCTGTACACAAGCAAATAACAGCTGTGAAAGTGGGCAACCCTGCCGCAAACCCCTCTCCATACGAATCTCACAACCTAACCGATTGTTCACCTGCACCTGCATCTTCACCCCCCACATACAATGCATCCACCCACCCTACCACCTTGGCTCCAAAACCCAAACCACTCAAGCATTCACGCAAAAACACTCTGTCCACACTATCATACGCATTCTCCCAATCCACACCTAGAACCCCCCCCTCCACAGCCCTCTAAGAAATCCCTTATGTGCCCATGTCCTTCCTGCATACTCCTCCCTGGAATTCCAAACTGACCACAGTGTAAGAGCGATCCCAGAACCGCCTTCATTCTATTCCCTAAAATCTTTGTGAACACATTATAGTCCTCACACATTGAGGAAATCGCCCAGAAAGCACTCAGCACCTGCGCCCCTTCCTTCTTCGGTACTAATACTACTATGCCCGTACATTGTGACTCACCCATTCTCTGCCCATCTAGCATATTGTTCAAAACCCCAACAAAACAATGCCTCATGCACCCCCAATGAGCCCTATAAAAATCGATAGGCAAACCATCAATCCCTGTCGCCTTACCTGTGCTCATGCCAAAGACAGCCTTCACCACCTCAGCCTCACTAATATCAGCCTCCAACCCCCCCTATCCTTTTCTCCTATAGCATTATGAACCCCCCTACCGAAAGACTCCTGCCAGGCGCCTCCCCTCCCACACTCCATTTTCCCCTGAACCATTCATCGGCATAAATGCTCATACTCTCAGTGGAGGCGAGGACCACACCTTCTGGGTAATTCCCCACCCCTGCACTAGTCACTAATTGCAATAACGTGGTCACTCTCCTACGTTCCCTAAACTTATGCAAAACATACCCAGTCGGTTATCTCCCCACAACACGTCGTCCAACTCTGAATGAAAACTTACCGCATCAAAACGTTCATTATGAATCTCCTCAATCCTACCTCGAAATAATGCGATCTCTTCACCCCCTCCCCCTCCCGTAACATGCCTGCAACTGTCCTTCCAAATAATTCTGCAATCCATATCTCCATCTTGCTTCCTCATGTCCCTTGACCCTATAAAAATCCGCAATCCCAGGTTTCGCCTGCAACTCCCACCAGTCTATAAGCTCCATAGCCTGATCCCTAGCACCCCAAAACCCATTCCACCACTCCTCAAAACCCCTTCCCCCACCCTCCCCCCTGAGCAGCCGCACATTCAACTTCCAATAGCCGGGGTAAATATGCACAGCACCCTCCCACGACAGATGACAGATCTACTATCACCGCCCTATGATCCGAGAAACCCACATCAAATGTCTGCACCCTCCCTACCTCCAGTCCCTGCATGACGTAAATTCTGTCTAGTCTTGCAGCGTACCCCCTACGTACGAACGTGCGCTCCACCATATAACCTCCCCCCCCTGCAACATCTACGACACCCACGTCCCTCAACACATCCCTCAGAACACTTAAAACACAATCCCCCCTCCTTGGTTCAACATCTCGGCCCAGAATAACACAATTCCAATCCCCACCAATGATCGTGATGGCAGACAATCCTCGCAGATGATACAATACGCCTTCCCTCACAAAATCCGCCTTTACCCTTGTATTGCTCGACACTGGCACATACACTCCAATGAAACATGCCCTTCTATCACCCCATACGCCATCTACCCGCACAACCCTTCCCCCTGCCTCCTCCCAACCCGTGACACGCAAGGGGCTGGTCTCCTTTATCGCTATTGCCCCCCCCCTTTTAACAGCCGAGCACAACTAACATACAACTTAAACCCATTCAACACCAACTCACTTCCAATCTTATGATTGTGTTCCTGCAAGAAACACACGTCCACCTGAAATCTACGTAAAAACCATACCAACCACACAGTTTTGATCTCAGCCTTGAGACCGTTCACATTTAGGGTGACGCACGTGAAGGTTACAAGAAGGGCGGCTTCCCTCGATGCCGCTGTGGCTTGCCTACCACAAGACCATCTCTTGCTTGTGTTCTACACATCCAAACAAGGAAATCCTGCCATACACGAGCAAAGGGAAAACCTGGCTGCTAGTATAGTTTCTCTCAAGAGGATCGAGCCTCCGCAATTAAATTACCGTCCAATAAGCCTGACCTTACCAGTAGGCAGATTATTAGCATAAACTATAGCCGATATAATAAGCCAGGTTGAACTAAATTTGATTAACAAGTCCCAGCACAGTTTGATTATCATCTGTGTGTCTGCCAAACTGCCAGAAATACTTGTAACCAAGCTTAAGCCTGGATACTACATCAGTCAATATGTTTACATTGCAAGTAGTAGTCTGGTAAGAACTACAATATAAAACAGCGTAAATCTTCATTATCACAAGACAATTAAAAAAAATGTATAAAAGAGACATATGTGTAGCATTAAGTAAGTTTATAAGGAAACGCTTCGTCCACCAGAAGCTTTATTATTGAGATAAACTCCTGCGTGGTGAAGCGATGTTGTAATAAAAGTTTGATGTGTCTTTACCTAGGTGTCGGCTCTTCTATCCCAGGGTAGGAACCTCTCAGCTAGGATCGTAATGTCCTTGGGTAGGTGCAGTTTCCACACCGATGTGGAAACTGGTGACTAGTGAAGGACGTTCTTACGTTTGCTAGTCTGGTGTACTCCGCTCATATTATTCGATTTGTATGTTTGGAGTGACAGATGAGGTAAGATGTCCACTCCCAAGATGATTTTACCTTAATCCAGATCAAGGACTAGCTATGAGAAGTCTTGGTAACCTGTCCTTAGCCTCCTACAGCCCCAGAGCAACCCAACAAAAAATTTATCATTTCCCCCGTGTATGGGATAAGTCATCCTGAGAAATTATAATTACCGAACAATAGGAGCTCCAGCTATTGATGGAGAAAAGTCACAGGTTGGAGCACAAGCTTTCATTGAAACAACGTTTGGTTCTGTGTCCAGCTTTATCAAGTTATGACTACTGCTATCGTGTAGAATAGCGAACCCGTACACCTTGCTGTTCCTACAATGTTACAGTCATACAGATTAATGAAGACGCACAATACGGGTGTTCTCGGATTTGTTCAGTTAAAACGTACATTGTCTCATACACAAAAGTGTGTAGTAGTAGTTACTAGTTGTCATGGGCACTTGTCGATAGACACTTGAATTGTTGAGTGTGGTGTAGGTGGTAGTGTAGTGGGGATAGTGATAGTGTAGTGGTGTTGGTGGTAGTGTAGTGGTGTTGGTGGTAGTGTAGTGGTGTTGGTGGTAGTGTAGTGGTGTTGGTGGTAGTGTAGTGGTGTTGGTGGTAGTGTAGTGGTGTTGGTGGTAGTGTAGTGGTGTTGGTGGTAGTGTAGTGATGTTGGTGGTAGTGTAGTGGTGTTGGTGGTAGTGTAGTGGTGTTGGTGGTAGTGTAGTGGTGTTGGTGGTAGTGTAGTGGTGTTGGTGGTAGTGTAGTGGTGTTGGTGGTAGTGTAGTGATGTTGGTGGTAGTGTAGTGATGTTGGTGGTAGTGTAGTGGTGTTGGTGGTAGTGTAGTGGTGTTGGTGGTAGTGTAGTGGGTTGGTGGTAGTGTAGTGATGGTATAGTGTAGTGGTGTTGGTGGTAGTGTAGTGATGTTGGTGGTAGTGTAGTGATGGTGGTAGTGTAGTGATGTTGGTGGTAGTGTAGTGTTGGTAGTATAGTGGTGTTAGTGGTAGTGGAGTGTAGTGGTGTTATTGGTAATGTAGTGGTACTGGTAATAATGTAGTGGTGTTGGTGATAGTATAGGTAGTGTAGTGGTATTGGTAGTAATGTAGTGGTGTTGGTGATAGTATAGGTAATGTAGTGGTATTGGTAGTGGTGTTGGTGATAGTATAGGTAGTGTAGTGGTGTAGTATAGGTAGTGTTAGTGGTGATAGTATAGGTAGTGTAGCGGTGATAGTATACGTAGTGTAGCGGTGATAGTATAGGTAGTGTAGTGGTGATAGTATAGGTAGTGTAGTGGTGATAGTATAGGTAGTGTAGTGGTGATAGTATAGGTAGTGTAGTGGTGATAGCATAGGTAGTGTAGTGGTGATAGTTATAGGTAGTGTAGTGGTGATAGTATAGGTAGTGTAGTGGTGTTGGTGGTAGTATAGGTAGTGTAGTGGTATTGGTAGTAATGTAGTGGTGATAGTATAGGTAGTGTAGTGGTATTAGTAGTAGTGTAGTGGTGATAGTATAGGTAGTGTAGTGGTATTGGTAGTAGTGTAGTGGTGATAGTATAGGTAGTGTAGTGGTATTGGTAGTAGTGTAGTGGTGATAGTATAGGTAGTGTAGTGGTATTGGTAGTAGTGTAGTGGTGATAGTATAGGTAGTGTAGTGGTATTGGTAGTAGTGTAGTGGTGATAGTATAGGTAGTGTAGTGGTATTGGTAGTAGTGTAGTGGTGATAGTATAGGTAGTGTAGTGGTATTGGTAGTAGTGTAGTGGTGATAGTATAGGTAGTGTAGTGGTATTGGTAGTAGTGTAGTGGTGATAGTATAGGTAGTGTAGTGGTATTGGTAGTAGTGTAGTGGTGATAGTATAGGTAGTGTAGTGGTATTGGTAGTAGTGTAGTGGTGATAGTATAGGTAGTGTAGTGGTATTGGTAGTAGTGTAGTGGTGATAGTATAGGTAGTGTAGTGGTATTGGTAGTAGTGTAGTGGTGATAGTATAGGTAGTGTAGTGGTATTGGTAGTAGTGTAGTGGTGATAGTATAGGTGTGTAGTGGTATTGGTAGTAGTGTAGTGGTGATAGTATAGGTAGTGTAGTGGTATTGGTAGTAGTGTAGTGGTGATATTTATAGGTAGTGTAGTGGTATTGGTAGTAGTGTAGTGGTGATAGTATAGGTAGTGTAGTGGTATTGGTAGTAGTGTAGTGGTGATAGTATAGGTAGTGTAGGTGACACTAAAAAATGTGTATTTTGGATACTCGTAGAAATTTCATCTTAACATCCCCTTGCTGTGTATACCTGGAGAGGATTTCGGGAGTCAGTGCCCTCTCGGCTCGGTCTGAGACCAGGCCTCATGGTGGACCAGGGTCTGAACAACCAGGCTGTTACTGCTGACCGCACGCAAACTGACGTACGAACCACAGCCCGGCTGGTCAGGTACTGACTAGGTGCTTGTCCAGCGCCTTCTTGAAGACAGCCAGGGGTCTATTGGTAATCCTCCTTATGTATGCTGAGAGGCAGTTGAACAGTCTTGGGCCTCTGACAGTGGTGGACCTTTAGTGGACGTTTGTTAAATGAATGTGGTGAAACCCAAGCTATTGTAGGTCAGCAGATGCTTAACAACTGAACGGTTCGTTATCTCGTTAAAACCCGTTTTAGGAGACACTCTTGTTTCCTGATAAACAAAACACCACCTTCTGGTAATATCAACTCTATCTTTAACTGCTTCAAAATCCAAGTATCACGATCTAATTGTATGAAATCCCTTGGAGACAACCCAGTACGAGATAGCGCAGAAGAGGAAGTGGAATATAAACAGGTGAGTAACATATGCACTGATAGCTGGATGCAGCTTCACACACGGTAAACGTGAGTGATCATACCATGATGTGTGAACCATGGTGAGCATCAGTCTTCCCAGCCTCACCTTCACCCTGCCACTCTTGAACATGGTCTTACACAAGGCTCGTCCACTGACACATTTTCATGCTGCAACTAATTAAAACTAATCCCTACATTGAAAATAAGACTGGACGATGTTTCTGTCCGTTCTGGTCAGCTGCCAAGATTCATGACTGTTAATGGTCCAGGAATGATCGAAACGTCGACCAGTTCTCACTTCGAGCTATGGAGGTTGTAACATGCAGGTGTGTGGTCAACCCTGCCAGTGATTATCATTGACGAACTTAACGTCTGTATTGTTATATTGATACCGTGCCAGCAAGTCACTTTATGCTATAATAATAATAATAATAATAATAATAATAATAATAATAATAATAATAATAATAGGCTGTCAACTAAACAGTATTTCAGCCATAAGACGGCATAGCCGACTGTTCTTATCAAAGTTTTTCATTATTTTTTCTGTATCTTGTATACATCTTGTTATATTTATTAATGGTTCAGGAGAGCATCGCCTCTGTGACCCGATCTCGCACTAGTCCTCCTGAATTATCGGGAATGAAGTTTATTAAAAAGTATACAGGAAAATAAAGCTAAGTGTATAGTAGATGTAACTAAAAGTTTGTAAGATTTACCTGTTATCTTACATATTCATGAGACAAAGAAAAGACCAACAATCGTGCCAGAGTGTAGAAAGTTTAACAAGCTGACTACCAACCCACTGTTAGTCATCATTTATGTGGAGTTAGAGAGTGATATTCAAATTCAAATTCAAATTCAAAGTTTATTCTCTAAGGATTACAATGCTGAGTTTACAGAATTTGGTTACTGTGTGGTTTACATGTAGCAAAATAATGATTACAGAGTGTACCACTAGAACACCTAGCATGGCTAGGCATTTCGGGCATATGTACATATGTATCTATTTAATAAATTTAAAGCAATACTGCTAGTTAGATCTTACAGACAAATTCAATTTAGCGCTTCAACAAGTTGATTTAAGTTTACTAGTCTTGAAGTCTACTTAATAAGTCCGACCTTGCAACCTCCTCGATAATTCTGGTTTGGTTTTGTATAAACTTTTTCTTTTATCCTTGTGATTATTTATCATATTGTGTCTAATATTTATGGTTAGGCTTTGAATCATACTGTTAATATTAGTAACAGTTCATTTGCTTTAGTTACTGTTATTATTACATTACTTCAGCATTTGGTTCACTACTGAACTGACCTGAGTTCAGTTGTGGGCAAGACATTTGTGCAGATCATCTTATACCTGCCCCAGTTCATTTAGGTATAAGTTTGTTTGTTAGGCTACTCTTCTGGGTCTGATCCCGAGTAAAGTTTACGTAAAGTCCACAACAAAAATAAGCCACAACTGCTACACCCTCAGGTTATTGCGGGTTATTAATTCAAAGAAAGTCTTCTGCAACTGTAGCTATATTCATTATGAAATGAATAGCGCTTATAAACAGTCATTGTGACTAGGCTGCTGGTTTCTACACATCTGTACACACACTGGAATTTTAAAAGCAGTAGCAGAAATAAAACACGGTGTGTACTAAGTTGGTACTTTCAGCAGTTCTTGAGTAATGAATGATAAAGCTGCCACTCACATGGGTATCACATGTAAATCTCTTTTATAGTTATAGACTGTTTTAAAGCGCTCATCTAATGAAGAATAAAACTCAGCATCGTGGGTGAAACAATTTGCTAATGACCCACAGAGGACTCATAACAACGTTGTTGGTCCGTCCTAGACCATTTTCAAGTCACTTAACTAAACTTTGCCGCCTTGGGTGGTACAGAAGATCTGATATGAGCGCATGGACTACTCCGCTGCCTCCCTCCTAACCTCATTACCTACTCCTCCACCTGCCCTTCCCCCCCATCCCCAACACACCTGATCTCCACCCAGGACTTGAAGCACCAAGATTAAGGAGCAGTTAGGTAAGTTTTTACGGAGAGTGACCTCTTATGTCTGTTCAACACCCGCCAGCCCCCGTCACTGACTTACAACAGTAGCTGGTGTTCACAAGGGCGGGCATCCCCTCCTTACACTACGCGTACTGCTGTGCCTCCGTCAAGGTGCCTTTATGCTGGTCAAATAATTCTAACCTGAAGAATTTGAATTATCATCCCCTTTCTCATTAAACTTGATTGCCTCCCATACCCCGGGTTTATCGCTTCATATGGCTATTGTAATTAGGTTATGCCATAAATTGTCTCATTTTTAAGTGGATAAAGGATTAAATTGAAGTGGGAGCTTCGTGATCAGGTATATTTTTCATAAACTTTTAGAAAACAGAGGAGACTGGACTTTTATTAACCTTGTGTGATTTCTTTGCCCATTAGTGTGGGTATGAGTCAGCGTGCGTCGTTGTGCTCCGGGTTTTCTCGTGTTTTCACGGTCGCTCTTACGTGCTAGAACTTTAATTTGTGTCATCAATC
The DNA here is from genome assembly GCF_026875155.1 of Cherax quadricarinatus. NCBI lineage: Eukaryota > Metazoa > Arthropoda > Malacostraca > Decapoda > Parastacidae > Cherax > Cherax quadricarinatus. The sequence goes on along the minus strand of NC_069447.1, from coordinate 32,070,031 downwards.
CTATAGGATACATCCCTCTAGCGCCTGGAACCAATCTTGGGCGGAAAACATTATATACTGAGTAAAAAAATGGAGAATTAGTGTGCACTACCTAGCAGAGTTTACTGCCAGAGGGGAATCATAGGCCTGTGTCCCATGTGAAAAAAAAAAATAATAATAATTGAACTTTTCGTGTCAGAGGAAAGAAAGTCTCCCTGATAACATTGAGTATACATAGTGTATAGTGTATACTACAGTGGTCCCTAGTATATTGATGATAAAGGCTAAAGTGTCATTTGAAAACAGGTGAATTTGTAAATGAAGTGATAAGCCTATAGAGGCAGGTGCCAGAAGTCGCCAGAATCTTACCACAGGTCAGCTGTTTTTAATAATCTTCCTGGCCTGCTAGTGTACTCGCATATAATCTAGTGATACCAGTGAATAGCAGAATACAGTGTTGTAGTAGCAACTAACCAGTATTATAATGGTACTTAGTGGAGTGGAGTGACTTTCATTAGTTTCTTTTTTCTTGAAATACCAGACGTATACTGTGAATTTCATATAACCTGTAGTTACCAGCGGTCGCAATATACACGAGAAGCAAATATTACTACAGAAAAAACGTCCTTCCTCCAAAATTTCCACCAGTCAACTATAGTGATAATATAGCATTTATTGTGGTGGAGGCGGAAAAAACAAAATAGAAAAGCTAGATACAGCGATTGATAAACAAGGGTTGAGGTCGACCGTTCGTCATTGTAGGAGTTGCCAGAAATCACCAGTTCTTCAACACGCAAGTTATACTTTTGTATCAATCAAATCACATATTACTCGGGTAGATAATTTCCAGTAGATCCTTCATGTGTTAGACCAAATCACCGACCAGTATGTTTTAAATAAGCGACCCACTGATCAGATCAGATCGACTGGTCCGAACCCTTGACTGGTTTCAAACGGTTTCGTTGGACAATAAAGCAGACAGTAAACGGATGGGGTTGTAGGCGCCCTTATAAACACAAACATTAAATATATATCAGGAACGTACACGGTAAGCTGTCCAATATACAAAAACAGTTAGAAACAGAAATACAAATAGCTAGAGCTTCATTTAAGGAGGTTATTAATAGAATATTCAAGAGGTTGCTAGTAGAATTGAGTAAATCAACCATTCAAATCATTAGGAAACTGTGTGTAGTCTGTGGTCAGTCAAACAAACGGGCTTCCACATGGATAAATTGTCATTTTTGTGGAAATTGGTGTCACGCCCCTTGTGCAGATATCCAAGAACTAGCTACAAGCAGTATTAAAACAGGGAAATGTTTTTAGGTATGCCCAAATGAGATAAATCTGTAGACTAAAATCACAAGGGTATTAAAAGAGGACAACATCAAAGCTGCTTTCATAGAAAACCTGGAAGCTTTCTACAACAGATCCTTGTGGCTTAGCGCTTCTTTTTGATTATAATAATAATAATTTCTACAACAGATGGGAACATAAAAAGTCTGGGCTGAATGGTACTGCCCTTGATACTGGCCATGTAGTCAGAAACTGTAAGGCTGGAGATGAAGTCCTGGTAGTCAGTAAATGTGGGGCTGATAGTGCTGTCCTGGGAGACAGTAATGGTGAAGCTGGAGGTGCTGTCCTGGGAGACAGTAATGGTGAAGCTGGAGGTGCTGTCCTGGGAGACAGTAATGGTGAAGCTGGAGGTGCTGTCCTGGGAGACAGTAATGGTGAAGCTGGAGATGCTGTCCTGGGAGACAGTAATGGTGAAGCTGGAGATTTTGTCCAGGTAGTCGGGAATTATACGCAGGAAGGAATACATATAAATGACCTCATAGGGGACAGGAGCCATAGTAGGGAAACAAGTGTAGTCAAAGATAAGATAAAACAAATATTGCAAACTAGAAATACCGCAGGAAATAGCAAACAAGAGGACTCCACTAGCAATAGTGAGGATATATTACCAAAAACAACTGGTGGGAGCTCCATTGTTCGTGCTAGGGATGATAGAAGTAAGACAGGGAAACATGCACCAACAGGGAATACAGTCACAGAAACCCAAGGCAAACGGAAACCAAGCCTGTGCACATACTATGCACTTGGTATCTGTGGCATGGGAAATCTGGAAAAACAGATGGGACGTGCAACTATGACCACCCTAGAAAATGCCATGCCCATATGACAACAGGAAAATGCAAACTCCCTTCCTGTAAGCCGTTTCACCCTGAACTGTGTACCTCTTCAGTACAGGAAAGACTGTGCTATAACTTAAATTGCCAGGCATACCATCTAAAGGGGACAAAAAGATACAAAACATCCAGGCTATGGGAAAACCTGGGTAGCCACAACCACTCAAGAGGGAGAGGTTTTTTAGTGCCAGGAAGGAAAAAAACTGACAAGAAATGGCAGAAATCGTACACCAAATCCAGTCATTCCTGGAGTGGAACCACAGTCGATGGCCTCCACTCCAAACCAACAGATACAGATACTAATGCCGAAAAAAAAATCCCCCCCCAGTACCAACAATACCACCAGTCCGATAACATTCTTCTTTGCAAATATACAGGGTCTAAAGCCAGCAACAAACGACAAAATACCTTTCATCCGTGGACTGCTTGCAGAGGCAAAGGCAATGTTCGCGGCTTTCACTGAGACCCACATAAAGGTTCACTTGGACAACGAAATATGGATCCCAGGTTACAACCTATACAGATGTGACAGAGTGAACAGGCAAAAGGGGGGGGGGGGTTGGCCTGTACATTGCAGAGTCACTTGTTTGCACAGAACTGCTTAATGCCTCAAATGATGTAGTGGAAGTTTTAGCAGTAAAGGTCGAGAACCAAAACCTAGTCATTGTGGTAGTCTACAAGCCTCCGGATGCAACATCCCAGCAATTCCAGGAACAGCTGTTAAAAATTGACCACTGTCTGGAAAATCTTCCAGCTCCTGCACCCAACATCTTGCTCCTAGGGGATTTCAACTTAAGGCACCTAAAATGGAGTAATATAGCAAATAATATTGTTGCAGTAATAACACCAGGAGGCAGCTCTGATGAAAACTCACACTCACACGAGCTTTTAAATCTCTGCACAAAATTTAATTTAAACCAGCAAATAATAGAGCCTACTAGACTGGAGAATACACTAGACCTCATCTTCACTAACAATGATGATCTGATAAGAAATGTCACCATATCAAAAACAATATACTCAGATCACAACATAATTGAGGTTCAGACATGTATGCGTGGAGCCCCAGAACGACATAATGAGACTAGTCACGAGGGAGCATTCACCAAATTCAACTTCAATAACAAAAACATAAAGTGGGACCAAGTAAACCAAGTCCTAACCGATATAAGCTGGGAAGATATACTAAGCAACACAGACCCCAACTTATGCCTAGAACAGATTAACTCGGTGGCACTCGATGTATGCACAAGGCTTATTCCTCTAAGAAAAAGGAGGAGTAGATGTAAAATAGAAAGAGACAGGCGCTCCCTTTACAGGCGACGGAAAAGAATAACAGAGCGGCTAAAAGAGGTCAATATATCTGAAATGCGTAGGGAGACACTGGTCAGAGAAATAGCAAGCATCGAACTTAAGCTAAAAGAATCCTTTAGGAGTCAGGAATCGCGGGAAGAACTAAAAGCCATAAATGAAATCGAAAGAAACCCAAAGTATTTCTTCTCCTATGCCAAATCAAAATCGAGAACAACGTCCAGTATTGGGCCCCTACTTAAACAAGATGGGTCCTACACAGATGACAGCAAGGAAATGAGTGAGCTACTCAAGTCCCAATATGACTCAGTTTTTAGCAAGCCGCTAACCAGACTGAGAGTCGAAGATCAAAATGATTTTTTTATGAGAGAGCCACAAAATTTGATTAACACAAGCCTATCCGATGTTATCCTGACGCCAAATGACTTCGAACAGGCGATAAATGACATGCCCATGCACTCTGCCCCAGGGCCAGACTCATGGAACTCTGTGTTCATCAAGAACTGCAAGAAGCCCCTATCACGAGCCTTTTCCATCCTGTGGAGAGGGAGCATGGACACGGGGGTCGTCCCACAGTTACTAAAAACAACAGACATAGCCCCACTCCACAAACGGGGCAGTAAAGCAACAGCAAAGAACTACAGACCAATAGCACTAACATCCCATATCATAAAAATCTTTGAAAGGGTCCTAAGAAGCAAGATCACCACCCATCTAGAAACCCATCAGTTACACAACCCAGGGCAACATGGGTTTAGAACAGGTCGCTCCTGTCTGTCTCAACTATTGGATCACTACGACAAGGTCCTAAATGCACTAGAAACAAAAAGAATGCAGATGTAATATATACAGACTTTGCAAAAGCCTTCGACAAGTGTGACCATGGCGTAATAGCGCACAAAATGCGTGCTAAAGGAATAACAGGAAAAGTCGGTCGATGGATCTATAATTTCCTCACTAACAGAACACAGAGAGTAGTCGTCAACAGAGTAAAGTCCGAGGCAGCTACGGTGAAAAGCTCTGTTCCACAAGGCACAGTACTCGCTCCCATCTTGTTCCTCATCCTCATCCGACATAGACAAGGATGTCAGCCACAGCACCGTGTCTTCCTTTGCAGATGACACCCGAATCTGCATGACAGTCTTCCATTGCAGACACTGCAAGGCTCCAGGCGGACATCAACCAAATCTTTCAGTGGGCTGCAGAAAACAATATGAAGTTCAACGATGAGAAATTTCAATTACTCAGATATGGTAAACATGAGGAAATTAAATCTTCATCTGAGTACAAAACAAATTCTGGCCACAAAATAGAGCGAAACACCAACGTCAAAGACCTGGGAGTGATCATGTCGGAGGATCTCACCTTCAAGGACCATAACATTGTATCAATCGCATCTGCTAGAAAAATGACAGGATGGATAATGAGAACCTTCAAAACTAGGAGGCCAAGCCCATGATGACACTCTTCAGGTCACTTGTTCTATCTAGGCTGGAATATTGCTGCACACTAACAGCACCTTTCAAGGCAGGTGAAATTGCCGACCTAGAAAATGTACAGAGAACTTTCACGGCGCGCATAACGGAGATAAAACACCTCATTACTGGGAGCGCTTGAGGTTCCTAAACCTGTATTCCCTGGAACGCAGGAGGGAGAGATACATGATTATATACACCTGGAAAATCCTAGAGGACTAGTACCGAACTTGCACACGAAAATCACTCACTACGAAAGCAAAAGACTTGGCAGACGATGCACCATCCCCCCAATGAAAAGCAGGGGTGTCACTAGCACGTTAAGAGACCATACAATAAGTGTCAGGGGCCCGAGACTGTTCAACTGCCTCCCAGCACACATAAGGGGGATTACCAACAGACCCCTGGCAGTCTTCAAGCTGGCACTGGACAAGCACCTAAAGTCAGTTCCTGATCAGCCTGGCTGTGGCTCGTACGTTGGTTTGCGTGCAGCCAGCAGCAACAGCCTGGTTGATCAGGCTCTGATCCACCAGGAGGCCTGGTCACAGACCGGGCCGCGGGGGCGTTGACCCCCGGAACTCTCTCCAGGTAAACTCCAGGTAATCAGCACATGAGGCATTAATATTGCTGTCACATTTTGTAATGAGAGACTGTCTACACCATGGGGAGTGCATGTCATGTACGTCATTGACTCCTTGAATGTTAATTAATGTTAGTGCCATCTTGGGATAGGGGGAACAGGTATAGGTACAAGTAGGCTCGCCGGATGGACCCAAGACTGGGTTCTCCATGCAGTGAACCGCCGTTGGCTCTCCGTTGGGGGCTGCGGTAAGATCCTGGACACAGCACTTTTCAAAGTCTGTTGGTGCTTTCGTTAGGTTTCGGTATCCATGTGGCGGGGTATTTCTAGGACCTTACCGCAGCCTTGTGGTACCAACTGTCGACAAGAGTGGATGAGTCTTGGACACGAGACAGCTACACGAAGATTATGTATTTACTTAATTATACAAACACGTGCTCGCGTCCCTCCATCTCGGCGCTTGCTTACAACCAGCTCACAACAGCTTTTCCTCAGAAGTGAAGAATTATCAAACGTTCCAAACACAAGGAAGTTTACATATTACCCAGACCCAGGGAAGTTTCCAGTGTGCGGGACCCCTGACTCATGTGCTACTTAGCCAACTCAGGTGATACCAACCTCTTGTCCTGATAGTAGGGAACGCATCTCATGAGTCCTTTACTTTTACGTTTGATGAGTTCCGAGAGTTTTTTCTACACACGGTGCCCGGCCATGGGCCAGGCTTGTCTGAGGATAGCCTAATCATCCAGGCTGCTGCTGCTGGTAGCCCACTGCTCTACATATCCATCACAGCCTGGTTGATCTGGCATCTGGTGAATATACTTTTTCAGTTTCATATTGAAGACTTCTACATTTGTTTCAGCAGTGTTTCTGATATCTTCTAGTAAGATGTTGAATAATCTGGGATCACGGATGTTGATACAGTGTTTCCTTATTGTGCCCACCGCACTCCTCCTTTTCACTAGGTATATTTTGTACTTCCTCTCATATCTCTCGATCCAATTATGTTGTTATGGCAGTGTGCAGATTTGGGACCAGGCCCTCGATACTTTACAGGTATATATTATCATGTATCTCTCTCTCTCCTCTTCTCCAGTGAATACATATTCAAGACTTTAAGATATTTCCAGTAATTTAAATGCGTTATTGCCTCTATGCGGGCCGTAAACGATCTCTGTATTTGTTCCAACTCTGATGTATCTCCTGCCCTGAATGGGTCCATCAGCACTGAGTAATATTCCAAATGAGGGAGCACCAACGATTTGAAAAGTGTCACTGGCTCTCCCAGCGAAACCTTGCCTCAATAAAGATTACTTTTGTGCCATAATGTCTTCTTAAGTTCCGTGGTTATTTTTTTTCTCAGGATTAAAACCTGCACCTGTGTATGTATGAATATAATATATAATATTATATATATATAAATATATATAATATATATATATATATATATATATATATATAACAACACTGTGACTGGCCGAGGATTCGAACCCATGTCGTTTTCGCCCTGCCTTGTGGTGAGCGAAAATCACATGATGCCTTAGCCCACAGGACCACACAGTCCTACAAGAATTAAGCACCTAACCAAGCTAGGTGTGTTACTCTTGGTCCGAGGACTTACGGTGGTGTGCGAGACTAGGCTAATTTCACTCTTATCCCCGTTTGGTGTACCAGCCTCCACAACAAGCAGTATATACATTATTGTGACTCACAATAATATATATATATATATATATATATATATAATATATATATATATATATATATATAATATATATATATATATATATATATATATATATATATATATAATCAACCCAGCAAACCGCCCCGATGGAATCACCATTTATCCTTGGAAGAATGGCAAGCTCTTAGTATAGGACTATACCTGTGTATCGACGCTGGCTGACACCTACATCCATCACAGTGTCGGGCAACAGGGAGGAGCTGCTGATCACAGGGAGGAATACAACATCAGCAAGTACAGGGACATAAGCCAATAGTATCAATTTGTCCCAGTGGGACTAGAGACCTTGGGATAATGTGGGAAAAATTGCCACACGTTTCCTTAAAGAATTGGATTCCAAACTCATCGACACCACCAGGGATCCATGGGAAGCCACTTTCATGTTCCAGAGCCTCAGCGTGCCCGTTTGGCTTCGGAGGAGCTGGAGGAGATTCATAATCTTTGGTATATTGTACCAATATAGTCATGTTTGTTTTCTGTAAATGTATTCTGTCTGTTAATAAAATTTCCCATAGAATATAAAATATAGGGGGTAGTAAGAGTAGAAAATATTCAAACAGCTCAGGGGAGAACCTTGAGTTTTCCCTAAAGTACGTTTATTGTCTTCTCTGAGGATGAGGGTCCCCAGTCCAGTCATAGAGGTGGTACCTCCCAATATTATTTAATATATATATATATATATATATATATATATATATATATATATAATAAATATATATATATGTATATATATATATATATATATATATAAATATATATATATATATATATATATATATATATAATATATATAATATATATATATATATATATATATATATAAGTAACAACATGTACCTTATATGCCACCTTCATATCAACAATGTATCTCTTAAATCTTCTGTACCATATTATGTAATAAAATATTCCTATTGGTACAAAAAATATATACTAAAAGATGGGTGGTAGGGGGAAATGGAACATTCAAACGGCTTCAGGGAAGAAATCCAAATATTCTTCCTTGAAGCCTTTTTATCCACTTCTCCGAGGCTATGGGTCCCACAATTTACACCAGAGGTGGACCCCATCCATATATATATATTATATATATATATATATATATATATATATATATATATATATATATATATATATATATATATATTATATATATAAGGAGGGGTGTTAATGTTGCAGTTTAAAAACTGTAGTGTAAAGCACCCTTCTGGCAAGACAGTGATGGAGTGAATGATGGTGAAAGTTTTTCTTTTTCGGGCCACCCTGCCTTGGTGGGAATCGGCCAGTGTGATAATAATAATAATAATAAATATATATATATATATATATATATATATATATATATATATAATATATATATATATATATATATTTTATATGTATGTATGTATGTGTGTACTCACCTAATTGTGGTTGCAGGGGTCAAGACTCAGCTCCTGGCCCTGATAAAAAGAAATGATGGGTTTCAGAAACTCATCAGTCCAAAAAATATAAATGGATTAAAAAAATGTGTGTGTGTGTGTGTGTGTGTGTGTGTGGTGTGTGTGTGTGTGTGTGTGTGTGTGTGTGTGTGTGTGTGTGTGTGTGTATAGAATGGACCCCGGGTTATCAGCCGTAATCGGTTCCAGAAGGTTGGCCTAAATCCAAAATGGCCGAAAACCGAAGTAATATTTCCCATAAGAAATAATGTAAATCCAATTAATCCATTTGAGACACTCAAAAATATTAACAAAAAATACATATTTTAAAAAGTACCTATAGTTTTACACTGAAAACAATGAGAAAGAAATATATAGCAGTAATTTTAATAATAAATGAACATTACATACCTTTGTTGAAGACTCCTGTTGGCATATGGAGGAAGGCGAGGAGGAGAGAGGGAGGAGAGTTTAGTGTTTGGAAGGGGAATCCCCTTCCATAAGGACTTCAGGTATCAAAGCCCTCTCTGGGGTTACTTCCATTGTTTGTTTTTTATTGCCACTAGGACCAGCTTGAGAGTCTCTGGACCCCTGTCGCTCAAAACATCTGTCCAGAGAGGCCTGTTTCTGGCGTCTCTGTAAAATTTGCTTAAAATGGGACATGGCATTGTCATTGAACATGCTGCAGACACGCCTTGCAACAGTTTTGTCAGGGTGATAATTCTCCGCAAAACTTTGCACCTCACTCCACTTTGCACAAATGTCCTTAATCACTGAAGAAGGCACATTCTTCCCCCTCTCTTCCTCCTCTGAAGCAATTTCCTCAACTGTGGTCTGTTGCTGTTCCTGTTGAAGGTGTTGCAGCTCTTCAGTAGTTAGCTCTTCCACATACTCGCCACTCACGTCCAATCCCATGGACTTCCCCAAAGGCACAATAGGTTCCACAATAGGCGTAGGGTCGTCAGGGTCAGCCTCAAACCCTTTAAAATCCTTGTCGAGGACACATTCTGGCCACAATTTCTCCAAGCAGAGTTCAAAGTCCTGGAAGTCACTCCCTGCCAAGCCTTTCCTATAAGGCTTAGCAATGGAGGGTATTGAAGTGATTCCTCCAGAACCCTCTTAAGGTCAATTCAGTGTCTGAGATCACTTCAAGGCACCTTTGAAACATTGCTTTGGTATACAGTTTTTTGAAGTTTGAAATGACCTACTGGTCCATGGGCTGGACGAGAGGAGTGGCATTAAGGGACAAGAACTTCACTATGATGAACTTACACTACTCAAACAATAGGTCTTCCAAGTCTGGAAGAAGAGCAGGAGCATTGCCCATTACCAGGAGGCACTTGAGTGGCAATTTATTTTCCAAGAGTTATATCTTCACACACGGGCCAAACACTTCATTGACCCACTCAGTGAAAATTAGCCTCATGACCCATACCTTATTGTTAACTTTCCATATCACACAACTTACTCTTCATGACATTGCTTTTCTTGAACACTCGGGGATTTTCAGAGTGATACACGAGTAAAGGCTTCACTTTGAAGTCCCCACTAGTGTTACCACAGTACAAAAGAGTTAGCCTGTGCTTCATAGGCTTGTGTCCTGGCAGTGCCTTTTCCTCTTACATGATGTAGGTCCTCTGTCATTTTCTTCCAAAAGAAGCCTGTTTCGTCACAATTGAACACTTGTTGGGGAGGAATCCTTCAGCCTCTACATACCCCATGAATTCATCAATGAATGCTTCAGTCCCAAGTTTGTCAGAACTTGCAGCCTCGCCATGCCTTACTACACTGTGTATGCCACTACACTTCTTGAATCTGTCGAACCAGCCTTTGCTGGCCTTAAATTCACTAACACCAGTGCTCGTTCCCAGCATATTCTTTATGAGATCCACATGCAACTGCCTTGCTTTCTCACAAATTATCCCCTCCAAAACACTATCTCCCACTAATTGTTTCTCGTTGACCCATACCAACAACAACTTCTCCACATCCTCAACTGTTTGAGACCTCTGTTTCGTTAGCATATTTACACCTTTTGCAACATCAGCTTCCTTGATTTCTGTTTTCTTCAACAGGATCGAACTGATCGTTGATGTAGATTTCTCATACATCCTGGCCAGCTTCGCTCCTGATGAATCATTTAATGAAAGCACTCTTCTTGTACACGTTGGTTTACTGTATCAACAAGTTTTTATTTGTTCTCTGCTGCATTATACTGCA
>NC_069447.1:32019115-32054115 GCF_026875155.1 Cherax quadricarinatus | reverse complement strand
AGAGAGCAACAGAGCAATGGTGGACACACTTGCTGAGGTGGCAAGAAGAGCTCACTCCAGCAGAGCAAAGTTGCTGGTTATGGGGGATTTCAACCACAGGGAGATTGACTGGGAAAAACCTAGAGCACACATGGGGGTCCCGAAACATGGAGAGCAGGATGTTGGACGTGGTGCTGGAAAACCTCATGCACCACATGTTAAGGACACTACCAGAGTGAGAGGGAAGGATGAACCAGCAAGATTGGACCTTGTGTTTCACCCTGGGCAGCTCAGACATTGAGGACATCAAGTATGAGAGTCCCCTAGGAGCTAGCGACCACGTGGTTCTGTGCTTTGAATACATAGTAGAGCTGCAAGTGGAGAGAATAACAGGGGTTGAATGGGAAAAGCCTGACTATAAAAGAGGGGACTACATAGGGTTGAAGAACTTCCTGCGGGAGGTCCAGTGGGACAGAGAACTGGCAGGAAAACCAGTAAATGAAATGATGGAATATGTAACAACAAAATGCAAGGAGGCAGTGCAAAGGTTTATTCCCAAGGGCAACAATAACAACAGGAAGACCAGAACGAGCCCCTGGTTTACCCGACGGTGTAAGGAGGCAAAAACAAAGTGCAAAAGAGAATGGAAAAAGTACAGAAGGCAGAGAACACAGGAAAATAGGGAGATCAGTCGCAGAGCCAGGAATGAGTATGCACAGGTAAGGAGGGAGGCCCAGTGACAGTATGAAAATGACATAGCATCGAGAATCAAGACTGACCCGAAACTGTTGTATAGCCACATCAGGAGGAAGACAACAGTCAAAGACCAGGTGATCAGATTAAGGACAGAAGGTGGAGAACTCACAAGAAATGATCAGGAGGTATGTGAGGAGCTGAACAGGAGATTTAAGGAAGTTTTTACAGTAGAGAAAGGAAGGGCTGTGGGAAGACAGCACAGAAGGGAACATCAAGAGGGAATATACCAACAAGTGTTGGATGACATACGAACAACCGAGGAGAAGGTGAAGAAGCTCCTAAGTGACCTTGACACCTCAAAGGCGATGGGACCGGACAACATCTCCCCATGGGTCCTTAGAGAAGGAGCAGAGATGCTGTGTGTGCCTCTAACCACAATCTTCAACACATCCCTTGAAACTGGGCAACTACCTGAGAAATGGAAGACAGCTAATGTAGTCCCCATATTTAAGAAAGGAAACAGAAACGAGGCGCTAAACTACAGACCTGTGTCTCTGACATGTATTGTGTGCAAAGTCATGGAGAAGATTATCAGGAGGAGAGTGGTGGAACACCTGGAACGGAACAAGATTATAAATGAAAACCAGCATGGGTTCATGGAAGGCAAATCGTGTATCACAAACCTGGTAACAGAAGTAAGACACGAGAGAGAGGGGTGGGTAGATTGCATTTTCCTAGACTTCAGGAAGGCCTTTGACACAGTTCCCCACAAGAGATTAGTGCAGAAGCTGGAGGATCAGGCGCATGTAACAGGGAGGGCACTGGAATGGATCAGGGAATATCTGACAGGGAGGCAGCAACGAGTCATGGTACGTGAAGAGGTATCACAGTGGGCGCCTGTGACGAGCGGGGCCCCACAGGGGTCAGTTCTAGGACCAGTGCTATTTTTGATATATGTGAACGACATGACGGAAGGAATAGACTCTGAAGTGTCCCTGTTCGCAGATGATGTGAAGTTGATGAGAAGAATTAAATCGGATGAGGATGAGGTAGGACTGCAAAGAGACCTGGAGAGGCTGGACATGTGGTCCAGTAACTGGCTTCTCGTATTCAATCCAGCCAAATGCAAAGTCATGAAGATTGGGGAGGGGCAAAGAAGACCGCAGACAGAGTATAGGCTAGGTGGACAAAGACTACAGACCTCACTCAGGGAGAAAGACCTTGGGGTGACCATAACACCGAGCACGTCACCGGAGGCACACATCAACCAAATAACCGCTGCAGCATACGGGCGCCTGGCAAACCTGAGAATAGCGTTCCGATACCTTAATAAGGAATCGTTCAAGACACTGTACACTGTGTATGTTAGGCCCATACTGGAGTATGCAGCACCAGTCTGGAACCCACAACCTGGTCAAGCACGTCAAGAAGTTAGAGAAAGTACAAAGGTTTGCAACAAGGCTAGTCCCAGAGCTCAAGGGAATGTCGTACGAGGAAAGGTTAAGGGAAATCGGACTGACGACACTGGAGGACAGAAGGGTCAGGGGAGACATGATAACGACATACAAGATACTGCGGGGAATAGACAAGGTGGACAGAGATAGGATGTTCCAGAGAGGGGACACAGGGACGAGGGGTCACAACTGGAAGCTGAAGACTCAGACGAGTCACAGGGACGTTAGGAAGTATTTCTTCAGTCATAGAGTTGTCAGGAAGTGGAATAGCCTAGCAAGTGAAGTAGTGGAGGCTGGAACCATACATAGTTTTAAGAAGAGGTATGATACAGCTCAGGAAGCAGAGAGAGGGCCTAGTAGCGATCAGTGAAGAGGCGGGGCCAGGAGCTGAGTCTCGACCCCTGCAACCACAAATAGGTGAGTACAATTAGGTGAGTACACACACACACACACACACACACACACACACACACACACACACACACACACACACTAGGTGAGTACACACACACTGGCTGACATATTCGCCAGGCGTTCGGCAACGAAGAGGAACTACAAATCACAGGGAAGAATGCACACTCATAAAATTTAGGGACTTGGACTATCAGCATCAATTCGTTCCAGTAGAAGAGACCTTGGAACCACGGGAAAAGCCTACAAAATGTATCCACAGACAACGAGGTTCCAGGCTCATTGACGCCATTATGTTTCAGGCTCATTGACACACATTGTTACAGCATCTCAGTGTAGCCACTCGGAGGGGAAATGCCTACTACATTCTTGGCTCGCGTCCAGCTTTTTAGCTGGAGGAAATTCACAATCTCATTTGATATTGTACACCTGTTCATTCATTTTAAATAAATAATCCCTAAACCAACAAAAATAGGATATGAAATTAAGACACATGTTCAACATCTGTGTTGAACATCAAATGTTGAACATGTGTCTTAATTTCATCTTGTCGGTATTATATAACATTCTTGCACAAAAATAGGATATAAATGTATGGAGTGGTAGAAGAATAGTATTCAAATAGATTCACACACACATACACACCTTTCATTTTCAGTGAGGTAAAGGCTTAAGTGGCAACATCCTAGCTACACTTTCTCCTTGATGGAGGCAAGTTTCATAACAATATAATTAGCGTAGTGATCGTTACGAATGTTGGGGTTACTTCTGCGAGTCAAGGTTATTATGGTAATGAACCACCCAGGATGGTCTACCAGGGTCACGTGATGACCACCAGCAAGTACCTGATGCCCTTTTATCGCCTGCAATGATGAGCAGTGTATGGTCTGACACAGTGATACCTGCCCACGTAATGACACCACTCTCTCTCTCTCTCTCTCTCTCTCTCTCTCTCTCTCTCTCTCCTCTCTCTCTCTCTCTCTCACACACACACACACACACACACACACACGTGAACAGTAAGTGTCACAGTTATCTGGGCAGCTCAGGTAAGTCAAGTGACTACATAGATCATACTTGTGGACAAGCTCTTGTTTATATTATCTTATTATCAGTCTCTTGGCTGAGATTACTGCTGCTTCTGCTGCTACTTCTAGCAGATAATTAGTGGTTGTCGGGATTTTTCGTTTCTCCCTCCAAGGTTTTTCTCAACTTGAGAACGCTTCTTCCTAGAGGAAGGTTCGCTTTTTTACTGGGTTGCGCAAGGTCGTTTTGTCGTTGTTTTAAAGATGAAAATGTGACATAAGTTTCCGTCCCATTAATTGAGAATTCCTCGGAGAATAAAAAAAAGGTCACAATGCCCTGGCTGGAACAATTCACAAATAATCCACTCATAGGTGGGAAACCTTATGACAATGTTTCTGTTTATCCTGCAGCCGCAGCCGCAACCGCAGCCGCAGCTGCATGACAACAGGAGGGTGCAACTTTTCTTCTTGTAACTTATTTCACTCCGAAATGTGTCACTCGTCAATCCATGAAAGAAAAGTCTACAACATATACTGTCAGGCGCATCATCTAAAGGTGACAAGAAGACACAGATCACCCAGACTACGGGAAACAAAAAAGGGGAGCCATAACCTCTCCAGAGACGGAGGTTTTTTAGTGCCAGGAAGGAAAAAGACTGGCAAGAAATGACAGAAATCCTACACCAACTAAAAACACTTCTGTTACAGAGGCACAGTCATTGGCCTCCACTCCAGGCCAAGTGATGTTAATGCCAGCTAACAAAACCCCCCAAATTCCATCAATATAACGACATTTATCTTTGCAAACATACAGGGTCTAAAGCCATCAACAAACAACGAAATACCTTACAACAAGGGACTGCTCACGGAGTCAAATGCAATGTTTGCAACTTTCACAGAGACCCACATAAAGAATCATTTTGACAACGAACTATGGATCTCAGGTTATAATCTGTTCAGATGCGACAGACTAAACAGGCAACAAGGAAGTGTTGGCTTGTCCGTCACAAAGTCGCTCATTTGCTCAGAATTACTAGACACCTCAAATGATGTTTACCTGGAGATTACCTGGAGAGAGTTCCGGGGGTCAACGCCCCCGCGGCCCGGTCTGAGACCAGGCCTCCTGGTGGATCAGAGCCTGATCAACCAGGCTGTTGCTGCTGGCTGCACGCAAACCAACATACGAGCCACAGCCCGGCTGATCCGGAACCGACTTTAGGTGCTTGTCCAGTGCCAGCTTGAAGACTGCCAGGGGTCTGTTGGTAATCCCCCTTATGTGTGCTGGGAGGCAGTTGAACAGTCTCGGGCCCCTGACACTTATTGTATGGTCTCTTAAGTGCTAGTGACACCCCTGCTTTTCATTGGGGGGATGGTTGCATCGTCTGCCAAGTCTTTTGCTTTCGTAGTGGGTGATTTTTCGTGTGCAAGTTCGGTACAAGTCCCTCTAGGATTTTCCAGGTGTTATAAAATCATGTATCTCTCCCTCCTGCCGTTCCAGGGAATACAGGTTAGGAACCTCAAGCGCTCCCAGTAATTGAGGTGTTTTATCTCCGTTATGCGCGCCGTGAAGGTTCTCTGTACATTTTCTAGGTCGGCAATTTCACCTGCCTTGAAAGGTGCTGTTAGTGTGCAGCAATATTCCAGCCTAGATAGAACAAGTGACCTGAAGAGTGTCATCATGGGCTTGGCCTCCCTAGTTTTGAAGGTTCTCATTATCCATCCTGTCATTTTTTCTAGCAGATGCGATTGATACAGTGTTTTGGCAGTAAAAATCGAAAACCAAAACCTTGTCATTTGTGGTTGTATACAAGCCTCCGGATGCAACCTCCCAGCAATTCCAGGAACAGATGTGGAAATTTGACCAGTGGAAAATCTCCCAACTCCTGCCTCCTCCTGGGGGATTGCAGCTTGAGACACCTAAGATGGAGGAGTGTAGCAAACATTGTTTAAGCAGAGATCACCCCAGCTCAGATGAAAATTTACACACACATGCTATTAAATTTCTGCGCAAAATTAACCTTAAACCAGCAAATTAGAGCCTACAAGACTAGAAAATACACTGCACCTCATCTTCACTAACAACGACGATCTGATACATAATATAACCGTATCAAAGACAATACACTCAGATCACAACATAATGGAGGTACAGACATGTATGCACAGGGCTCCTGACCAGAAAATGTGATCAATTATGAGGATGCCTTCACAAAATTCAACTTCAATAACAAAAACATACATTGGAAACAAGCCATCCATATCCTAAATGAAACAAGCTGGAAAGATATCCTAAACATGGATCCGAACCTTTGCCTAGAAAAAATTAACTCTGTGGCACTTGAGGTCTGCTCAAGGCACATTCCATTAAGGAAAAGAAAGAGAAGATGTAAACTAGAAAGAGAGAGAGACGCTCCCTATACAGGCGAAGGAGAAGAATCACAGCTGCTGAAAGAGGCCAGTATATCTGAAATACGAAGAGAGGCACTGGTCAGAGAAATAGCAAATATCGGAATCTTATTGGAGACAAGAATCTCAGGAAGAACTTAAAGTCATCAATGAAATTGAAAGGAACCCAAAATATTTCTTCTCTTATGCGAAATCATATTGGAACCCTGCTTAGACGAGATGGGACCTACACAGATGACAGCAAAGAAATGAGTGAGATACTAAGGTCCCAGTATGACTGTGTTCAGTGAGCCATTAACCAGACTAAGGGTCAACAATCTAAATTAAGATGAAAGTTAAGACACTTGTGCGACATCTGGTTATCTTTATTGTAGACGTTTCGCCATCCAGTGGCTTTATCAATACAGATTCTCGGACATAATTAGAAAACAGAAGAACTATATACCGAGACCAAAATATGGTCATTTAAAAAAATCTCTGATATTATCCTAACACCACAAGACTTCGAAAAGGCAATTAATGATATGCCCATGCACTCTGCCCCAGGCCCGGACTCATGGAACTCCATGTTCATCAAGAACTGCAAGAAGCCCCTGTCACGTACCTTCAGCATTCTGTGGAGAGGGAGCATGGACACGAGGGTCATCCCACACTCACTAAAAACAACAGACATAGGCCCACTCTACAAAGGTGGCAGTAAAGCAACTGCAAAGAACTACAGACCAATAGCACTAACATTCCATATCAAAAAATCTTTGAAAGGGTTCGAAGAAGCAAGATCGCCAGCCACCTAGATACCCATCAATTACACAACCCAGGGCAATACGGGTTTAGAGCGGGTCGCTCCTGCCTGTCCCAGCTACTGTACTATTATGACAAGGTCCTGGATGCTTTTGATGATAAACAAAATGGAGATGTAGTATACACAGACTGCGAAAGCCTTCGACAAGTGCGACCATGGTGTAATAGCACACAAAATGAGTGATAAAGGAATAACAGGAAAAGTCGGTAGATGGATCTATAACTTCCTATCCCCAAGGGAGGTTCCTAGATGCTGGTAAGAGGCTCTTGATCTAGGTAATTGGATCTGTGCTCTAGTTCCCTGAATTGAGTCTAAATACCTTCCATCCCCCCCACATGCGCTGTGTAATCCTCTGGGTTTAGCGCTCCCCCATGATTATAATAATAATATAACTTCCTAACAAACAGAACACAAAGAGTAACAGTAAGCAGAGTAAAGTCCCAGGCAGCCACGGTGACAAGCTCTGTTCCACAAGGCACAGTACTCGCTCCCATTCTATTCCTCATCCTTATATCTGACATAGAGAAGGATGGAAGCCATAGCTCTGTATCTTCCTTTGCGGATGAACCCGGGGTTGCCATGGGCAGTGGGCCTCCACTGAAGAACACCGACAAGACTCCAGACGGATATCAACCAAATCTTCAAATGGGCCACTGAAAACAATATGAAGTTCAACTAGGAGAAATTTCAACTACTCAGATATGAAAAACTTCAGGAAATTAAGACTGTATCACGGTATACAACAAATTCTAACCACACAATAGAGCGAAAAACTAATGTAAAGGACCTGGGAGTGATAATGTCAGCTCACATTCATAGATCACAACAATGTATCTACCTTATCTGCTAGAAAAATGATAGGATGGATAATGAGAACCTTCAAAACTAGGGATGCCAAGCCCATGATGATTCTCTTCAAATCGCTTGTTCTCTCAAGGTTAAAATACTGCTGTACACTAACTACCCCTTCAAGGCTGGCGAAATTACTGGCCTGGAGAGTGTACAGAGAACTTTCACGGCACACATAAGTACAATCAAGCACTTAAATTGCTGGGAATGGTAGAATTTCCTTGATTTGAATTTCCTGGAATGCAGGTGAGAAAGATACATGATAATATACACTTGGAAAATCCTAGAGGGATTAGTACCAAACTTGCACACGAAAATCACTCCCTAAGAAAGCAAGACTCAGCAGGAGATGCAACATTCCTCCAATGAAAAGCAGAAGCGCCACGTGTACACAAAGAGACAACACAGTAAGTGTCCGGGGCACAAGACTCTTCAACTGCCTCCCAACATACATAAGGGGAATTACCAATAGACCCCTGGCTGTCTTCAAGAAGGCGCTGAACAGGCATCTAAAGTGCCTGACCAGCCGGGATGAGGTTCTTACGTCGGTTTGCATGCGGCCAGTAGTAACAGCCTGGTTGATCAGACCCTGATCCACCACGAGGCCTGGTCTCAGACCGGGCCGCTGGGGCGTTGATCCTCGAAACCCTCTCCAGGTAAACCATTGCCAAGTCACAATTGACTTTGCAAAAGTCCAGCACGGACCGAAAAGTCGTCATAATGTATCCTGGAGTATACGTGGAGAGGGTTTTGGGGGTCAACGCCCCCGGCCTGGTCTGTGACCAGGCCTGGGGGCGTTGGATCAGGGCCTGATCAACCAGGCTGTTACTGCTGACCGCATGTAGACTGACGTACGAACCACATCCCTGCTGGTCATGTACTAACTTTGGGTGCATTCCAGCGCCTTGACAGCCAGGGGTCTAATGGTAATCCCCCTTATGTTTGCTGGGAGGCAGTTGACAGTCTTGGGCCCCTGACACTTATTGTGTTGTCTCTTACCGTGCTCGTGGCACCCCTGCTTTTCATTGGGGGAATGTTGCACCGCCGAGTCTTTTGCTTTTGTCGGGAGTGATTTTCGTGTGCAGATTTGGTACTAGTCACTCTAGGTTTTTCCAGATGTATATTATCATGCATCTTTCCTGCTGTCATTCCAGGGACTACTAGTCATGGAACTTCATACGTTCTCAGCACTTTAGGTGTTTTATCGAACTTATGAGTGCCGTGAAGGCTCTCTGTACACTCCTCAGGTTAGCAATTTCACCTGCCTTGAAAGGCGCCGTTAGTGTACAGCAATATTCCAGCCTAGAGACGACAAGCTATTTGAAGAGAATCATCATGGGCTTGGTGTCCCTAGTTTTGAAGGTTATCATTATCCATCATATCATTGTTCTAGCAGATGTGGTGCATACATTATTGTGATCTTTGAAAGTGAGATCTTCTGACATCATCACTCCCAGGCCCTTCATAGTAGTTTTTCGCTCTATTGTGTGGTTGGAATTTGTTTTAAACTTCAATACAGTTTTAATTTCCTCTAGTTGTCCATATCTTAGTAATTGAAATTTCTCTTCATTGAACTTCATGTTTTTTTATGCGGCCCAGTTAAAGATTTGGTTGATGTCCACTTGGAGACTTGCAGTGTCTTCGACAGAGGACACTCATGGAAACTCGGGTGTCATCCGCAATGGAAGACACGGTGCTGTGGCTTACACCTCTGTCTATGTCAGATGTAAGGATGAGGAAGAGGATGGGAGCTAGTACTGTGCCTTGTGCAACAGAGCTCTTCACTGTGGCCGCCTCAGATTTTACTCTGCTTAATATTACTCTTTGTGTTCTATTTGTTAGGAAGCTATAGATCGATCTACTATCTTTACCCGTTATTCCTTTTTCACGCATTTTGTGCGCTATTATACCATGGTCACACTTGTCAAAGGCTTTTGCAAAGTCTGTGTATACTTCATCTACATTTTGTTTGTCCTCTAGAGCATATAAGACCTTGTCATAGTGATCCAGTAGTCTGGACAGGCAGTAGCGGCCTACTCTAATTAGAGCCCATGTTGTCCTGGGTTGTGTAACTGATGAGTATCTAGATGGGTGGCATCTTGCTACGTGATGATATGATATGGGACATTAGCGCTATTGGTCTGTAATTATTTGCTATTGCTTTAATGCCCCCTTTGTGGAGTGGGGCTATATCTCTTGTTTTAAATGACTGTGGAATGACCCCTGTGTCCATGGTCCCTCTCCATAGAATGCTAAAGGCAAGTGATTTGGGCTTCTTGCAGTTTTTTATGAACACGGAGTTCCATGAGTCTGGGCCTGGGACAGAGTGCATGAGCATGTCATTTATTGCCTCTTCAAAGTCTTGTGGTGTTAGTATATCATAATTGCGAGTTATTTGTGAATTGAAAATGCTTCTTCCGGGCGACTTAACAGTTTTCAAAGTTGATGTCTCTTAAGAAAGGTTCGGGTACAAATTAGACTATGTAGGCAAATAAATAACAAAAAGGCACAATACCGTGACTGGAACGATACACAAATAACCCGCACATAAAAGACAGAAGCTTACGACGACGTTTCGGTCCGACTTGGACCATATGTTGGTTATCCACTTGGCAATTTACTAACATAAAAAAAAATAAATTATTGGTTTGAAAATTTTGTACCGATTATTAACGTCCGTGAAGGAAGGGTGTTCCGGGAGGTCAAAGTCTCCGTGGCCCAGTCCTTGATCTGCACTGCAGGGTTTATAATAACTCGGAATAACCCACTAAAGTCAGGATCTCATCGAGGACTGTCTGTCTAATTTGCATTGTGGTCCTTAAATCGTCTTCCTCGGGATACCCCACACCATTCACGTAACACCCAGGTACCTACTTAGGGTAAGCAGGTGTTAGGATATATACATATTGAGAGCGGAGAGCGGTCCATCAGTGTTCAAGCTGAGGCTACCAACTGTGTGTTAACTGAGGAATGCCTTTTCTGATTAAGTAAGTGTATTTAAGCACATGTACACATAAATACAATTATATTACATAATACCTTATGTGTAAATTACCTAGTATAACTCAAAAAAAAGTCAGACAAAGTGATTTATTCCCACTGGGATCCTTGACTTCAAACGTTCAGTGCTAGTATATTGTGCTCAGAAGATTTACATTGTTATTGTGTTGTGTAGGTCTCAATTTAACATTTTTATTAAATATAATTGGATGAGGGTTTCTGTGTGATAACTGGAAGTTGTTTTGATCGGTTTCAGACTTTGAACGCTGGTTTATTATACGTAGTGAAATGTTTGGTGTAGTTTTGGTCTGTTTACATTCAAATTTCTTTCATATGTTAACAAATTGTGATAAGATTTCCGTGTGATTGCTCTAGAATGTCAGGTCATTATTATTGTTATTATTGTTAATGCCAGGTCATTATTATTGTTATTATTGTCTGTACCAGGTCATTATTATTGTTGTTATTGTTAGTGCCAGGTCATTATTATTGTTGTTATTGTTAGTGCCAGGTGATTATTAGTGTTGTTATTGTTAATGCCAGGTCATTATTATTGTTGTTGTTAGTGCCAGGTCACTATTATTGTTGTGTGAGTTGGACCTGATTAGCTTGTGCTACTGGGTCATTTGCCGCGTTCCTTCCTTAAGTGAATGTGACCTGACCTGACTAGGTAGGGTGCATTGCCTTAAGCCGGTAGGAGACTTGGACCTGCCTCGCATGGGCCAGTAGGCCTGTTGCAGTGTTCCTTCTTTCTTATTTTATCTTATTATTAATGCCAGGTCATTATTATTGTTAATGGCAGGTCATTATTGTTGTTATTATTGTTAGTGCCAGGTCATTATTATTGTTAATGGCAGGTCATTATTGTTATTATTGTTAGTGCCAGCTCATGGTATAGGAGGTAAAGTTCTAGCATGGATTGAGGCATGGCTTACCAATAGAAAGCAGAGAGTTACCATTAATGGAGTGAAATCTGAATGGGGATTAGTCACTAGTGGCGTTCCACAAGGATCAGTTTTAGGCCCTCTCTTGTTCATAATTTACATTAATGACCTTGATGAAGGGATTACGAGTGACATGAGTAAGTTTGCTGATGATACAAAGATAGGCCGTATAATTCACTCTGAGGAGGATAGCAATGAACTCCAGGACGATTTGGACAAATTAATGTCTTGGTCTGAAAAATGGCAGATGAAGTTCAATATCGATAAGTGTAAGGTACTTGCCCTTGGTAATGAAAATAACCCTCGAAGCTATAATCTAGGTGAAGTAGAGTTTGATCATATAATTGTTTCATACTATGGAACAATGCTCTTCTCCAGACTGAGGGACTGACCACCTCAAAACTTTAAGGGTGATGGACTGATTACATCGTCTTCAAGTATCTTCTGCTTCTATCAACTTTTCTGTACTTGACTGAAGAAGCCTACTGTGTAGGCGAAACGTTTCATAATAAAGATACCTAACTGTTGCATATGTGTCTTACCTAACAACAGAGTTTGATCATACAGAATGTGAAAAGGACTTGGGAGTCATGGTGAGCAGAAATCTAAAGCCAAGACAGCAGTGCCTTAGTGTGCGCAACAAGGCCAACAGATTACTTGGATTTATCTCAAGAAGTATAAGTAACAGAAGTCCAAAAGTTATATTACAGCTCTATACATCACTAGTGAGGCCTCATTTAGATTATGCTGCTCAGTTTTGGTCCCCTTACTACAGGATGGATATAGACTCATTAGAGAACATACAGAGAAGAATGACTAAAATGATTTACTGTGTAAGGAACCTCCCGTATGAAGATAGACTTAAAGCCTTAAATGGTATAAACCTTGGTAATAAATACCGACAAGTTGGTTTAGAAAGACACGTAAGCAAACACTATAACATATTTATTAGAAAACGTTTCGGTCCTGGGACCTTGATCACTTCTAATATACAGAGGTAGAAAGACATTATATATATAGGCGGAGAGTGAGATGTGACGCACGTGACCTGAGGAATGTCATAAGAACATAAGAATGGAGGAACACTGTAGAAGGCCTGCTGGCTCATGCGAGGCAGGTCTTTATCAAAACAACCTCTACCTATGATGAGGACGGGTAGACGATGAAATCATGTGACTCCTGTGTTGTTGGGTTAGTGTTGCTTAAGTATCATGTATGCCAATGTTTTTGAAATTTTGTAGTTTCCAGTGTTGCGTTCTATAGTGTCGGCGACGGCGATTAGTGAGGCTTCTTGGCACCGTCGGCGTCTGAGGTCTGGTTTGGTGAGAACGAGTTGTGCCTCATTCCAGTTCATCAAATGCCCCGTGGAGTCTCTGTGGAGGACACAGGCGTACCTTACATCGTCTCTGTTAGAGGCATTTCGATGCTCATTCAGGCGGACTGCAAGATCTCTGCCTGTCTCGCCTACATATTTCTTGGGACAGAACCCACAGGGGATAGTGTAGACGCCTGCTGTAGAAGTTAGAGGTGTGGGGCTGCGTTTCGTAGTGAGGTCTTTGATAGATGATGTGTTTATGGTGGAAACGTTGATGTTACTCATAGCAAGTGCCCGGCGAGTATTCGTGGCAACATCGCCACATGGAAGTACTATGAACTGTTTAGGGGGCTGTTCCATGGGCGGTTTGTTGAGGATAGCTTGTGCCTTGAGTCTGCAATCTCGGATGAAGAAAGATGGGAACTGAAGACGTGTAAAGGCTTGTGTTATGTAAGTGCATTCTTCTTCTAGAAAACAAGGGCTGGAGATGCGAAGAGCTCTCAAGAAGAAGCCAATGAGGACTCCTCTCTTAGTGCGGGTGTCTTGGTGTGAATAAAAGTGTATAAGATCGTCCTTGTTGGTAGGTTTTCTATACACTTTGAAGAGAAGTTTGTCACTGTCGGAAGATCTGCACAGTAGAACGTCGAGGAAAGGAAGTTTGCCATCATTTTCGAGTTCAAGTGTAAACTTTATTGATGGTTTCAACTGCATTGATCTTGTTGAGAAGGGCCTGGATATTGAGACGTCTCGGATAGAAAACCAATATATCATCAACGTATCTTAGCCAGGTAACGGTGTTGGGAATGAGGGTGCTGAATTTCTCTGTCTCCAGGTTTTCCATGAAGAGGTTGGCAAACACAGCACTGAGCGGGCTGCCCATTGTCATCCCAAAGCATTGTTTGTAACAGTTGTCCTGATACTTGAAGAAGTTGAAATTAACACAAAGTTCCACTAGATTGATGAAATCTAGAAGAGGTAAAGGGAGATCGTGGTTTTCAGTGAGCCTCTGTCTCAGAATGTTGATTGCAGCGTCAGTAGGAACGTTGGTAAAGAGGGCTGTGACATCGAAGGAAGCCATGCTTTTGTTTTTGACATTCAGGTTGGAAATTCGGGAGAGAAGGTCACCTGAGTGTTTGAGGTGGGCTTGACTGATGGTGCCCAGAAGCGCTGGAAGGTATTTGGCAAGGTGGCCGGCTAGTCTGTGTGGTGCACTCCCTATGCCCGAAGTGATAGGCCGTAGTGGGATGCCAGGTTTGTGTGTCTTAGGAAGGCCATACAGGCGTGCTGGTTTCGGT
The DNA here is from genome assembly GCF_026875155.1 of Cherax quadricarinatus. Taxonomy (NCBI): domain Eukaryota; kingdom Metazoa; phylum Arthropoda; class Malacostraca; order Decapoda; family Parastacidae; genus Cherax; species Cherax quadricarinatus. The sequence continues at coordinate 32,039,939 of NC_069447.1, read as the reverse complement.
TGACCTGGTAAAAGTTTAAGTAGGTTTTTGCCTTGTTCTGATTTTCGTAAGATGCTATAATGTTTGCTTATAGTGTTTGCTTACGTGTCTTTCTAAACCAAAGCCTTAAATCTCCACTCTCTGGAAAGGCGTAGAATGAGGGGAGATATCATTGAAGTGTATAAGTGGATGACGGGCATAAACAAGGGAGATATTAATAAAGTACTGAGGGTGTCGAACCAGGTAAGAACCAGAAATAATGGATTTAAGTTGGATAAGTTTAGATTTAGAAAGGACATAGGTAAGTACTGGTTTTCTAACAGAGTTGTGGATGCGTGGAACAGTCTTCCCAGTTGGGTGATAGAGGCTAGGACCTTGGGTAGCTTTAAGAAGAGACTGGACAAATATATGAGTGGGAGGGGCTGGGTTTGATTGGTGTCATTGGGTACGGGAGTTATTTCTTGGGTGGCCTGGTGGCTAAAGCTCCCGCTTCACACACGGAGGGTCCGGGTTCGATTCCCGGCGGGTGGAAACATTTCGACACGTTTCCTTACACCTGTTGTCCTGTTCACCTTGCAGCAAATAGGTACCTGGGTGTTAGTCGACTGGTGTGGGTCGCATCCTGGGGGACAAGATTAAGGACCCCAATGGAAATAAGTTAGACAGTCCTCGATGACGCACTGACTTTCTTGGGTTATCCTGGGTGGCTAACCCTCCGGGGTTAAAAATCCGAACGAAATCTTATCTTATCTTATCTTAGCTTTAGGTAGAGGTCGTTTTGATAAGGACCTGCCTCGCATGGGCCAGTAGGCCTTCTGCGGTGTTCCTCCATTCTTATGTTCTTATGTCATTATTATTGTTAATGGCAGGTCATTATTGTTATTATTGTTAGTGCCAGGTCATTATTGTTATTATTGTTAGTGCCAGGTCATTATTGTTAGTGCCAGGTCATTATTGTTATTATTGTTAGTGCCAGGTCATTATTGTTATTATTGTTAGTGCCAGGTCATTATTGTTAGTGCCAGGTCATTATTGTGATGAATGGTTTGAAAAACCGACAAGTTGAAGATTGAGACACTTATGCAGCATATGGGAATCTTTATTCAGGAAACGTTTCGCCACACAGTGGCTTCATCAGTCCAATACAAAGAGGAAGGCGTAAGGAGGGGAGGAGAATGAGGTAATCAGTCCCTCAGCCTGGAGTCGATGTGTTCAGTCCATCAATCTTGTAGAATGTACAGCATAAGGCCGTAGACGTGGCTTATATACTGTAGTCAGGTGAGGTGAAGCAGGCGGAGGCGGGGTCATAGTGGTACCATCCACTAGTCGAAGTAGGTGTCCACCTGCTTCACCTCACCTCACTACAGTATATAAGCCACGTCTACGGCCTTATGCTGTACATTCTACAAGATTGATGGACTGAACACATCGACTCCAGGCTGAGGGACTGATTACCTCATTCTCCTCTCCTCCTTACGCCTTCCTCTTTGTATTGGACTGATGAAGCCACTGTGTGGCGAAACGTTTCCTGAATAAAGATTCCCATATGCTGCATAAGTGTTTCATTGTTGTTATTATTGTTAATGGTAGGTCATTATTATTGTTAATACCAGGTCATTATTGTTAATGGTAGGTCATTATTATTGTTAATACCAGGTCATTATTGTTATTATTGTTAATGGCAGGTCATTATTATTGTTAGTGCCAGGTCATTATTGTTATTATTGTTAATGGTAGGTCATTATTATTGTTAATACCAGGTCATTATTGTTATTATTGTTAATACCAGGTCATTATTGTTGTTATTATTGTTAATGGTAGGTCATTATTATTGTTAATACCAGGTCATTATTGTTATTATTGTTAATACCAGGTCATTATTGTTGTTATTATTGTTAATGGCAGGTCATTATTATTGTTAATACCAGGTCATTATTGTTGTTATTATTGTTAATGGCAGGTCATTATTATTGTTAATACCAGGTCATTATTGTTGTTATTATTGTTAATGGCAGGTCATTATTATTGTTAATACCAGGTCATTATTGTTATTATTGTTAATGGTAGGTTATTATTGTTAATGGCAGGTCATTATTATTGTTAATACCAGGTAATGCTGACTTTAAACTTTCCCTGAAATATATATATATTTTTTATCCAAGATACATTTGTGTTAGAGTTCTTTTAAGACATATTTGTAGCTCAGTGTGTACTTAACACTTTTTTACTATTCCCTTCAATTAAGGTTATTATAACGTAAAGCTTTATAATTTATAAAGAGTAGATAACCCAGAATAAGAGGCGCATCTTACAGCGAGAATAACATTTGTTTATAACGAGTTTATTCCGTGTTAGATATTATTAAAGTATTCTTAACTGGTGGTGAACAGGTGTACTCACCTAGTTGAGGTTGCAGGGGTCGAGTCCCAGCTCCTGGCCCCCGCCTCTTCACTGGTCGAACAGTCTTGGTGGTCCCTGTGTACTTGATAGATTTTAACCCCATTATTTTATCTTAACCAAATGAGGGGAGGGGGGTTCTTAGGTAATTTACACATAAGTTACTGTGTATGATAACTTGTACTTAAATAAACTTGTACTTAAATAAACTTACTTACTAGCCTCAGTAGAAAACTGGCTAAGTTGAAGCATTAGAGAAAATGAGCAATTTTTATGGATAACTGCGGTAATCAACCCTCTACGGCGATTCCTTGACATTAAGAGAGAAGATAAGAAATGCTCGGATTTTTAACCCTGGAGTGTTAGCCACACAGGATAATCCAAGAAAGGCAGTGCGTCATCGAGGGACTATCTTATTTCCATTAGGATCCTTAAATCTTGTCCCCCAGGATGCAATTCACACCAGTCGACTAACATCCAGGTACCTACTTGCTTGCTAGGTGAACGGGACAACAGGTGTAAGGAAACACGCCCAATGTTTCCATCCTTGCCGGGGATCGAACCACGGACACTCAGTGTGTGAAGCGAGAGCGTTGCCTACGAGGCCACGGGCCACCGTGGGGGTTCTTGATCCAGTGAATTGGATTTCACATTCCCTTCTTTGTACAGAACTTAACTGCCTCCCCAGTATAACTTCTGAAGGTTAAGCTCTCCCTCCCCAGTGAATGTAATAATAATAATAATAATAATAATAATAATAATAATAAATTATTATTAAAGTCGGTTCCTGACCAGCCGGGCTGTGGCTCGTACGTTGGTTTGCGTGCAACCAGCAGCAACAGCCTGGTTGATCAGCCTCTGATCCACCAGGAGGCCTGGTCACAGACCGGGCCGCGGGGGCGTTGACCCCCGGAACTCTCTCCAGGTAAACTCCAGTAGTAGTAATAGTAGTAGTAGCAGTAGTAGTAGTAGTAGCAGTAGTAGTAGTAGCAGTAGTAGTAGTAGCAGTAGTAGCAGTAGTAGTAGTAGTAGTAGTAGTAGCAGTAGTAGTAGTAGCAGTAGTAGTAGTAGCAGTAGTAGTAGTAGCAGTAGTAGCAGTAGTAGTAGTAGTAGTAGTAGTAGTAATTTAGTAGTCAACAACTTGATTTTGTGGTTGAACTTAGATTATTTTCTCCATCAAAGAGCCTTCTAAATCAAATTGTGTTGTATGTGTGTTACTGGTTCAGGTGGATGAGTAGCGTCATTGAAGCGAGAACTTTGTGTATTTTTAAATATAGGTTGTGCGCGTACATGAGTGGATGTGGGTAGGTGTGAGTTAGACCTCCCTAGCATGGACCAGTGGGCCTGCTGCCCTGTTCTGTTACCTCCCATATACCACCTGGGGTCTACCTGGAGAGTATTCCGGGGATCAACGCCCCCGCGGCCCGGTCCACGACCAGGCCTCCCGGTGGATCAGGTCCTGATCAACTAGGTTGTTACTGCTGGCCTCACGTAGTCCAACGTACGAACCACAGCCCGGCTGATCCGGCACTGGCTTTAGGTATCTGTCCAGCTCCCTCTTGAAGACAACCAAGGGTCTATTGGTAATTCCCCTTATGGCTGGTGGGAAGCTGTTGAACAGTCTGCGTTTTCTCTTAGTGTACAAATGGCGCCCCTTCTTTTCATTGGGCGCATGTTGCATCGCCTGCCAAGTCTTTTGCTTTCGTAGGGAGTGATTTGTGTGTGCAGATTAGGGATCAGTTCCTTTAGGATTTTTCCAGGTATAGATTATGATGTATCTCTCTCGCCTGCGCTCCAGTGAGTACAAGTCAAGTGCTTCCAAACGTTCCCAGTAGTTAAAGTATTTGATGGAACTGATATGTGCAGTAAAGGTTCTCTGTACATTCTCTAGATCTGCGATTTCACCTGCCTTAGATGGAGATGTTAATGTACAGCAGTATTCCAGCCTAGAGAGAACAAGTGATTTAAAAAGGATCATCATTGGCTTGGCATCTCTAGTCTTGAATGTTCTCATTATCCATCCTATCACTTTCCTTGCAGATGTGATAGTGGCATTGTTATGATCCTTGAAGGTGAGATCCTCAGACATTACCACTCCCTGGTCCTTCACATAACTTTTCCGCTCTATTGTGTGATTAAAGTTTGTAGTATACTCAGTTCTAGTTATTATTTCCTCCAGTTTTCCATAACGAAGTAGGTGGAATTTGTCTTCATTGAACATAATATTGTTCTCCGTTGCCCACTGCAAAACTTGGGTTATATCGTCTTGGTGATTTGCCGTGTCGTCAATGGATGACACTTTCATGCAGATCCTGGTATCGTCTGCAAAGGATGATACAGTGATATGGTTTACATCTGTCTGTGTCTGATACGAGGATGAGGAACAGGATATGGGCGAGTTAGTTTAATATCTTTATTTTGCATCCCAGACCCATCCTGTGGACGGGAGTCAAAGGATTACAGAAGTGTGACTTGTGGAAGAGAGGTCATCACTATGGCACTGTATGATGTCCCATGTGTTTAACGTTTCCCCGTTAGTATAGTAATGCTATTAATTGTTAGTTTGGTATTTTGCTTAGCAGTAAATACGTACTTGAGTGATAGTCACCTGTTGTGTTTGGGAACCTGAAGGGAAGGGGGGGGGTTAGCATGCCTTAGATAGTACTTAAGTGGTAGTCGACTGTTATGGGTGGTATCGTGGGGTGTGGTAATGTCTTAGATAAAGCTGAGCTTTGGGATAAACCGAGGTGGGGTAACACCTCTTAGAGTGTGAATTCAACGGCGTAAAAATAAGGCATTTGTGTCTTACGGTATATCTAGTTAAATATGTTTATTATGCACTCCAGACCCATCCTGTGGGTGGGAGTCGAAAGATTACAGAGGTACCTAATGGGACCAGGGACGGGACCCCAAAGTTATGATAGCTGAACTAGGGCTGGGAGAGTACCGGCGAATAAGAAAAAAAACTAGTTACAAAGGTAATGAACTCCAGGTAGATCTGGCCACAATCATGACCAAGTTACAAAGGTAATGAATCATCTACATGTCAAAACATAGTATATCTAATGATGGTAATTAACAAGAATACTGTATGCCTATACAATCTAGAGCCTAATAGTTAAGTTGTTTAATGGTGGGTTAAGTTAGTAGATTACACTAAGGTCATTAAGGCTGCACGTAACTTTTTTTTACCACCAAACAAGAACACTTTAATTTCTACAATAGGGATTCAGTTAAATTCTCAGCATATACACAGCGAGGGAAATATACTTTTCGGTGTATACATCCTATGTTGCAACCATTGTATAAATCATATACCGGGTAAGCTTCAAAAACATCTGTATATTTAGCCTAAGCAAATATCGTATGTTTATTTAACTTTAATTTACAGATATTTTACAAAAATATTTTATTTTTATTTTAAACTGCAAAGACTTCATCGATTTTCAAGGATCACATTAAATTCAAGTTTGGTCTTAGGCATATAAAATAATAAGTGATACTGTCGTAAAATAGTGGGTGGTGAGGTAGATATGGAATGGGAAGAATGGCAGATGTAGAGAGGAAGGGTAGAAGGGAATGTTACAGGAGAAGATTGATGGGGTGTAGAGGGAACGAAAAGTAGTTTTGGAGGAGGATAGGAGGGGAAGTAGATATGGATGGGAGGGAGGGTAGTAATACCCATGATGTAGGTGAAGCGAGCCATCACAGGTGAGTCAGTCATTGTGTGTGCGAGTCCTAGTGGTGGTGGTGCTGCTGCTGCGTAGGTCCTAGTGGTGGTACTACTGTGTAGGTCCTAGCGGTGGTGGTGCTGCTGTGTAGGTCCTAGTGGTGGTGCTGCTGCTGTTGTGTAGGTCCTAGTGGTGGTGCTGCTGCTGTGTAGGTCCTAGTGGTGGTGCTACTGTGTAGGTCCTAGTGATGGTGGTACTGCTGTGTGGGTCCTAGTGGTGGTGCTGCTGTGTGGATCCTAGTGGTGGTGGTGGTGCTGCTGTGTGGGTCCTAGTGGTGGCGGTGCTGTGTGGGTCCTAGTGGTGGTACTGCTGTGTGGGTCCTAGTGGTGGTACTGCTGTGTGGGTCCTAGTGGTGGTGGTGCTACGTGGAGACCACTTGTAGAACATGACCTCACAGCTTCTTTGAGTCCCTGAGAGTAAGGTGCTGTTCTGCTGTGACATAATGGCCACAGATGAGGTACCACTTGGTAGCAGGATACATGACAGGGATGAGGGAAGACGCTTACACAGCCAAGATAGGCCCTCCTTGGCTGAGACACCCATCATTCTACCTATCCTGCATTCAATCTCAAGATACCGGAATGAAGTGAGAGACGCTGGGTACACATGGCCCGGGACACCAGAGATAGAGGATGCACGCTCAGAGAGTCTCTCAGACTCTTGTGCGAGCATAGATTTGCATTGCTCTACCACACGGCTCTTGGGCGGGTCATCGGGGTTTGATAGAGATACCGAGGATGTGTGGAGGGTGGGTAGTTATACAGGAGATGTCGATAAGGCCCCTGTTACTACTTCTATCGTCACTAGACACTCACGACGCCCAGATGTCATTAACCCTACCTTCCCCAAGACAGTCAGCAGCAGTCGTCTCAGCGTTTCTTTCGGTGACGTAACAGTGTGCGACAAACTGGATAAGAAGCTGAGACGCAAGTTTCTACCAAGCGGCTGGGACACCAAGGTTCCCACCAGCGTCTCCCATCTCTCCTCCCTGGATGAAATCGTTCTGGCCGCCGCCACCCCGGCCTTAGTTAATGACGCAACCAGACGAAACTCCTTCCTGAGGCTGGTGGAAGGTATTCCCGAGTGGCTAGCGAATAAAAACCCCTTCGGTAGTTTATCGAGTCTGGCCTCGTCTAGTTCTATACTAAACGTGTCAGAAGCAGTCCACAATGTCGACTTGGCTGTAGCTAGGAACCAAGGGAAGGAGATGGAAGAGAGCTGCTCCAGCTGGGTACCAGGGAAGATGTATTACAGAGTGATGCAACCATCGGTCACCCTGGGAGAGTTTGGAGACTGGAAGGATGTGGACAGCGCCACCCTCGCGGTAAGTTCCTTGCAACACTGACAAGATATCTTCGTAGCTTTTCGCGCTGTATGACCCTTGTGGGTTTAGCATTTAGTTTTGATTGTGATAATAATAATTTATAGTTTTTCATCCTTCAAGGAGGGTGCCTGGATGACGGTGAAGGGCTGTTGAAGACATCTTCCCCATTCTCGGAACAAATCTAATATTACGGAGTACTGGTTGTGACTTTGATGTCGTAGTTTAAATAAAATGGTCCTGGCTCCTAAATGGCTGCTCAATTTGCTGTCTAGGGGCATTTAAATTACACTAAAAAAAAAACAGCAACTCTAGGGCCAGCATGTACTCATACAAATTATGAAGCATGAGTGCAAATAATTAACGTTGTATAAGGAAGGACACAAAAACTCACCTATACAAAATTATATATAATATTAATAATAGTAACTTACAATCTACTTAAAAAACTACCACACTCAAGTTAACATTAGCTCACTGCTACTAGTGAGTTAAAATATATAAACTGGGAGGCTTTATGACCCCCCCCCCTTTCCTTCCTGCCGGCTACTTATCCTGGTTAAAATATTAAATGCTCTCCAAAACACAGGTCCTTGCACACACTTGGGCTTTACAAATAAATGAGAGCACCAGAACAAACAAAATCGTATACACTAAAAAACCTACCCATCACCACATACACCGCTATATCTTGCTTCCTCTGCTGTGCGTAACCTACTGACTGAAGATTGAGACACTTTTCAAACCATTCATCACAACCTACTGACTAAACACACCTCATCAGCTCCTGTCCTGGCCACTCTGCCTGTGACAAAAAACGCGTCGCTTTCAGAGATTGATACACGTCCGCTTTCAGTATACTACCTGGAGTTTACCTGGAGAGAGTTTCGGGGGTCAACGCCCCCGCGGCCGTCTGTGACCAGGCCTCCTGTGGATCAGCGCCTGATCAACCAGGCTGTTGCTGCTGGCTGCACGCAAACCAACGTACGAGCCACAGCCCGGCTGATCAGAACTGACTTTAGTTGCTTGTCCAGTGCCAGCTGAAGACTGCCAGGGGTCTGTTGGTAATTCCCCCTTATGTGTGCTGGGAGGCAGTTGAACAGTCTCGGGCCCCTGACACTTATTGTATGGTCTCTTAACGTGCTAGTGACACCCCTGCTTTTCATTGGGGGATGGTGCATCGTCTGCCAATGTCTTTTGCTTTCGTAGTGAAGTGATTTTCGTGTGCAAGTTTGGTAACTAGTCCCTCTAGGATTTTCCAGGTGTATATAATCATGTATCCTCTCCCTCCTGCGTTCCGGGAATACAGGTTTAGAAACCTCAGCGCTCCCCGTAATTGAGTGTTTTATCCTCCGTTATATGCGCGCCGTGAAAGTTCTCTGTACATTTTCTAGGTCGGCAATTTCACCTGCCTTGAAAGGTGCTGTTAGAGTGCAGCAATATTCCAGCCTAATAGAACAAGTGACCTGAAGAGTGTCATCATGGGCTTGGCCTCCCTAGTTTGAAGGTTCTCATTATCCATCCTGTCATTTTTCTACGATGCGATTGATACAATGTTATGTCCTTGAAGTGAGATCCACCGACATAATCACTCCTAGTCTTTGACGTTGGTGTTTCGCTCTATTTTGTGGCCAAATTTGTTTTGTACTCTGATGAAGATTTAATTTCCTCATGTTTACCATATCTGAGTAATTGAAAATTTCTCATCGTTGAACTTCATATTGTTTTCTTTGCAGCCCACTGAAAGATTTGGTTGATGTCCGCCTGGAGCCTTTCAGTGTCTGCAATGGAAGACACTGTCATGCAGATTCGGGTGTCATCTGCAAAGGAAGACACGTGCTGTGGCTGACATCCTTGTCTATGTCGATATGAGGATGAGGAACAAGATGGGAGCTAGTACTGTGCCTTGTGGACAGAGCTTTTCACCGTAGCTGCCCGACTTTACTCTGTTGACGACTACTCTCTGTGTTCTGTTAGTGAGGAAATTATAGATCCATCGACCGACTTTTCCTGTTATTCCTTTAGCGCGCATTTTGTGCGCTATTACGCCATGGTCACACTTGTCGAAGGCTTTTGCAAAGTCTGTATTATTACATCTGCATTCTTTTTGTCTTCTAGTGCATTTAGGACCTTGTCGTAGTGATCCAGTAGTTGAGACAGACAGGAGCGACCTGTTCTAAACCCATGTTGCCCTGGGTTGTGTAACTGATGGGTTTCTAGATGGGTGGTGATCTTGCTTCTTAGGGACCCTTTCAAAGATTTTTATGATATGGGATGTTAGTGCTATTGGTCTGTAGTTCTTTGCTGTTGCTTTACTGCCCCCTACACGGAAAATGACATTATATATGGAGCGTTATTTTATATAATTTTTTTAATAGAGTACTACGTAATACCTAAATATCTCTTATTGCCCAGAGATTGTATAAACTACGTTTTCTAATGAATATAACAACAATATAGCTTTACAGTTACATATTACACCCAGTATTTATTCATGTTCGTCAATAATTGTGAAAAGTTAATTGTGCAGCGTGTCTACTATTCCTATCTGTACTGTTTGGATTTATATCCCGTTGACCAGAGTCTACAGGTCCTAAATGACCTACATTTAACCCTGTCCTGTGGACTGAACACATCAACTTCAGGCTGAGTGACTGATTACTTCAAACTCCTCCTCATATTTCTCCGTTCTTCTGTTTCCTCAGTAAATATTCCCAAATGTTGGACAACTGTCTCATTCTACAACTAGATGCATCTCGGTGTGTGCGGGATCCCTGAAGATCATCACTGAATTATATAACTCAGTCTTCTGTACTTCAGTGAATGTGATAATGATAGTGTTAAGTGCAGCATATATTTCTAATGTCGTTAAATATTCGCGTTGAAGATTTTGTGCAAATCAATAGACACAATCACAGTTTATAATGTAGAAAGTAATACCTGGAGTTTACCTGGAGAAGGTTTCGGGGGTCAACGCCCCCGCGGCCCGGTCTGAGACCTCAATTTCTTCAATGAAAATGGTAAATTGGGATATACACGACCCAAAACAAATATTCCACTAAGAAACACCAGCTTTGAAAGTTTAATGCTAATCTGAAGGGATATTGTGTAGTTATCTTACAGAGATCAGTATCATAAAATACATGACCACGTCATGCTTGCAGCCTAACACACCATATATTCTCAAATTATTGCTGGAAAACCAACATTTACGAGGTTGATATAGAAAAGGACACATGTCCAACTTATTTAACATATTGTTGGTAATTCTACGAAAATTATTATAATTACAAGTTTATTAACTAGGTTAGTAAATTAAAAAAATTGCTCGTAACTCCCCTCCCCCCCCAAAAAAAAAAAACGTTTTATCCATTTCATGAAAGATTGACAACTTTCAGAAAACACGGATTCCAGTTATTAATCGAAAATAATGCTAAACCATTTCAAAATTAAAATAAAACGGAACCTACATATTCTACTACAAATAGTAAGTTTGTTGTAAGTCTGCTACACCTTGTAGAACAACCAAGATATTACAATATATGAGTCAGTAGAACTGCAGGTAAAACATGACATGTTTCACTAAAAAGCTGATGAGGAAAATGTTAGCTGAGGAGTGAAGGAATTCATGTATATGGTGACTTAAAGAATAGCTGAAAGAAACTACTTAAAGAACTTGGATACATTGCTGGAATAGTCTAACAAGTGGTTGCTCGAGTTCAACCAGAGTTAGTCCTAAGTCTACCTAAGATACTCTTCCGGTACAATGAGCTTTAATAGAAACATTACATCATGCCAAGACAAATTCAGTTCCGTTACTAAATCTACCATTTATATTATATAATTTGTGCTACCTAACTATTTTAAATCTATGTATGTACCTAATTAGATATGTATCTAATATCGTATGTATCTCATAATATGTCCAAATGTACTGCTCCATAACGTATATCAATATAGAGTAAGAATTAGTATTAGTCTGCCCAAAATACCTAGGCATGCCAGTGGCCTTCTTTGTAATTAATATCTTATAACATGTAAACCACACATTGTGAACTTTACAAGGAAATAAACATTTGAATTTGAATTTGAATTTGAACCACAATAAGGCTAATTGTAAAGGTACATAAAATTAATGCTGGAACAATGTGGCGATCTGTGTTTTATTATTGCGACGTGAAAACTAGGTCGTAGTAAGTCAGCGGATGTTAGTTACTGAGTCAGTGATTGTGACCCTCGTCAGGAGACACCTTCCTGGTTCCTGCAGACTGTTACCGTCATCACCACCCACTCCAGACATCGTACAGGGAGAGGCACTTATTGGTAAACCTCACGAGTTATCTCCTTCCCTGAAACACAGACTGGTATCATCAGTATGGAATAAACCTTGGTAATAGATACCGACAGATTGGTTTAAAAAGACGCTAACAAACACTAGGACATATTTACTAGAATATTTTCGGTCCTGGGACCTCTGTATGTTAGAGTGATCAAGGTCCCAGGACCGAAACGTTTTCTAATAAACGTGTCTTAGTGTTTGCTCACGTGCCATTTTAAACCAGCATCATCAGTATAGTAACGACTTATTAATAATGCAAATGTCTTCATGAGCCTAATCGGAACATTATTCACGACTATACAGCACACAGTTCAGTCCTGGAGTATACATAACACCGGCATCTGACTTATTCGTCAACTCAGCACTTATAACAGCTGCAAAGATAAGACCAACATAAAATAGCTGGAACTTTCTTTTTTATTCTCCAGTAGATACCAGAGTTCCCTCAAATTCCTTCTCAAGTGGATGATGGAACTGTAGCTGCATCACATGCCCAGCAAGGCGCCTCAGGCCGTGGATAACATTGGCGCCATCTCTGTTTAGCGAGTAAATCACTGACCCACTTACAGTGCCAACCATGACCCATATCTTCTGTGCCAATCATCACCCGTGTTTTCAGTGCTAGCCATGACCCGTGTCTTCATTGTCATCCATGACCCTTGTCTTCAGTGCCAGCCATGACCTGTATCTTCAGTGCCAGCCATGACCAGTGCCACCCTGCCTGAAGATATCAGTTATGTCTGGTGTTTATACTCACCCTCAAGGTCGTGTACACTCACCTTGTGTCCTCACATATATACAAAACACGTCTGGGGCAATAACACACGACTGGAAGGATAACATGCGGGAATTACTATCAAAATACATACATACATACATACACATTCATACACACCACGCAATAGGTCAAGTGTCTATCGACAAGTGCTTTTGGTAACCGGTAACTAACACACACAAATAAGAATAGCATTTCGTCATCTAAGTAGGGCGTCATTCACCACACTGTACACTGTGTACGTCAGTCCCATATTGGAGTATGCAACACCAGTATGGAACCCACACCTGGTCAAACATCAAAAAATTAGAGAAAGTGCAGAGATTTGCAACAACACTAGTCCCGGAGCTAAGGGGTATGTCCTGTAAGGAGACTTTAAAGGAACTCAAACTGATGACACCGGAGGACGGGAGGGATATGATAACAACGTACAAAATAATAAATGAATTGACAAGGTGAACAGGAACAAAATGTTTCCGAGATGGGGAATGGGAAGAGGTCACAACTGGAAGTTGAAAACTCAGATGAGTCACAGTGATGTTAGGAAGTATTTCTCTTACCATACAGTTGTCAGGAAGTGGAACAATCTGGAGAGATGTAGTGGAGCCAGGATCTATACATAGCTTTAAGAAGAGATACGACAAAGCTCAGGCAGCAGGGAGAGAGAGGAGGACCTAGTAGCAAACAAACAAAGAGGCAGGGCCAGGAGCTGTGAATCGACCCCTTCAACCACAAATAAGTGAGAACACACACACGTGTGAGTCAAGAACCCTCAGACAGCAACTCGGATAAATAATGGAACTTGACACATTCACACAAATCGCGTAAGATTTACCGTAGTTGAAACGTAAATAAGAAACATTTATGGTGGTGTTTTGTGTGTGTGTGTGTGTGTGTGTGTGTGTGTGTGTGTGTGTGTGTGTGTGTGTGTGTGTGTGTGTGTGTGTGTGCGTGCGTGTGTGTGTGTGTGTGTGTGTGCGTGCGTGTGTGTGTGTGTGTGTGTGTGTGTGTGTGTGTGTGTGTGTGTGTGTGTGTGTGTGTGTGTGTGTGTGTGTGCGTGCGTGCGTGCGTGTGTGCGTGCGTGCGTGCGTGCGTGCGTGTGCGTGCGTGCGTGTGCGCGTGCGCGTGCGTGTGCGTGTGTGCGCGTGCGTGTGTACATATATATATATATATATATATATATATATATATATATATATATATATATATATATATATATATATATATATACACGTATGTATGCATCATATTTGTCGCCATTAATGGAGAGTGTGTTGTGTATCCGGTCAGTTATGCCTCGACCCAAGAGATCACTTTTATCCCTCATTCCACGTGCCGCTACTTTTTTAATTAGTTTCTAAGGGGATTAAGAAAGTACGACGTATTGAACAGGAGAAATTTTAAATCATCTTCGGGAGGGTGACCCGAGGCTACAGGAGTTTGCATTTAAAGGGGCAAAATTTAAATGGGTTTTCCCAGGGGGCGTGATGGGACTTTTTTTGCTCACAGTCTGCATAAACAATTGATGGGGAATAAATAGCAACTAAGTAAGCCTACTTTTGCCCCTAAAGTAGGGGCCCTAAATAATTTTTCATTGGACACTGAAAACTACGGATGCCCATAGGCTGATGAGGGCGGAGAAGTGGCAGATGAGCAGGGAGACAGGTGTAAGGCTCTAATTTTAGGAAAAAAAAATGCTTTTGGCAAAGTTTTAAGCCAAACAATGCAGCTCTTTAATCTAGTGAATGCCGAGACTAGGAGCTTGGTTACAGAAATTAAAACCCAAACAACAGTGGAAGTGTTTCCCTAAAAAAATAATTCTTGGGTTCATTTCAGTTAGTATAAAAAATACAATCCTAAGATTTATTCCCAATTTTAATCTGGCTGACCTCATTTATTTATGGTGTTCAGTTGTGGGCTTCTTTACAGGAGGGGGCTAAAATACACTCGAAAATATACAGAGAAGGATGACAAAGTTGATTCCATGTATTACAAAACTTTTCTACGAAAACAAGCTAAAGGCTCTGAACTTACACTCTGGAAACACGTAGACTTAAAAAAGATATGAATGAATGACAAATGGAAAAAAGTAAAAAATTTAAAAAGGGTTTAAATAGCGATTTTAAAACATCAAGATGGACCGCAGCAATGGATTTAAATTGATCAATTTAGATTTAGAACAGGATATTGGTAAGTACTGGTTTTGGCAGTAGAGTTTTAGATGATGAAACTCACAGGTAGCATCATTGAGGCAAGAACTTTGCTTCGGACGGGTACATGGGCCCGTAGGCCTACGCATGTTTTCCTTGTTCATTTTTCTTATGTATGTATAGCTCATGGTGCATGTACCACATTGGTGAGGGATCAAGTGTCAGCTTGGCGTGTGTTTATTTAAAAGTTTACTTTTAATTTGTCTCACTCAACAAGGAATATTGGTTATTTCCCCCTTTCATCAAGATTCTCAACCAGGGGTAAAACCCCCTTGGGGGGTAAAAAAAAATACATTCAAGGGTAAATATTTTAATTACGATAATTATAAGTATTGATTTTGAAAACAAGTTTTTTTTTTTGTGTGATACGAATGTACATTACAAAAAATTTAAAAAATTTTTTTTTTTTCCCAAATTCTTGCTTTTCTGTCCCTTTATGTGGCGATAATTTTTTTGTATGGAAGTTAAGGGTAAAAAGGAGAAAAAAAGTCAAACCGGGGAGTTGTGAGAAGGAAACGTTGAGAGTCGTGCAGACATGGTGATGGTTACTGTGGTTTGGGTTCGTGGTAATTGGTGACCCCTACAGCAAAAATGGTGATGGGTTTCTGTAAATTGGTTACTGTGGTGATGGGGGCCGCCCCCAGCAAATGTGTGGTTTCTGTGGTGATGGTGACCACCCACAGCAAATGTATGGTTCTGTGGTGATGGTACCCCCCACACAACATGGTGATGGTTACTTTGGTGATGGTGACCACCTCACAGCAACATGATGATGGTTACTGTGGTGATGGTGACCACCTCACAGCAACATGATGATGGTTACTGTGGTGATGGTTACTGTGGTGATGGTGACCACCTCGCAACATGATGATGGTTACTGTGGTGATGGTTACTGTGGTGATGGTGACCACCTCACAGCAACATGATGATGGTTACTGTGGTGATGGTTACTGTGGTGATGGTTACTGTGGTGATGGTGACCACCTCACAAAAATGTGATGGTTATGTGGGGATGGTTATGTGGTGATGGTGACCACCTCACAGCAACATGATGATGGTTACTGTGGTGATGGTTACTGTGGTGATGGTGACCACCTCACAGCAACATGATGATGGTTACTGTGGTGATGGTTACTGTGGTGATGGTGACCACCTCACAGCAACATGATGATGGTTACTGTGGGATGGTTATGGGTATGGTGACCGCCCCACAGCAACATGATATGGTTACTGTGGGGTGGTGACCACCTCACAGCAACATGGGATGGTTAGTGGTGATGGTGACCCCCTCAAGCAAATGATGAGGTTAGTGGTGTGGTGACCCCCCTCACAGCAACATGAGATGGTTTTTCTGTGGTGTGGTGACCACCCCCCAACAACGGGTGATGGTTTCTGTGGTGGGTGACCCCCCCAGCAACATGGTGATGGACTGGGTGATGGGGGACCCCTCCAGCAACTGGGTGATGGGTTTCTGTGGTGATGGGCCACCTCACAGCAACTGGTGATGGTTACGTTTGGGGGGGGGGGGGGGGGGTGTGGAAAGGGGGGGGGGGGGGGGGGGGGGGAAGGGGTGGGGGGGGGGGGGGTGGGGGGTGTGGGGGGTGGGGGGGGGGGGGGGGGGGGGGGGGGGGGGGGTGTGGGTGGGGGGTGGGGGTGGGGGGGGTGGGGGGGGGGGGGGGGGGGGTTTTGGGGGGGGGGGGGGGGGGGGGGGGTGGGTGGGGGGGGGGGGGGGGGGGAGGGGGGAAAAAAGGGGGGGGGGGGGGGGGGGGGGTGGGGGGGGGGGGGGGGGCGGGGGGGGGGGGGGGGGTTTGGGGTGTGGGGGGGTGGGTTTTTGGGGGGGGGTGGGTTTTTGGGGGGGGGGGTGGGGGGGGGGGGGGGGGGGTTTGGGGGGGGCCCCGGGGGGGGGGAAGGGGGGCCGGTGGGGGGGTGGGGAATGGGGGTTTTTGGGGGGGGGTCCCCGGGGGTTTTTGGGGGTTTTGGGGGTGATGGTGACCGCCTACGCAAAAATGATGAGGTTACGTGGGGATGGTGACCACCCCCACAGCAACATGGGGGGTTCTGGGGATGGTGACCACCTCACCAAAATGGTGAGGGTTTTCGTGGTGATGGTGACCCCTACAGAACATGGTGATGGTTTTTGTGGTGATGGGGACCACCTCACGCAAAAGGGG
The DNA here is from genome assembly GCF_026875155.1 of Cherax quadricarinatus. Taxonomy (NCBI): domain Eukaryota; kingdom Metazoa; phylum Arthropoda; class Malacostraca; order Decapoda; family Parastacidae; genus Cherax; species Cherax quadricarinatus. The sequence continues at coordinate 32,023,016 of NC_069447.1, read as the reverse complement.
ATGGTTACTTTGGGGGGGTCCCGGGGTGGTTTCTGGGTGAGGTGACCCCTCAAGCAAATGGGGTGGTTTTCGGGTGATGGTGACCACCCCACAGCAACATGGTGTGGTTATGTGGTGATGGTGACCACCTCACACAAACTGGTGATGGGTTTCTGTGGGTGGGACCGCCCCACGCAAATGGTGTGGTTTCTGTGGTGATGGTGACCCCCTCACCGCAAAATGTGAGGGTTTCTGGGTGATGGTGCCACCTCAAAGCAACATGGGAGGGTTTTTGTGGTGAGGTGACCCCCTCAGGCAACATGGTATGGTTTTCTGGGGTTTGGTGGTGCCACCCACGCAACATGTGATGGTTCTGTGTGATGGGGACCCCCCACAGAAAAATGGGATGGTTTCTGTTTGGGGGGTTTGGAAATGGGGTTACGTGGTGATGGTGAACCTCAAGCAACCTGGTGTGGTTACTTGGTGTGGTGCCACCTCACAGAACATGGGATGGTTACTGGGTGATGGTGACCCCCCAAGCAACAGTAGGTTATGTGGTGTGTTCACCCCCAACAAAAAGGTGATGGGGTTTCGGGTGTGGTCACCTCACACAACATGGTGAGGTTACTGTTGGGAGGTGACCACCTACAGCAAAATGGTGGTTCTGTGGTGATGGTGACCCCCTCACGCAAAATGATGATGGTTCTGTGGTGATGGTGACCACCTCCAGCAACATGATGATGGTTTTTGTGGGATGGTGACCACCTCACAGAACATGGTGAGGTTTGTGGTGATGGTGACCCCCACAGCAAATGATGATGGTTACTGTGGTGATGGTGACCCCCCTCACGCAACTGGATGGGTTTCTTGGGGGATGGTTCGTGGTGATGGTTTACGGGGGTTTTTTTGGGGAACTTGGGGGATGGTTTCGTGGTGATGGGACCACCTCCAGCAAAATGTGATGGTTTTCTTTTGGGGTTAAGGGTGGATGGGTTGACCCCCTCACAGCAAAATGGATGGTTACTGTGGTGATGGTGACCGCCCACGCAACTTTTATGGTTACTGTGGGGTGGTGACCCCTCACAGAACTGTGATGGGTTCGGGTGTGGTGACCACCCCAAGCAAAAATGTGATGGGTTTTCTGTGGTGATGGGTGACCCCCTCAAGCAACATGTGATTGGTTACTGTGGTGATGGGACCCCCTACGAAATGTGATGGTTCGTGGTGAGGTGACCCCCACAGCAAAAATGTGATGGTTTTTTCTGTGGGGGTGGTTCTGTGGTGAGGGGACCGCCTCACAGCAACATGTGATGGTTAGGGGAGGTGACCACCCCACAGCAAAATGTGATGGTTACTGTTGGTGGATGGGTTGACCCCCTAAGCAACATTGTGATTTTTTGGGTTTCTGTGGTGATGGTGACCCCCTCAACCCAAAATTGGGGTTTTTTTGGTTATGTGGTGATGGGGACCCCCCACAGCAAACAAAAGATTTTATGGTTATGTGGTGATGGGGACCCCCCACAGCAACAAAAGGGTTTTGTTGGTTACTGTGGTGATGGGGACCCCCCAAGCAACATGTGGGTTACTGTGGTGATGGTGACCCCTCAAGAATATGGGTTTTTTTTTTTTTTTTGGGTTTTTGTGGGAGGGCCCCCACGAACATGGGGATGGGTTTCTGGGGTGATGGTGCCCCCTCCAGCAAAAATTTGATGGTTTACTGTGGGGATGGTCCACCCACAGCAACATGTATGGTTACGTGGGATGGTGACCACCCCCGCAAAATGGATGGTTTTTTGTGGTTTTTGGGTGGGACCCCCTACAGAACAAATGGATTTTATGGTTACTGTGGGGGAGGTGACCACCCCACAGCAAATGGGGTGGTTACGTGGTGATGGGACCCCCTCACGCAACATGGTGATGGTTTGTGGTGTGGTGCCACCTCACAGAACATGGTGATGGTTTTTTTTGGTGATGGGGAACCCCCTCACAGCAACTGTGATGGTTTCTGTGGGGATGGTGACCACCCCACAGCAACTGGTGATGGTTAAGTGGTGATGGTAAAATCCGTGTGATGGTTTTGTGGGGTGGTAACCCCGTGTGATGGTTTCTGTGGTTTTAGGTTACTGTGGGATGGTGACCACCTCACGAAAATGATGATGGTTACTGTGGTGATGGTTACGAAAGGGATGGGGTTTCTGGGTGAGGGGACCCCCTCCAGCAAAATGGTGATGGTTACTGTGGGGATGGGACCCCTACGCAAATGATGAGGTTACTGTGGTGATGGTGACCACCTCACAGCAACAAAAGGGATTTGATGGTTACTGTGGTGATGGTGACCACCCCACAGCAACATGATAGGTTACTGTGGTTGGGGTTTTTTGGGGACCCCTCCAGCAAAATATGATGGTTACTGTGGTGATGGGACCCCCCTAAACAACATGAGATGGTTACTGTGGTGATGTGACCACCCCACAGCAACAGATGATGGGTTTCTGTGGTGATGGTTACGTGGTGATGGTGACCCCTCACAGCAACATGAGTGGTTAGTGGTGGGTGACCCCCTCACAGCAACATGATGATGGTTCTGTGGTGATGGTTTACTGTGGTATGGTGACCCCTCACAGAAACATGAGTGGTTACGTGGGGATGGTTTCTGTGGTTTAGGTGCCACCCCACAGCAACTGTGTGGTTACTGGGTTTTATGGTTACTTGGGGTTTTGGTGATGGTGACCACCTCACAGCAATGGTGATGGTTACTTTTTGGTGTATGGTTACGTGGTGATGGTGACCCCTCCGCAACATGATGATGGTTATGTGGTGATGGTTCTGTGGGATGGTGACCCCTCACAGCAAAATGATTTATTTTGGTTCTGTGGTGAGGTGACCCCTCACGCAAAAATGAGATGGTTACGTGGTGATGGTTAACTTGGGTGATTTTGGGGGGACCACCTCACCGCAACATGTGATTTTTTTGGGGGTTACGTGGTGAGGTGACCACCCCACAGCAACAGTGATGGTTTTGTGGGATGGTGACCACCTCCAGCAAAAATTTTGGGGGTTTTTATGGTTCGTGGTGATGGTGACCACCCCACAGCAAATGGTGATGGTTTCTGTGGGGATGGTGAAACCCCCACAGAACTTGGATGGTTCTGTGGTGATGGTGACCCCTCACTTTCAACATGGTGTGGTTACTGTGGGGATTGGTTAAAAAATTGATGGGTGTTGGTGACCACCTCACAACAACATGTGAGGTTAATGTGGTGATGGTGACCACCTCACACAAAAATGGTGATGGTTACTGTGGTATGGGGACCCCCTCACAAACAACATGTGAGGTTACTGTGGTGATGGTGACCACCTCACGCAAATGGTGTGGTTCTGTGGTATGGTGACACCCCACAGAACAGGGGGTTTCTGTGGTGATGGTGACCCCCTCAAACAACATGAGGGTTACTGTGGTGATGGACCCCCTCACAGCAACATACTCACCTTATTCTTCTGCTAACTTTACGTCTGCTTCCAAGTCTTCACTCTGCCATTTATATCTGGCACACACACACCCCAACCCCACACACACACACAAAACACACACACACACCACCACACACACCACACACACCACACACACACACAACACACCACCACAGAACTGCAGGAGGCCAAGAGAAGAATACGATGAGAGCAACAGAGCAATGATAAAACACACTACCGAGGTGGCCAGGAGAGAAACAATGGGGGAGCAAAGTTATAGTTATGGTGATTTCAATCACAAGGAAAATTGACTGGGAAAACCTGGGCCCCATGGGGGTCCCGAAACAGGAGAGCCAAGATGATGGATGTGGTACTGGAGAACCTCATGCATAAAACATGTTAGAGACACTACCAGAGAGAGAGGAGAGGATGAACAGCAAGGTTGGACCTT
>NC_069447.1:31924115-32014115 GCF_026875155.1 Cherax quadricarinatus | reverse complement strand
GAGTCAGAGAGATATTAGGAAGTATTTCTTCAGTCATAGAGTTGTAAGGCAGTGGAATAGCCTAGAAAATGACGTAGTGGAGGCAGGAACCATACACAGTTTTAAGACGAGGTTTGATAAAGCTCATGGACGGGGGAGAGAGAGGGCCCAGTAGCAACCGGTGAAGAGGCGGGGCCAGGAGCTAAGACTCGACCCCAGCAACCACAAATAGGTGAGTACAAATAGGTGAGTACATACAACACACACACACACATACACACACACAACACACACATACACACACAAAACACACACACACACAATGCACAACATACACACACACATACACACACACTCCTAGTACAATCAGCGAAGAGGCGGGGCCAGGAGCTGTGACTCGACCCCTGCAACCACAAATACGTGAGTACAAATAGGTGAGTAACACACACACACACACACACACACACACACACACACACACACACACACCACACACACACACACACACACACACACACACACACACACCACACGCACACCACACACACACACACACACGCACACACACACACACACACACACACACACACACACACACACACACACACACACACACACACACACACACACACACACACGCGCGCGCGCGCGCGCGCGCGCACCACACATCTGGCGTGCGATGGATCTTTCTCAACACAGCGATAGATCATGACTGATGTATTAACTGCCTATAATCAACATAATAGAATAGTTATCACTCAGAATATAGCAGATACTTCTCTTAAACACTGGACATGACTAAGTCAGTGTGACTGTTGTTGATGCCACCCCCTCCCCCATCTATCATTCAACTATCCCCACTTAGAAATTCCTAGAGGGATTAGTACCAACAGTAACAGCCTGGTTGATTAGGCCCTGATCCACAAATCAGGTCTGGTGACAGACCTGGCCGAGGGGGCGTTGACCCCCGAAACTCTCTCCAAGTATACTCCAGGTAGACTTCACCCCTCAACGCTAGTGGGTCCTTACCTGTGAGTTGTTCTTGTTCTCTTAATGTCTCTCTATCACAGTCTCCTGGGGAGATATACAGTCTCCCAGGGAGATATACAGTCTCCCAGGGAGATATACAGTCTCCCCGGGAGATATACAGTCTCCCCGGGAGTTATAGTCTCCCAGGGATATATATAGTCTCCCCGGGAGATATACAGTCTCCCAGGGAGATATATAGTCTTCCGGGAGATATACAGTCTCCCCGGGAGATTTACAGTCTCCCCGGGAGATATACAGTCTCCCCGGGAGATATATAGTCTCCCCGGGTGATATACAGTCTCCCCGGGAGATATACAGTCTCCCCGGGAGATATACAGTCTCCCAGGGAGATATATAGTCTCCCCGGGAGATATACAGTCTCCCCGGGAGATATACAGTCTCCCCGGGAGATATACAGTCTCCCCGGGTGATATACAGTCTCCCCGGGAGTTATACAGTCTCCCAGGGAGATATACAGTCTCCCCGGGAGATATACAGTCTCCCCGGGAAATATACAGTCTCCCCGGGAGATATACAGTCTCTCAGGGAGATATACAGTCTTCCCCGCGAGATATACATTCTCCCCGGGAGATATGCAGTCTCCCCGGGAGGTATATAGTCTCCCAGGGAGATATACAGTCTCCCCGCGAGATATATAGTCTCCCTGGGAGAAATACAGTCTCCCGTGGAGATATACAGTCTCCCAGGGAGATATACAGCCTCCCAGCGAGATATATAGTCTCCCCGGGAGATATACAGTCTCCCAGGAGATATACAGTGTCCCCCGGGAGATATACAGTGTCCCCGGGAGATATACAGTCTCCCCGGGAGATATACAGTCTCCCCGGGAGTTATACACTCTCCTCGGGAGATGTACAGTCTCCCAGGGAGATATACAGTTTCCCTGGGAGATATACAGTCTCCCAGGGAGATATACAGTCTCCCTGGGAGATATACAGTCTCCTCGGGAGATATACAGTCTCCCCAGGATGTAGACAGCCTGTACTGTCTTCACAGACAGCCCATGCTGTCTGCCAGCTTAGTTCATATTTCGTGCCATGCTGGTGCTGCCACCTATAGGCCTTGCCACTTCAGTATGCCCAGACTTGCCTCACCCTCACTCTCACAGCGGCCTAGCAGCAAGACACAAGGCCTCCCAGCTCTCTCTAGTGGGCATGGCCCTGCCCGGGCCATGGGCACAAACACACAAGCCTGTGTACCCACCACTATTTAACAATAAACTAATAAGCCTCCGAAGACTTATCATTTACTCCCTTCTACCAGAACACCAAATAATTCTTTTTTTTTTTTTATAATTGGTACCAGCGGTGGTCGCAGCAGTGTGTTTGCCCAAAGAGAGGAAGGAAGAGGGATGAAGTCATCTTCACTTCATCATCCCATACAAGAAGCATCCGTCTCTCAACGAGTTATCCTGATGTCGTGTCTGCACGTTTCAGCATCCAGACACAGGTACAAGCAGGATCCAGCCGAAATTTACCGAATTTCTTCGAGAATTTTAAGTGGCATCCCAGTGACTCCACGCACAGTGTCCCACGCTGTTTCTCGAGTCACGTGTTCAGCGTCACTTGTATGTTGCTGTTGTTGTTCAGCTCAGCACAGCTGTTTCAGCAAGCCAGAGGTGAGTTTTGTGGCGATTTCTGCGTCCAGTGTGAGCTTCTCCACGTGTTTGTGGGTGGAGGAGGAGGAATGGCCAGATGCTCGCCCTGCCATACACTCACCCACGCTCCTCGCCACCAGACTACCATACACCACTCACCACTGCCCACTCCCTCTGCTGTGTTTTCTGCTGTTTTCCATGTGAATTCATTGCCAGAGCTGTGTATCCGAGTGCCCGAGGCCACTTGAAGCTACGTGGATCAGCATGCCACATAGATCACGACACCACGTGGATCACGACGCCACGGTGTGGGCGGTGTCACGTAGACCTACGAGCTACGTGAGTTGCCAGATGTCCCAGGCCTCATGCTGTGGTCTGCTGCCCACATCACATTGACGTCACCGACGATGCTGCCCGACTTCATGACGTCACGATGTCTGCCTGACGTCACCTCGAGATGTCTGCTGACGTCACAGTCCTGCTGACGTCACCTCGTGACATCACGCCTGACATCACATGTCACATCGAGTGTTTCTAGTAATTATTTCAGTATTGTCGAGAAGATTGAGAGAAAATATATGTCGTGTGTTAATTAATTCCTCTCAGTCAGTGTTCTCACATGTTAGTGTACCGTATGTACCGCAGTGTGTTTTTAAAGTTTCCGTGTGTCCAGTGAGGTCTGAGCCAGACCTGAGTAGCACCACTGTGTTAAGTCACCCTTGTGACCAGTGTGTTTGACAGCTGATGTCAAGACAGCCCCGAGTGACCGAGCCCTCTTGTACAGAAAGCTTTTATGCTCGCGCTCGTGATGTTCTGCAATCGTACCTGCTATGATTCCCATCGAGATTGTTTCACTTCACCTCCAGACCGTCAAAAGTACAGTTTAATGTGAAGGAACAAGTCTGGGGACGCTTAGACTAACCTCTGCTATAACTCCAACTGCCGAGAGAATGACACTCTGTGTCAGCCTCGTGTCTCAAGCTTCAGTGAGCAGCCTGCACAAAGAAGATGTCACTTTGACTGCTAGCTCTCTCACTGCAGTCTGGTGTATGATGTTACGACTCCCAGATGTTTCGCCCAGTCATCTCTGCCGCGACTCGCTCCACAACTCGCTCCACGCTCGCCGGCAGTGACAGCCCAGCGACAGTACCAGTCGAGAAGTGTCCTTCTGAGTCGCTTGCCAGAAGTCCTGTCCAGTTGCCGAGATTTGTCGACGCCTCACTCGAGGGCACCAGCATGTCGTGCCCAAGGTTGAGTGAAAACCTGCAGCGACTCTTACAATGACTGCTTCACCGTTTCCAGAGAGACCGTACCCTATTTACGTCACAGCTCAGCCGCTCGATGTCTCCCTGTTTGCAGTATCTTCCAGACGCAGGAAGGCATGCAGTGATGCCTTCAAAACGCTCACATCCCTTTGACCACGATGTTTAGCACACCCCACATGTTTTTTTTCTTCCCTCCCTTAGGAAGTTTTTTTTTCCATGTCCATGTGGTATATATATGTTTTTATTTGGTGCTGTGCCCGTTCCTACGAGAGAGAGACCGAGTTTATTTTACCACCAGTATTGTCGTGTCGGGACGACGCGCGGTAGGTGGCCGAGCATATGTAAACAGCCTGTACTGTCTGCACAGACAGCCCATGCTGTCTGCCAGCTTAGTTCATATTTCACGCCATGCTGGTGCTGCCACCTATAGGCCTTGCCACTTCAGTATGCCCAGACTTGCCTCACCCTCACTCTCACAGCGGCCTAGCAGCAAGACACAAGGCCTCCCAGCTCTCTCTCGTGGGCATGGTCCTGCCTGGGCCATGGGCACAAACACACAAGCCTGTGTACCCACCACTATTTAACAATAAACTAAGAAGCCTCCGAAGAATTATCATTTACTCCCCGCTACCATACTACCAAATAATCTCGTTAAAAGGAGATATACAGTCTCCCCGGGAGGTATACAGTCTCCCCGGGAGGTATACAGTCTCGCCGGGAGATATACAGTCTCCCCGGGAAATATACAGTCTCCCCGGGAGATATAGAGTCTCCCAGGGAGATATACAGTCTCCCCGGGAGATATACAGTCTCCCTGGGAAATATACAGTCACCCCGGGAGATATACAGTCTCCCCGGGAGATATACAATCTCCCAGGAAGATATACAGTCTCCCAGGGAGATATACAGTGTCCCCAGGAGATATACAGTCTCCCCGGGAGATATACAGTCTCCCTGGGAGATATACAGTCTCCCAGGGAGATATACAGTCTCCCAGGGAGATATACAGTCTCCCAGGGAGATATACAGTCTCCCAGGGAGATATACAGTCTCCCATGAGATATACAGTCTCCTCGGGAGACATACAGTCTCCCCAGGAGATATACAGTCTCCCTGGGAGGTATACAGTCTCCCCGGGAGGTATACAGTCTCGCCGGGAGATATACAGTCTCCCCGGGAAATATACAGTCTCCCCGGGAGATATAGAGTCTCCCTGGGAGATATACAGTCTCCCCGGGAGATATACAGTCTCCCCGGGAGATATACAGTCTCCCTGGGAGATACACAGTCTCCCAGGGAGATATATAGTCTCCCAGGGAGATATACAGTCTCCCAGGGAGATATACAGTCTCCCAGGGAGATATACAGTCTCCCAGGGAGATATACAGTCTCCCAGGGAGATATACAGTCTCCCCGGGAGATATACAGTCTCCTCGGGAGATATACAGTCTCCCCAGGAGATATACAGTCTCCCTGGGAGGTATACAGTCTCCCCGGGAGGTATGCAGTCTCGCCGGGAGATATACAGTCTCCCCGGGAAATATACAGTCTCCCCGGGAGATATAGAGTCTCCCAGGGAGATATACAGTCTCCCCGGGAGATATACAGTCTCCCCGGGAGATATACAGTCTTCCCGGGAGATATACAGTCTCCCAGGGAGATATACAGTCTCCCAGGGAGATATACAGTCTCCCCGGGAAATATACAGTCTCCTCGGGAGATATACAGTCTCCCCAGGAGATATACAGTCTCCCCAGGAGGTATACAGTCTCCCCGGGAGGTATACAGTCTCGCCGGGAGATATACAGTCTCCCCGGGAAATATACATCTCCCCGGGAGATATAGAGTCTCCCAGGGAGATATACAGTCTCCCCGGGAGATATACAGTCTCCCCGGGAGATATACAGTCTCCCCGGGAGATATACAGTCTCCCCAGGAGATATACAGTCTCCCAGGAAGATATACAGTCTCCCAGTGAGATATACAGTGTCCCCGGGAGATATACAGTCTCCCCGGTAGATATACAGTCTCCCAGGGAGATATACAGTCTCCCCGGGAGATATACAGTCTCCCAGGGAGGTATACAGTCTCCCCGGGAGATATACAGTCTCCCCGGGAGATATACAGTCTTCCCGGGAGATATACAGCCTCACAGGGAGATATACGGTCTCCCAGGGAGATATACAGTCTCCCAGGGAGATATACAGTCTCCCCGGGAAATATACAGTCTCCTCGGGAGATATACAGTCTCCCCAGGAGATATACAGTCTCCCCGGGAGGTATACAGTCTCCCCGGAAGGTATACAGTCTCGCCGGGAATAATACAGTCTCCCCGGAAATATACAGTCTCCCTGGGAGATATAGAGTCTCCCAGGGAGATATACAGTCTCCCCGGGAGCTATACATTCTCCCCGGGAGATATACAGTCTCCCCGGGAGATATACAGTCTCCCCGGGAGATATACAGTCTCCCCAGGAGATATACAGTCTCCCAGGAAGATATACAGTCTCCCAGTGAGATATACAGTGTCCCCGGGAGATATACAGTCTCCCCGGTAGATATACAGTCTCCCAGGAAGATATACAGTCTCCCCGGGAGATATACAGTCTCCCAGGGAGATATACAGTCTCCCCGGGAGATATACAGTCTCCCTGGGAGATATACAGTCTCCCCGGGAGATATACAGTCTCCCAGGGAGATATACAGTCTCCCCGGGAGATATACAGTCTCCCAGGGAGATATACAGTCTCCCAGGAGATTACAGTCTCCCCGGGAGATATACAGTCTCCCCGGGAGATATACAGTCTCCCCGGGAGATATACAGTCTCCCCGGGAGATATACAGTCTCCCAGGGAGATATACAGTCTCCCCGGGAGATATACAGTCTCCCAGGGAGATATACAGTCTCCCAGGGAGATATACAGTCTCTCATGGAGATATACAGTCTCCCAGGGAGATATACAGTCTCCCAGGGAGATATACAGTCTCCCCGGGAGATATACAGTCTCCCCGGGAGATATACAGTCTCCCCGGGAGATATACAGTCTCCCCGGGAGATATACAGTCTCCCAGGGAGATATACAGTCTCCTCGGGAGATATACAGTCTCCCAGGGAGATATACAGTCTCCCAGGGAGATATACAGTCTCTCATGGAGATATACAGTCTCCCAGGGAGATATACAGTCTCCCAGGGAGATATACAGTCTCCCAGGGAGATATACAGTCTCCCAGGGAGATATACAGTCTCCCAGGGAGATATACAGTCTCCCAGGGAGATATACAGTCTCGCAGGGATATATACAGTCTCCCCAGGAGATATACAGTCTCCCCGGGAGGTATACAGTCTCCCCGGGAGGTATACAGTCTCGCCGGGAGATATACAGTCTCCCCGGGAAATATACAGTCTCCCCGGGAGATATAGAGTCTCCCAGGGAGATATACAGTCTCCCCGGGAGATATACAGTCTCCCCGGGAGATATACAGTCTCCCCGGGAGATATACAGTCTCCCCAGGAGATATACAGTCTCCCAGGAAGATATACAGTCTCCCAGTGAGATATACAGTGTCCCCGGGAGATATACAGTCTCCCCGGTAGATATACAGTCTCCCAGGGAGATATACAGTCTCCCCGGGAGATATACAGTCTCCCAGGGAGATATACAGTCTCCCCGGGAGATATACAGTCTCCCCGGAGATATACATCTTCCCGGGAGAATATACAGTCTCCCAGGAGATACACGTCTCCCGGAGATATACAGTCTCCCAGGAGATATACAGTCTCCCCGGGAAATATACAGTCTCCTCGGGAGATATACAGTCTCCCCAGGAGATATACAGTCTCCCCGGGAGGTATACAGTCTCCCCGGGAGGTATACAGTCTATCCGGGAAATATACAGTCTCCCTGGGAGATATAGAGTCTCCCAGGGAGATATACAGTCTCCCCGGGAGATATACAGTCTCCCCGGGAGATATACAGTCTCCCCAGGAGATATACAGTCTCCCAGGAAGATATACAGTCTCCCAGTGAGATATACAGTGTCCCCGGGAGATATACAGTCTCCCCGGTAGATATACAGTCTCCCAGGAAGATATACAGTCTTCCCCGGGATATACATCTCCCAGGAGATATACAGTCTCCCCGGGAAATATACAGTCTCCCAGGGAGATATACAGTCTCCCAGGGAGATATACAGTCTCCCAGGGAGATATAAAGTCTCCCCGGGAGATATACAGTCTCCTCGGGAGATATACAGTCTCCCCAGGAGATATACAGTCTCCTCGGGAGATATACAGTCTCCCCAGGAGATATTCAGTCTCCCCGGGAGGTATACAGTCTCCCCGGGAGGTATACAGTCTCGCCGGGAGATATAAAGTCTCCCCGGGAAATATACATTCTCCCCAGGAGATATACAGTCTCCCAGGGAGATATACAATTTCCCCGGGATATATACAGTCTCCCCGGGAGATATACAGTCTCCCCGGGAGATATACAGTCTCACCGGGAGATATACAGTCTCCCCGGGAGATATACAGTCTCCCCGGGAGATATACAGTCTCCTCGGGAGATATACAGTCTCCCCAGGAGATATACAGTCTCCCCGGGAGGTATACAGTCTCCCCGGGAGGTATACAGTCTCGCCGGGAGATATACAGTCTCCCCGGGAAATATACAGTCTCCCCAGGAGATACAGAGTCTCCCAGGGAGATATACAATCTCCCCGGGAGATATACAGTCTCCCCGGGAGATATACAGTCTCCCCGGGAGATATACAGTCTCCCCGGGAGATATACAGTCTCCCCGGGAGATATACAGTCTCCCCGGGAGATATACAGTCTCCCAGGGAGATATACAGTCTCCCCGGGAGATATACAGTCTCCCAGGGAGTATACAGTCTCCCCGGAGATATACAGTCCTCCCCGGAGATATACAGTCCTCCCCGGGAGATATACAGTCTCCCAGGGAGATCATACACTCTCCCCGGAGATATACAGTCTCCCCGGGAGAATACATCTCTCATGAGATATACAGTCTCCCAGGGAGATATACACTCCCAGAAGATATACAGTCCTCCCTGGAGATTACAGTCTCCCCGGAGATATACAGTCTCCCCGGAGATATACAGTCTCCCCGGGAGATATACAGTCTCCCACGGAGATATACAGTCTCCCCGGGAGACATACAGTCTCCCAGGGAGATATACAGTCTCCCAGGGAGATATACAGTCTCCCAGGGAGATATACAGTCTCCCAGGGAGATATACAGTCTCCCAGGGAGATATACAGTCTCTCATGGAGATATAGTCTCCCAGGGAGATATACAGTCTCCCCGGGAGATATACAGTCTCCCAGGGAGATATACAGTCTCCCCGGGAGATATACAGTCTCCCCGGGAGATATACAGTCTCTCCCCGGGAAATATACAGTCTCCCAGGGAGATATACAGTCTCCCAGGGAGATATGCAGTCTCCCAGGAGATATACAGTCCTCCCCGGGAGATATACAGTCTCCCAGGAGATATACAGTCTCCCCGGGAGATATACAGTCTCCCCGGGAGATATACAGTCTCCCAGGGAGATATACAGTCTCCCAGGGAGATATGCAGTCTCCCAGGGAGATATACAGTCTTCCCGGGAGATATACAGTCTCCCAGGGAGATATACAGTCTCCCAGGGAGATATACAGTCTCCCAGGGAGATATACAGTCTCCCCGGGAGATATACAGTCTCCCAGGGAGATATACAGTCTCCCAGGGAGATATACAATATGTTGACATCCTATTTTCCACCTTAAGTAACAACTTACATAGTTACTCTGTTAGTCCTAGCATTAATGGTGTCTAATTTCGATACCAAATTAGTTTTTTTTATATTTAGCAACATGAAACCAGTTAATGTTGATATGATAGGACGTGAGTTAATGGCCTGGTTGTTTCTCCGACATAAATAACAGTATGTCAGTTAGAGATGATGTGTGGGTCGTCGTGTTTCTATCATGCCTGGAGATCTTCCAACCTGCGTCGCCCCACTCTCTGCACCCACATAATTTTATTTTAAAGAATAAACTTTATCCTGTTGGAGGGAAAATTTAGAGCAGCTGTTGGGAACATTATTTTTTGAGCATTCTTCTTCTTATTCTCTTGTGTGTTGGTTTTATGTTGAGTTGGTTTTATGTTGTGTTGGTTTTATGTTGTGTTGGTTTTATGTTGTGTTGGTTTTATGTTGTGTTGGTTTTATGTTGTGTTGGTTTTATGTTGTGTTGGTTTTATGTTGTGTTGGTTTTATGTTGTGTTGTCCCTACGTTTTATTTTGTACATTTGAAAACCTTCCACTGTTTATTATTTTGTTTTGCCTTTTAACATTTTTTTTAAAGGTAGTGATACCTGTAGTTTGTAACAGCCAAGGATGGAACTGATGCTACTAATGGCAAAGCTCTGGTTTGGTAATAGAGTTGTGGATGAGTGGAACAAACTCCCGAGTACCGTCATAGAAGCTAACACGTTGTGTAGTTTTTAAAATAGGTTAGATAAATGCATGAGTGGGTGTGTGTGGGTGTGAGTTTGACTTGACTAGCTTGTGCTACTAGGCCAGATGCCGTGCTCCTCCCTTAAGTGAATGTGACCTGACCTGACTAGGTTAAGGCATTGGCTTAAGCCGGTCGGAGAAGTGAACCTGCCTCGCATGGGCCAGTCAGCCTGCTGCAGTGTTTCTTCTTTCCTGTGTTCTTATATAATGGAGTACCCTGTCATTACAGCAGTATGTTCCCTCACAGCATGAGTGGCGACCTATAATATACAATCACCTAGCAGAGCTAGGTGTTGTACCGTGATCCGAGAATATACGATGGTGTGGGTGCTTCAGAGCTAATTTCATCCTCCTCCCCGTCTGGTGTACTAGCAACGGGGAGGAGGATGAAATTAGCTCTGAAGCACCCTCATCATCGTATGTCCTTAGATCACGGTACAACACCTAGTTTTGCTGGGTGCGTGATTCTTCTAGGATTGTATGGTCCCGTGGGTTAGAGCGTCGGACTAAAACAACACGGGTTCGAATCCTCGGCTAGTCGCAGTGTTGCTATTTATTGAATACCACTTGTTCGTGATTACAATAAAATATATATATATATATATATAATATATATATATAAATATATATATATATATATATATAATATATATATATATATATATATATATATATATATATATATATATATATATATATATATATATATTAATACTTGACTGGTGGAGAATTGGTTGGTGAATAAGGTTTAAAGCCTATCGACTACATTAAGTCTGCACGTAAATTTTCCACCACCAGACAAGAATATATTAGTACGTAAAATAGGGAATAAGATCAAATTTTAGCATGCATACCCTGAAGGAGATGCACTTATTGGTGTGTGTATCCTGTGATGAGCAGGTGACATGCAGCTTTATGACCCTGGCGTAACCATAAACTAAACCTAATTAACCACTCTATTTTATTTTATTCAAGGGAAACGCTAAACCCGTTGGGGTTATATAGCGCCTGGGTAATGGGAAGGATTCAGGTTCGTTCATGGAAGGGAAGGATGAGTCATGCTCCCCGTCACCGGCATCAACAGGAGTAGCCAAACTAAACCAAAGTATTCTTTATGAAGTTATATTAGCATTTAGTTTGGTTAATTTGTCTGTAAGAAGAACACTGTTTTATGGTGCTTCAAGAAAACCCAATAGTACTCGTGTTGCATTTATCCTTTCCGGCTTCTAAGTGTTCACCAAGAATGTGACACAACAGTCGACTCACCCAAGATTTTTCTCCCCTGTTAAATGAAAAGGAGCAGCAGGTGTAAGAAGACTTGACTCAACGTCTCGCCTCGCCCTCACTCTAGTCCGGGTCTCTTCGATTGTGAGGCGAGCGATCACATAAACCTAATAACAAAAAGGCACAATACCGTGACTGGAACGATACACAAATAACTCGCACATAGAAGAGAGGAGCTTACGACGACATTTCGGTCCAACTTGGACCATTTACAAAGACACACTAACGAGAAGTGGAGCAGGACGGGTATATATAGGTAGAAAGAGGTAGTGGTGGTGGTAGTAGGAGTAGTAGTAGTAGTAGTGGTAGTGGTAGTAGTGGGGAATAAAGGAGGAGGAGCCAGTCAAATACAAAGAAAGGGGAGCACTGCAAGTCGGTCCAAGTCGGACCGAAACGTCGTCGTAAGCTCCTCTCTTCTATGTGCGGGTTATTTGTGCATGAACCTAATATTCTGTCATCTTTTTATAATGTTAATTACACACCACATAAGTTTTTTTTTTCGACCGCCATTACAGTTTTATATCCTCTTGGAGAATGTCATACCCAACGTTCAAGCTGTGGATGAAGATTGCCTCCGTTTACACATCGAGTTCATTCCACTTCCTTACTTCCCTGAGACTAAAAAGAAACTTTTTTAACATCCCTATGACTTGTGTTTTTTTTTTAACTTTCAACTATGTCCCCTTGCACCTGGTCATCATATTTCAGCCTGCCCTTATGTGCCCTATCAGTATATGCTGTAAATTTGTGAGTTGTAATCGTGTGTTCCTTAGTCCTTTCAGGCTTATCAGGTTCACCTGCTTTATATAGATCCTTATAGTGCAACCCCAACCATCCTAAACTTTGGCACTAATCTCGTTGCAGACCTTCACATCTGTTCAAGCTTTAGAACATGCTTAATTAAATTGTGACTCTAAGCTGGTGCTGCATATTCTAAGATGGGCTTAACACTGAGTAGAATTAAAAAAAAAATTGTTGAAATCATGAATGTTAATTTAAGATTTGCTAGTCTCGCATAGACTGCCGGAGTCAACTAGTTTACATGCAATTCCGGGCTCAATAGTGCTGGAGGAGTTTATTCATCGTGGTGCTAGGTAATATCTCCTGACACGGTTCTTTGTTAGATGATAACCCATAACTGGCTAAACATTCTCTGGCTTACTGCAGCTAGGTTTTACATCCCATCTGGAAAACAGAGGCTCGCTGCCTAGTATTGCCCTGAAATGAAAAAAAAAATATGATGTTTACTCCAGAGCCTTGACTTTCTTGAGACGTGTGTGTGTGTGGGGGGGTGAATAGTTGGACTCGATTCTTATTTTAACCTTTGGGAAGCGCTAGACTCGTTGGGGTCATATAACTCCTGAGGAATGGATAGCAGTTGGTTTGATTCAAGGGAAAAGAGGCAAGTCCAGTTATTTGGATCAAGAGCCCCTTACCTTGAGAAGAGTAGATGGAGGGAGGGAATGTTGACGGAGCCAACTGTCCCTCCACTCAGTCCCTGCCACTGTGGCACTGGGAGCTACTGCCTCCACCATCAACACCTCCCACCTGGGCTCAGTGCCACCTCACTGAGCAGTGGCATTCAGTGCCTGTTGCTGCAAGCAACTCACGCGCAGCAGCTGTGTTTTCCATAGCACCAGACATGCTCAGAGACTTCTGGTTCCTCAGTTTCAAAAACTCGTTTAAGTCTTACATTTCGTGGGTGATAGCGAACCTTGTGCCCTGGAATGGCATTAGGGTCTAGCAACAGCGAAAACAGTACTTGTGAGAGCTCTTAGGACGAGTCTAGACTACTCGACCTGACCTCACCTGATCGTAAGGTACAGACAGCGCCCCGCACGTGATGGTCCAGGTGGTGAGGGATTGTTTCACTGGTCGTACCTGTGGACTACAGTATCATCAATGAGAGGACCGCTTGCCATCACCTAGTGCCTAACATATAGTAACGGAGGCTTTAGTGTTGCCTCACAGGAAAAATATGTCGTGACTTATCAGGATGTAAATTGTAG
The DNA here is from genome assembly GCF_026875155.1 of Cherax quadricarinatus. NCBI lineage: Eukaryota > Metazoa > Arthropoda > Malacostraca > Decapoda > Parastacidae > Cherax > Cherax quadricarinatus. The sequence goes on along the minus strand of NC_069447.1, from coordinate 32,000,408 downwards.
TTTTGTATATGAGACCCGGAAACATACAGGTATATTGAACATTATGAATGCTGAGGGCATATACCCATACCTAGGGCATGTAAACTCACCCAGTGCGATCTGTGTTAGTTACCCACATTGATTCCTATGTTCATTAACAGTACTTATCATGGGCAGAAACTAAGGGAACACTGAAAACTGCGTGATCCTTATATTATATTTGTGTGTCGGACATTAAAGTAGAACTGCGGGAGGTGATAACATTATGGTGGTGGTGGAACACTAAGACCACCATCCAGCCATCACTCTCCTTACTGTGACCGAAAATGTAAAACTTTCTACATCTTGTCTTATGGTTAATTTACAAGTAGTGTCCTCATCATGGAGTGTGTCTTGGTGTTGTAGTGGAGACTTGAGTGAAGGAGCAACATCCGCCTTGATGCACAGTAGACGAGCCACTTGACTGTGATATCAGCACCACAAGCCCATCATCATTTATTATTGTAATTATAATTACGTGAACCGTTAAATCTGCGTGAGTCATTCAGCGCAAGGAGTGGTGGAGGCTGGATCATCTGTCCGGGTAGCCCAGTATATGTTAGTGTCACATTTGAAATTTCAAAATTGTGGCGACCCAGCCATCCTCCCTGCCACAGTCTGACCAATCTGTCTCTGTTCGGTTTCGAACGCATTGCAGAACCTGTATTTCAACACGATCTTAACACGGCACCAGTATTATCTGTTCACCAGACCTCTGTTACAACTTTCCTGTTAAGACTAAACTACGGTGACTTAGGTTACATTAACCTAAATTAACCCATTACAGCAAAACAAAATGCATAACTTGGGAGGATGTTATCTCATGGTAACAGCGGCGGGGTAAACATATACTATACTCTGTCGTAAGCAAGTACGTTGAAAATTGCATGCTGGTCATGAGGACGGGCTGCGTCAGTGTACCGAGTGTAGACACCACAGGAAGTGATGGAGGGAGCAAGGTGACGGTAATGGGCACAAACATGGCGGACGTGGAAGGGGTTTCCACCCCCACCGTGTCACCTGCTTTGACCTCAGGTGACCCACCGAGTAACACTTCTCATTGCGATGACGTGGTCGATCATATCCTCAGGGAGGCCATCTTGGCTAACACTGAGGACCTTCAGGACACTCTGGCTGAAGCGCCGCCGCTCAAGGATACTAACGATAAACCATCAATGATCGGTTCTCACGGCCTTCCCCTCCTCAGCATGTCTTCCACTGATCCCCTCGCTGCTAAGCCAGACACCGCTCCACCCAAACTAGGGGCGCAGTCCCGCCTCCTCACGTCCCCTACCAGCCCCGTTAGCATTCACGTTTTTGATTCCGACGACGTATCACGATGCGGGGAACTCAACACACCGCTCAGGTTCGACAGCAGCGAGTTTACGTGGAGACGGTCGGAGGCAGAGGAAGAGGAGGAGGAGGTAGTCTCAAGAAGCATCCCAACCATCGATTATCTGCAGGTGCCGCCCCATAATCGCGCTAAATTCAGGAAAAGAGCGAGATTTCCCTTCAGCAGGAGCTCCGATTCCTTGGCGTCCCCCACCCTATCAGAAAAACCCACAGCGGCGAAGGTCGCTGCCAGCGTCGCGCCGGAGACCTCCGAAGATGACACAGATGGGGATCATGACCTGGTCAAAAGAAGAGCGCAACAGGTCTCCAGAGAGTCCCTGGTGGAAACGGTGGACAGTCTTAACGCCGCGAACTGCGTCATCAAGATCCCGAAGAAGCAAAGGAAACCTTCGTTCTCGCAACTTGACATTCCTTGTTACCACCGGCGACCCTCTGGCCAGGCTCTTGACATCAACTTCGACTACACTTTCACTGTGGTGAGTCTTGCTCTGCCACGACACCGCCTTCCTCAGGTGGTCCATATTCCGACATGATGCTTGCTAATATTCCAACGTGCTTGTTAAGATTACGGGGTGCTTGTCAAGATTCCAGGGTGCTTGTTAAGATTACATGGTGTTTTTCGTTTTAATTCTGATATGCTGGCAGAGTTTCTGATGTGCTAATTCAAGGTTTTCTTTCTCTAACTAGTACCTTTTTTATTGAGTAAGTCTGGATGCTTGTGTGCAGATGAATGAAGTGCTGGTGTTTGGGTGGGCAGGGTGCGGGTATTGGTGGAACGAATGTAGGTGTTCTGATAGGCTGAATGCAGGTATTATAATAATAACAATAAAAATAGCAATAATAATGACATACTACTTTATAGAAAGCCCCTTGTTATGCAGAGCATTTCGGGCAAATTAGGTCAATTTTGTCCCGGTCGACTAACACCCAGGTACCCATTTTACTAATAGGTGAACATGGACAGCAGGTGTCTTATGGAAACACGTCCTAATGTTTTCCAGCCGTACCGAGAAATCGATCCCCGGACCTCAGTGTGTGAGGTCGAGCTACGGGACATGGGAGCGTATGCAGGTGTGCCAACAGGTGGGCGAGGTGGGTTACAAGAGTATGCACGGGGCGGATGGTGAGGGTATCTTGCTGTTTAGGGAGGTGACGGGGGGAAATGGTGCGTGATCTAGCTGGCTACAATCTTAGTCTACATTTAGACTTTAAGACCCGAGTCTCTGACTCACTCTACTGTGTTTGTTGTTACTTGGGAGAACAAACAACACAGACCTACCCTTTGTGATTACCTCTGTGATAACTAACCTATTGTCTTCACTAGTACACCTGTGCTCTCGTGTCCACGTTTTCGGTCGGTCAACTTTTAATACCAATATATAAGATATTATATATATATATTAAATATATATATATATATCTATATATATATATTAAATTTAATATAATAAACTTTAAGGCTGTCTCCTCCTGAGGCTGGGTGACCCGACAAGTTTCTTTCACATTTCAGTGATGAATAAATGGGGGTAATGGGTTTAAATTCGTATCTACTACACCAGGGTCATTAATTAAGGCTTCTCGTAACCTTTTCACTACCAGACAGAAATTCTTTAATCTCTAAAATCGGCTTAAAGTAAACTCTTCAGAGTATATACCACTGAGAGACATTAACTCTCAGTGTAATACTATTTTGAAGTTTTATGACCAAACCTTAATAAAGGGCCCTACTCAAAATCAGCTATTATGTGTATATTATTAATTTTGTACTTTGATAATTGAGTCAAACTAAAAGCACCAGACCTAATAATATTCCAGATAAATTCTTATTTTTAAGAAAATTGCTGATGGGATGTCAGTAAGTATAGCCCTGTTGATATACTTGTAGCATACCTGTAGTTGATTCAGGGGGTCACCCCCCTGCAGCTCGGTCCCAGTCCAAACCTCTTAGTTGATGGCCTGAATAACAAGGCTGTTGGTAGCGCTAGCAGCATGTAGTTCAACGTAGGCACTACAGCCCGATAGATCGGGTACTAGAGGAACTTGTCAAGTTTCCTCTTAAAGACATCTAGGGGTCTTAAATACAGCTAGGGGTCTTAAATACAGCTAGGGGTCTTGAAAACACTAGGGGTTTTTGAAAACATGCTCAGGTCTTGAAAACACTAGGGGTCTTGAAATCAGCTAGGGGTTCTTGAAAATATCTAGGGGTCTGAAAACAGCTAGGGGCCCTTGAAAAAACCTAGGGGTCTTGAAAACAGCTAGGGGTCTTGAAACAGCTAGGGGTCTTGAAAACAGCTAGGGGTCTTGAAAACAGCTAGGGGTCTTGAAAACAGCTAGGGGTCTTGAAAACAGCTAGGGGTCTTGAAAACAGCTAGGGGTCTTGAAAACAGCTAGGGGTCTTGAAAACAGCTAGGGGTCTTGAAAACAGCTAGGGGTCTTGAAAACAGCTAGGGGTCTTGAAACAGCTAGGGGTCTTGAAAACAGCTAGGGGTCCTTGAAACAGCTAGGCTTCCAAACATTAGGTGGTCTTGACTACAGCTAGGGGTCTTTGAAACAGCTGGTCTTTGCAAACAGCTTGGTCTTGAATACAAGCTAGGGTCCTGAAAACACGTCGGTCTTGAACAGCTAGGGTCTGAACACACTAGGGTTCTTGAAAAGCATAGCTAAGGATCTTGATACGCTATATAGGGGTCTTGAAAACTGCTAGGGGTCTTGAAAACAGCTAGGTACTTGAAAACACTAGGTCTTCAAAACAGCTTAGGGGTTTTTGAAAACACTAAAGGCTGCTTGAATACAGCTAGGGTCTTAAAACAGCTAGGGTCTTGAATACACTAGGGTCTGAACCAATACGCTAGGGTTCTTGAAACAGCAGGGGTCTTGAAAAAGCTAGGTTTGAAAACAGCTAGGTCTTGAAAACACTAGGGGTCTTGAAACACCGGCGGACTTTAAAACCAAGCTAGGTGTCTTGAATAACGCTAGGTATTTAAAACAGCTAGGTTCTTGAATACAGCTGGGTTTCTTGAAAACCAGTCTTGGGTCTTTAAAGCAGCTAGGAGTCTTGAAACAGCTAGGGGTTCTTTAAACACACCCTTGGGTCCTTTGAAAACACTAGGGTCTTTAATCATACCTAGGGGTCTTGAATACAGCTAGGGTCTTTGAAAATTCTAGGTTTTCTTTAAATTACAGCAAGGGGTCTTAATCAGCGCTAGGGGTTCTTGAAAACAGCTAGGGTCTTGAGAACAGTAGGGTCTTTAAATCAGCTAGGGTCTTTGAAAAACAGCTAGGGGTCTTGAATACAGCTAGGGGTCTTGAAAACAGCTAGGTGTCTTGAAAAACAGCTAGGGTCTTGAAACAGCTAGGTTGAATACAGCTACTGGTCTTGAAAATCAGCTAGGGATCTTGAAAACTGCTAAGGGGTCTTTAAAACAAGCAGGGGTCTTTAAAACAGCTAGGGGTCTTTGATACCCTAGGGGTCTTGAAAACAGCTAGGGTCATTATAAATAGGTCTTTATAAACAGCTAGGTCTTGAATACAGTAGGTATTGAAAACAGCTAGGGTCTTGAATACAGCTACGGAGTCTTTAAAACAGCTAGGGTTTGAAAACTGTAGGGTCTTGAAAAAGCTAGGGGTCTTTAAAACAGCTAAGGGGTCTTAAACAGCTAGGTCTTGAATAAAGCTAGGTCTTGAAAACAGCTAAGGGTAACTTCTAAAACACTGAGGGTTCTTAAAACAGCTTGGGTCTTGAATACACTAGCGGTCTTGAAAAAGGCGTAGGGGTCTTGAAATCAGCAGTGGGGATCTTGAAAACATTGGGTCTTGATACTGCTAGGGGTCATAAAAACCCAGCTAGGGTCTTTCAATAAATCTAGGGGTCTTGAATACATGCTAGGGGTCTTGAAAACAGCTAGGGTCTTGAATACAGCAGGGTCTTGAAAACAGCAGGGTCCTTTAAACACAGCTAGGGGTCTTGAATACAGCAGGGGTCTGTAAAAGCTAGGGTCTTGAATACCATAGGTCTTGAAGACAGGGGTCTGAAGAACATTCAGGTGTCCTTGAAGACATCTAGAGGTCTTGAAGACAGTTAGGGGCTCTGAAGCATCTAGGGGTCTTGAAAACAGCTAAGGGTCTTGAAGACATCTAGGGGTCTTGAAGACATCTAGGGTCTGAAGACATCTAGGGGTTTTGAAGACAGCTAGGGGTCTTGAAGGCTTAAGACATCTAGGGGCTTGAAGTCAGCTAGGGGTCTTGAAGCATCTAGGGGTCTTGAAGACAGCTAGGGGTCTTGAAGACATCTATAGGGTCTCTGAAACATCTAGGGGTCTTGAAGACATCAGGGTCTTGAAAACCTAGGGGTCTTGAAGACATCTAGGGGTCTTGAAGACATCTAGGGGTCTTGAAGACAGCTAGGGGCCTTGAAGACATCTAGCGGTCTTGAAAACAGCTAGGGGTCTTGAAGACATCTAGGGGTCTTGAAGACATCTAGGGGTCTTGAAGACAGCTAGGGGTCTTGAAGACATCTAGGGGTCTTGAAGACAGCTAGGGGTCTTGAAGGCATCTAGGGGTCTTGAAGACAGCTAGGGGTCTTGAAGGCACTAGGGGTCGAAGACAGCTAGGGGTCTTGAAGACAGCTAGGGGTCTTGAAGACAGCTAGGGCTCTTGAAGGCATCTAGGGGTCTTGAAGACATCTAGGGGTCTTGAAGACATCTAGGGGTCTTGAAGACAGCTAGGGGCCTTGAAGACATCTAGGGGTCTTGAAAACAGCTAGGGGTCTTGAAGACATCTAGGGGTCTTGAAGACATCTAGGGGTCTTGAAGACAGCTAGGGGTCTTGAAGACATCTAGGGGTCTTGAAGACAGCTAGGGGTCTTGAAGGCATCTAGGGGTCTTGAAGACAGCTAGGGGTCTTGAAGGCATCTAGGGGTCTTGAAGACAGCTAGGGGTCTTGAAGACATCTAGGGGTCTTGAAGACAGCTAGGGCTCTTGAAGGCATCTAGGGGTCTTGAAGACAGCTAGGGGTCTTGAAGACAGCTAGGGCTGTTGAAGGCATCTAGGGGTCTTGAAGACAGCTAGGGGTCTTGAAGACAGCTAGGGCTCTTGAAGGCATCTAGGGGTCTTGAAGACAGCTAGGGGTCTTGAAGACAGCTAGGGCTCTTGAAGGCATCTAGGGGTCTTGAAGACATCTAGGGGTCTGGAAGACATCTAGGGGTCTGGAAGACATCAGGGTCTGAAGACAGCTAAGGTTGAACATCTAGGGGTCTTGAAGACATCTAGGGGTCTGGAAGACATCTAGGGGTCTTGAAGACAGCTAATGGTCTTGAAGACAGCTAGGGGTCTGGAAGACATCTAGGGGTCTGGAAGACATCTAGGGGTCTTGAAGACAGCTAATGGTCTTGAAGACAGCTAGGGGTCTTGAAGACAGCTAGGGGTCTTGAAGACAGCTAGGGGTCTTGAGTACATCTAGGGGTCTTGAAGACAGCTAATGGTCTTGAAGACAGCTAGAGTCTTTTAGTATTCCCCTCATGTGCTAGTTACTATGTTGTCTCAGTGTACTCTCCGCATCCTTCTGCTTTTCATTGTGGTAATTTACTCCATCTTCCGAGCCTCTCGATCCTGTTAGTTGAATATGTTTATTATGCACCCCAGACCCATCCTGTGGGCGGTAGTCAAAAGATTACAGAGGTACATAATGGGTCCAGGGACTGGGTCTCAAAGTTATGAAAGCTGAATTAGTTACAAAGTAATGAACCATTTACACTCGTTCCTGAAGAAAATAGTTTCGGTGAGTAGATTTGAAACAAATTCCTCCATAATTTTCCAAGTGAAAATTATGATATATTTTTCTTGGCTATATTATGTCCAACATATCTTAATGATAAAATCATTTTACACAGTGACCAGTTACATGGGATCTCAAACACTATATACTTTCTTAGTCGTAAGAGGTACAAAATACCGACAAGTTGTTTTGCTGGTATGAAGTTGATCTCAGGAGGTATTTTCAGGTTATTGCAAAAAAAACAGCAATTGGTTCTTTATAACCATGTAATGTAATCTGTAAATTTGCTCTGAAACAGTCCAAGACGATCCCGAGCCTTGATTCAGCTAGATACATCTTTTGTTGTATTAAAGCCGTTCAGGAGAGGAATTCCCATAAAAGTGACAAATTGGTACACACACAGCCTGTGTGTGTGTGTGTGTGTGTGTGTGTGTGTGTGTGTGTGTGTGTGTGTGTGTGGCCTAATTAATGCTTGATTAAATAACTCATTACGATTGTGACCAGATATAAACATGTAAATAGTTAACATGACTCACGAAATCGTAATGACATGATTACAAACAAACCATACCACGAATCTTATTGTGGCTAGCTGGTCCAGTGGCTAACGCGACGGTCTGGAGTTTTGAGACTCTGATCGCGGGTTCTATCCCCGCCCGTGGTATGGGTTTTTTTATGTAAATAGCTCATTACCTTTGTAACTTGTTCAGCTATCAAAACTTTGCGGCCTAGACTCTGGACCCATTATGTACCTCTGTAATCCTCTAACTAATGCCCATAGGATGGGTATGGAGTACATAATAAATATGTTAAACTATAACACAACCCCATAGCAATTTAAGCCTTCCTCTCATTAAGATATGTTAATTTTAAAAGTTAGAAGCCGATCAGTACAGGCGTTCTCAAGTTATTGACATGAAACCTTGTAGGGAGGAAAAATAACTACAGTAGTTATCCCCTTTTAGAATAACTGGTGTTGAATTATGTGGATTTTAAGGTATTTTGTGTAGTGCATGTTATTCTCAAGATCATTGTTCCGTCCATTCTCGCATTCACCGTGAAACAGAGAGACAGAGAAAGACAGAGAAAGAGAGACACCCCAACACTTGAGCATCTTTGGAAGCTGGAAAGAAATATGTCAACGAGGTTTGTTGATGGCATCATCTGATTAGCATGTGTGACGTCTCGGAGGCTCTGCATGGCCACCCTCGGCAAGTGATGGTATCAGATACCGACAAGTGCGAAATAAAGCAGGTGTAGAAACCAGAACTGTAAAAGCTTCCCCGAGAGAAACATCTTCAAGTAAAATATCCTGGTTACTATTGCAACACATTATTTATTCCAAGGTCAGCCTCGTCTCACACGTACATTAGAACAGAAGAGCACTACAGAAGGTCTGCTGACAAATGCTGTTGTTCTTGCTAGTTTAATTATAATCGAAAATAACTTTACATACTTTAATCGTATGAAAAACTCTTAATTGGATCGTTTAAAGCAGTCATCCTTTCATTGATTAAGACTGTTATTTATGGAAGTATTATTCTGATCCATACAATAGTATAATGAGGAAACATCTTAGTAATTCCAGTTGGTATTTTTCTCATGCCTATCAACTACGTGAGGGTCATTAAGTCTGCAAGTCACCTGTACACCATCAATCAAGGACATTTTATTCACTGAAATAGTAATATAGTTTTTTATTTATATATATATTTTATATATATATATTATATTATATATATATATATAATATATATATATAAAATATATATATATATATATATATATATATATATATATATATATAAAATATATATATATATATATATAAATATATATATATATATATATATATATATATATATTGTCTCTACGTCCAGAGCAGGACTCGAACCTGCAAACTCTGTATCAGAGTAACCAGTACTTTACCACAGAGCTGAGTCTGGCTCCGTGGTAAAGTACTGGTTACTCTGATAAAGAGTTTGCAGGTTCGAGTCCTGCTGTAGACGTAGAGACAAATTAAAAAAAAAAAAACTTAATATTTATAGTAACACAAAGTTATATGCTCATATCTAAATTACATTGTGTAAACATTTTTTGTATTCGTCAAGAGACAGGTGAAGTTTTTACTGAGACGGGTCTTAACTATATACGTGACCCGTTTCTTCTGTGCATTGTGAACAACTTGGTAGGTATAATGTTTCCCAGGAAACAGGACAAATTTTTCTTGATGCGGGTTTTAGTCATATGATGACCCACAGCTGGAGCTTTTGGTCATCTGACATAGGACTTCCGCTGACTCTCAGGTCCACCCCTTTAAAAATTCTGTTATAATTATGATAATAGTAAAAATAATATTAGTAACATTATTTACTAACTGCAGCGAAGACCAGAATGGTATATTGGAGTGTCAATAATGTGTTGGGTAGGCGTTTCCAAGAAAAACTCCGTATATCTGAAATAACTCTCATAAGACTAATAAGCAGTGCCCTGGTATAGTGTTGAGGTCTCTGGAGTCTTGGATGGCTGTCTTTGTGCATAAGTTTTAGTCCTCATTTTCTGGGCGTTTCATTATAAGGATCTTAAACTGTGGAGCTACATCTACCCCTTGATCATCTTTGTTCCTAACACATGCAATTGGGCTGCCGCCTCGTGTCACGCTATCACGTCCAGCATGTACGAAATGGCGCGCTATCACTGGGATTTTCTGAGGATAGTGTCTCTTCTGGGTATCTTTCAGGTTTTGTGTCACATGAAAAGTGGTTTGTTGTTGTGGGATAACAGTGACAGGTGTCATTGGGTTGATATGGGTGGCACGATGGGTTGTTCTGTGCCTGTATGTTGGTGATAGCCTCATAATGAGAAAAATACCCAATACTCGTCTTCATTATCGACGTAGGTTCAGTATGCAGTAGACAGTGCCACTCCAACCAGACGTTCAGTCCTCAGAACCACTTATTTCCACTCCAGCCTAGCACTCGTTCATGCTTGCTGAATGCTCACGCTCCTACTTCTAGAAACCTCCTTCACACCCTCCGCCTTCTCTTACTTTTCCTGTGACGTTCCCTACCCTATCTCCTCTCCAGCCTCGCTAACACTTATAAGTGTGGTAAAGGTATGAGCTCAACAATACCCTTAAGTGTACTTAAGATACTAAAGCTGCCTCACTGACAGATGTATGAGACTAAAACAGGCAGGTGTGGGCTGAACAATACCTCCAGGTATAATAAATATGCTTCTCTCTCCCTGACAGATGTACGGGCGGTACACGAAGGACCTGAGCAGGTACGCCAGACATGAGGCCAAGAAACTCAAAAAGGCAGACAAGAGCACCCTGGAGAGCGGTACTTCAGGTAAGTTGTACGTAAGTTAGAGGGTACAGGTAGTTACACGGTAATAGAAGGGGCTGCAGGGAGATATAGAGGCCTACATGAATGTGCAGGGGACTACGCGTGGTACAGAAGGTAGATTGAGGTACAGAAGTTGCTCTGATACATAAAATTTGAGCATGCTTGTTGCGTCCAACCACGGCTTGAAATAAGGGTACTTTCTAGTGCAGGGTGCTACATAGGGAAATACAAGAGGCTACACGAGGATATACAGGAGGCTACACTAGGTATACAAAGGGCTACATGAAGGTATACCGTATCTACAAAAGTTTACAGGGTGCTACACGTAAGCATATAAGGGGCTACACGAGGGGATACCGGGGGCTACAAGAGGGTATACAAGGGAGTTGCAGGAGGGTATATAAGGTGTTTGTGTTTGGAGGTGAAGAAATGCATTATGGTCACCCATTGTGCCGTACACACCAGAGACCAGTCCCACTTGAAGACCCGTGTTGGCAGTAAGCTCCTGGCGAATATTTAACATCAGTATCAGCGTCGCACAATTGTTCATATCGAAAATAACCCACTGTATAATTTTTTTTTATTATTAAACAAAATTGGACACATCAGCAGTTTGCTGCTACTCTGTGCTGTATGATGATGACACGGCGGGAACAAAAGCTAGCTATGTATCCCTGTTATATTCCGTCATGCAGGATGGGGTTCATATAAAGTGTTGAAATTTGTCAGCCTGAGCTGGGAGACCTGAGTAGGATAATGAGGATATCGTTAAGTACTGCAGCAAGAGTACATTAGCTACAGGAGCTGTATGTTCGTCTGATTATTAAGAGTGAGCGACGGCTTTGATAATTTCACAATAAACGTGAAGCAGCCGTTGCAGTGCTGAAGAATATTTTTCACGTTAGTACGCAATGAAAATACGTACATGATGCATAATTATGACTGATCATTTTACTGTACGAGTGTTAACATTACAATCAGAGGCAACATAAAATCAGACATAGAGCCAGATGTAGTCCTAGTATCATTGGATCGCTTAAAAATATTTTTGAATGGTATTTATCACAAAAAACACGTACGTCGTTCATTGAGTATTGCTTCAAGACCACACTACGCGTATTTCGCTTCAGCCAATGTTTTTGCACATCATTTAGAGTGGAGGCGGCGGTGGGAGCCTAGCAGCTGGCTGCTTGGAGGGGAATTCATATTGTGTTGAGATGTTTATTGGTCTCTTGTGGCCCCCGTGTGAGCTCTGTAGCTGCTTGCTCATGTGACACCCCGACCTCAGCATGTTTAATACAACAATGCTGCTGCTTGCTCATGTGACACCCCGACCTCAGCATGTTTAATACATCAATGCTGCTTGCTCATGTGACACCCCGACCTCAGCATGTTTAATACAACAATGCTGCTTGCTCATGTGACACCCCGACCTCAGCATGTTTAATACAACAATGCTGCTTGCTCATGTGACACCCCGACCTCAGCATGTTTAATACAACAATGCTGCTTGCTCATGTGACACCCCGACCTCAGCATGTTTAATACAACAATGCTGCTTGCTCATGTGACACCCCGACCTCAGCATGTTTAATACAACAATGCTGCTTGCTCGCCTAAGACCACTTTTTAGTGTGATGATATTAACGACTCACGCGGGTGTTTTTGTCTGCCACAGATAGTGTTTTAACAATGTGTTTGATCAGGTGACAACACACATGCTTACACAATCTGAATTAACATACTGTTTAATAAGAACTCTGTAGATTAAATAAACATGTTGTAAAAACAAGCAGTTGTTCCTGAGGCGAGTCCCTAGTTTTAATAATGTCCTGCTCCCTGAAGCATTTTGATACCTGACCGAGGCCTTCCATGGGGTGTTTCCTCTGCCCACGTCGCAAAAATTTTTAGCAAAAATAACACATGTTTATATGAATTAATACTATTTTGATCTTAATAAAATATACTTTTAAAAAAAATTTTACATGTACATTTATAATAATGAAGCTTATAATGCTTTGTTTTAAAATTAATGATAATAAATAACTTACTATATTAAAAAAAATTATTTTAATTTTTTCATTTTTTAATGTTTTATAATTTTGTGTTAAATATGTCTAAACTACAATTATAAAATATTTTAGTGTTAAACGTATGGATATCTTAGGATAAACTACCCTGTCGTCAGCCTGTTGTTTTTAAAAGGGGGGTTAAACGTAAGTGATGTACGGCAGCGGATATTTAACCTGTAAATGGTCATCATCTTGTTAACACTTGTCTGAGGAAACTATTGTTTCCTGACAAATAAACCACCACCATCTAGAGAGACTCTTAGTCTGTTATGTTGTCTTACTGGGTTTTATAATATCACACATCAAGGTAGACGTAATCCAAACATATTTAGTTTGTATATGATCACACTCCACATGGACATGATAAAAAAAAAGTGTACTTTAAAAAAAACTAATTCTCAAAACGCACACATTTACGAGAAAGGAAGTTGAGACCACGTTTAGGTTCGTCTTAGATTATTGTTGAATCACAGATGATCGAGAATAAGCAGTTGTGACCCTATGGTAAAGGTGTCGAAAACCAGTATATAATATACAAATACCATACCTAATAATTTTAATAATAATAACCTACTACTATTTGTAGTACTACTATTACTACTATTTGTAGTACTACTACTACTACTATTTGTAGTACTACTACTACTACTATTTGTAGTACTACTATTTGTAGTACTACTATTTGTAGTACTACTACTATTTGTAGTACTACTACTACTACTATTTGTAGTACTACCTACTACTATTTGTACTACTACTACTACTAGTAGTAGTAGTAGTACCAACAACAACAGAATTTAGATGTACTTCAGCCTCAAGGAAGTTATTCTTGTGTCCCATAATCACTCCAGCACCCTGCACCTCACTGTAGGCAAGAGGCTCAGGAACTCTAGTTCAACACTCTAATGAAGGCCAAAAACTAACTTTTAATCCAGTCATAACGCAGTAAGACTAAAAAATCAAAATAACTTAAAGATACACGGGGCACTACGTATCCATGTTTCATGAACTAACACTTTCCAACACATATCCCATATCAAATAATTCAAATAAAAGTGATAAATCCGGACTTAAACAGAGAGTTAACAACAGGAACTTTCACTTGAGCAAAATACACTAACGCGGAAAATCTGAAGTCCAATCGAATGAAGAATTGTTCAGCTATCACACAAAACAACAATCCCAGTTATGTTAGAAAAAGGACAAATTTGCATATAGACGGCTTAAATCCAAAAATAAACCTTTTGCGTTAGATACAGCAGCTCTTAAGTTTAGAGGCACTCAGAAGAAGCATTCTCAAGTTATAGATTATAAAATAAACCCCATTTTTTAAATAACACTCCACGGGACAATAATCTAAACCTAGTATACACAGACTTTGCGAAAACCTTCAACAAGTGCGAACATGGCGTAATAGCACACAAAATGCGTGATAAAAGAATAACAGGAAAAGTTGGTAGATAGATCTATAACTTCCTATCCTTGAATGTGATACGATCACATTTCTTTGTCTTCTGTTTGATCGCTGGTTGTCATGGAAATCTCACATTACCTTTTTGAAAGCAACTTGCCAAAGCCGGTTGAGCCTTAAACGCTCATTCATCTTTCATGATTTAAACGCTCATTCATCTTTCATGATGGGGCGGATCGTCGCACTCTCCTTCGACTGCATTCAACCCTAATTTTATATATTTTGCGACCTCTCCTCCAACTCTTTCTAAACTGGATCCCATTTATCATCAGGGATTACGTTTATGTGTAGGTGCTTTTCGCTCCTCACCGGTCGAGAACCTCTATGCAGAGGCGAATGTTCCTTGAACGATCGTCGTGATGCTCATTGCCTCCGCTATTTTGTCCGCTCTCATGACCTTCACGATCCTTTTACATACAGGATTGTAATGGACGTTAGCAGAAGTCCATCATTTGTTCGCCGCCCCTGTTTACTCCGTCCATTTTCTCTTCTTCGCTCACTCTTGTCTTCTCTTCATTTTCCCCCTTTATATGGTCATTTAGTTTCTAACTTTTCACTTCATCTTTGGGAGGTTCCGACAGTTCGTGTGTGCTCTTCTTCACTGCCGTGCGCGAAAGCCCAAATCCCTGCAGTTGCTTCTCGCTCCCTTTTTCTTAACTACTTCCGATCTCATTCTCATGCCGTTGCAGTGTACACTGATGGTTCTAAATCCTCTGACGGTGTCGGGTTTGCAGCTGTGTTTCCGGACATCGTAGTGTGAGGTCATTTATTAGATTGGGCTGGCATTTTTACAGCTGAATTGTATGTCATTTTCATTGCAATTATCCGTATTGCATCTATGCCTACTTCAACGTTTGTAATTGTTTCAGACCCTAGTACTTTGCAAGCTATTAAAAAATTTGATTCACCTCAAGCCTCATCCTCTAGTTCTTCATATACAACTTTGGCTGCGCCGCATTACTAGCAAAAATAAAGAAATAGTTTTTTGTTGTGTCCCTGGTCATGTTGATGTTCAAGACAATGAGCAAGCAGACTGCTGTGCGATCTGCAGTACTTGACCTCCCACTTTCATATAGAAGTATTCCATCCTCGGACCATTTTGTTGTAATCTCTAGTCACCTCCGCAACCGCTGGCAACAACGTTGCTCTGATGTGACTCATAACAAATTATATTCTATCAAACCAAGTTTACGTTTCTGGTCTTCTTATCATCGACGCCGAGGTTGGGAGACAATACTCTCCTATCTTGGCATCGGACACACTCGTCTCACTCATGGGTATCTCATGGAGAGGCGCCTTGTTTCACTCTGTGAGAATTGTCTGGTTCCAATTTCAATATCCCATATTCAATTGGACTGTCCTGTCTATCAACGAGCACACAGAATTTTCCTTCGACGTCGTCATCGCTCTAACGCCCTAACTTTTTCTTCCCTCCTTGCTCACGGATCCACCTTTAACACAGACTCCTTCTTTGACTTTTGGATAGCAACCGATTTATAATGAAAACTTTGATAATCCTTCCTTTAGCACTCATCACAGCCCTTTCTAACTCTCCTCTGATATCCTCTGCACCCTTGCTACTCTATGAATCTGCACTACCCCCTGCCCTGCTGTGCTGTATGACCTTCGTGAGTTTAATGCTTCTTTTGATTATAATAATAATATAACTTCCTAACAAATAGAACACAAAGAGTAATAGTAAGCAGAGTAAACTCAGAGGAGGCTACAGTGAAAAGATCTGTGCCACAAGATACAGTAGTACTTGCCCCCATCCTTTTTCTCATCCTCATATCTGACATAGACATAAATGTAAGCCACAGCACCGTGTCCTCCTTTGCTGATGATACCAGAATATGCATAACAGTATCATCCATCGAGGACACTGCAAATCTCCAAGCGGACAATAACCAAGTCTTTAAACGGGCGTCAGAAAACAATGTGAAGTTCATTGAAGATATATTTCAATTATTCCGCTATGGAAAACTCGAGGAAATAAAAACTGTATCAGAGTGTAATACAAATGCCAATCACACACTAGAGCGAAAAACTAATGTGAAGGACCTGGGAGTGATAATGTCAGAGAATCTCACTTTCAAAGATCACAACAATGTATCTGTCACATCTGCTAGGAAAATGATGGGATGGATAATGAGAACATTCAAAACTAGGGATGCCAAGCCACTGATGATTCTTCTCAAATTGCTTGTTTTTTCTAGGCTGGAATATTGCTGTACACTAACGGCCCTTTTCAAGCCAGACGAAACTGCATTGCTGTTTAAGCCAAAATTGCAAGTTTTACTTATTCGGCACGATATATGTATATATATATATAATATATATATATATATATATATATATATATATATATATATATATATATATATATACATGTCGTGCCGAATAGGCAGAACTTGCGATCTTGGCTTAAATAGCAACGCAATAATTTCGCCAAAATCATTCTGAACCTAACGAAAAAAGTATATTTCACTGTGTTTGTTTAGTATTAAATTATTGTAAACAAATCTAAAATATATTTAGTTGGGTTAGGCTAAAATAAATTGTTCTTGTTATAATAAGGTTAGGTAAGTTTTCTAAGATTCACTTGGAGCAAATTTAATTTTTTTTACATTAACATTAATGAAAAAAAATATATCTTTAAACGTATAAGAGAAAATTTTAGAAAGGACTTAATTTTAAATGAGTTCTTGTTAATTGTCCAGTTTTACATATTCGGCACGATATATATATATATCACTGGCCGCAGCTTCTCTGAGAGAAGCTGCGGCCGGTGACACACCCAAACTGTGCTACTCTGAGAAAACTTCCCCTGCTTCAGTTGCTCCCTTGCAACACTGCATAGCTCCTGATGACGCACTCACTGAGAAGTGTGAAAGTACTTGAGCTAAAGATTTCAAGCCCCCTAGCTTGTCTTGCATAGATAAGATCGCTTGTCTGCGATTGTTTGCCCGGTGGCCTGGTGGCTAAAGCTCCCGCTTCACACACGGAGGGCCCGGGTTCGATTCCCGGCGGGTGGAAACATTTCGACACGTTTCCTTACACCTGTTGTCCTGTTCACCTAGCAGCAAATAGGTACCTGCGTGTTAGTCGACTGGTGTGGGTCGCATCCTGGGGGACAAGATTAAGGACCCCAGTGGAAATAAGTTAGACAGTCCTCGATGACGCACTGACTTTCTTGGGTTATCGTGGGTGGCTAACCCTCCGGGGTTAAAAATCCGAACGAAACCTTATCTTATCTTATCTTATATATATATATATATATATATATATATATATATATATATATATATATTATATATATATATATATATATTATGTATATATATATATATATATATATATATATTATATATATATATATATATATATTAATATATATATATATATATATATATATATATATATTATAATATATATATATATATATATATAATATATATATATATATATATATATATATATATACACACACACATAGGAACATAGGTGTATTTGCGGCAGGGCGACAGCTGATCAATTCGGACTTCATGGTCTCGTGTGTCACACAGCAGAAGGGAAGTATGCCAGACATGAGAAGGTCAGTGACATCATAAAGAGAAGCCTCGCCACAGCCCGTTGCCCAGCTCAACGGGAACCCCAGGTACAGAGGTCCGATGGAAGTCAAAAGCGTCCTGATGGAGCCACTATGCTTCCCTGGAAGGATGGAAAGCAGATTGCCTGGGACTACACCTGTGCCGCCACATTGACAGGCACCTACTTGCCATACTCCGTAGTGGAAGGGGGTGGAGCTGCCAGCCACAGGGAGACGCAGAAGATCCGAAAATATGAAGACCTTCCCCCTTGCTATAACTTCATTCCAATAGGGTCGGAGACCCTTGGAGCATGGGGAAAGTGTGCTCTAAAGTTCCTTTAAAGAGCTGGGTGAAACGCTCATCATAGAAATCAAGGACCACAGGGCGACCAGCTTCCTCTTTCAGAGACTCAGTGTTGCGATCCAGAGAGGAAATGCCTGCAGCATTCTGGGCATGCGGCCCACCGCAGGGGAGCTGGACGAAGTATTCGAGATGTAGCTCTGAGTTACCTATGTTGTTTTACTTTCCGAGCTCCTGGCCCCGGTGTGTATATGTGTGCGTGTGTGCGTGTGTGTGTTTGTGTGTGTGTGTGTGTGTGTGTGTGTGTGTGTGTGTGTGTGTGTGTGTGTGTTTTGTGTGTGTGTGTATTATATATATATATATATATATTATATATATATATATATATATATATATATATATATATAATATATATATATATATATATATATATATATATTTTATATATTACTATACAAGGGGGTACTTCCTAGATCTAAAACTAGACTGGGGACCCTCATCCACAGATTTTAGATTTTGCCACCGAAGTGGCTAGTTTATTGTGCACTCCATATCCATCCTGTGGACGGTAGCGCGAGAGCATACGGATACACAGAAGGCCTAGGAACTCAGCCCCAAAAGGGCTAACAGGTGTACATTTGGATTTATATCTACATATCTACAGTTCACTTATCTGTTACAAGCAAATTCAGGAACTTTACTTAGTATATCTAGTATCTTATTTTCATTAATAAGATATCTTGACATGTCACAAAGGTTATTATACTGCCTGTCTCTGTATTCCTCAGTAAGTGGACAATTAAGCACATAGTGTTCAAGAGAGTGACCATATGCCTGATCACATAATTTACATTTAGTTTGATCATCATCTGTGTGTCTCCCAAACTGCCAGAAGTACTTGTAACCAAGCCTAAGCCTGGCCACTACAACATCAGTCAGTCTGTTCACATTGCAAGTTGCTCCATAAACATACTTATCTACGTTCATGTTATCATAGTGGGTTATAGATCTACTCAGGCTTCTAACTGCATTCCTATAACAATCATTTTCATTATTTACTTCTCTCCTAATATTATTCCTAATGCTAGACACAGATATACCAAAGTTATATTCTACATTCTCCTTCTGGGTACTCTTCTTGGCTAACATATCAACTTTATCATGAAGGAGCAATCCAGTGTGTGATGGGATCCATAGCAATTGTACATTAATTCCTTTGTCCCGGATTTTTGAGTATCTATACCTGGCTTCTCCAGTGAGCATGTTGTTGGAGTCATTATATGAGTCAAGAGCCTTCATTGGTGTGTGTGTGTGTGTGTGTGTGTGTGTGTGTGTGTGTGTGTGTGTGTGTGTGTGTGTGTGTGTGTGTGTGTGTGTGTGTGTGTACTCACCTAGTTGTGATTGCAGGAGTCGAGTCACAGCTCCTGGCCCCGCCTCTTCACTGGCCGCTACTAGGTCACTCTTCCTTCTTCGTAAGCTTTATCATACATCTTCTTAAAGCTATGTATGGGTCCTGCCTCCACTACATCACTTCCCAGACAATTCCACATCCTGACAACTCTGTGACTGAAGAAATACTTCCTAACATCCCTGTGATTTATCTAAGCCTTCAACTTCCAACTGTCACCCCTTGTTGCTGTGTCTCATCTCTGGAACATCCTGTCTCTGTCCACCTTGTCGATTCCTCTCAGTATTTTATATGTCGTTATCATATCCTCCCTATCTCTCCTGCCCTCCAGTGTCATTAGGTCGGTTTCCCTTAACCTTTCCTCGTAGGACATGCCCCTCAGCTCCGGGACTAGTCTTGTTGCAAACTTTTGCTCTTTCTCTAATTTCCTTACGTGCTTGGCCATGTGTGGGTTCCAAACTGGTGCTGCATACTCCAATACAGGCCTAATGTACACGGTGTACAGGGTCCTGAATGATTCCTTACTGAGATGTCGGAATGCTGTTCTTGGGTTTGCTAGGCGCCCATATGCAGCACCAGTTATTTGGTTGATGTGCGCCTCAGGAGATGTGCCTGGGGTTATACTCATCCCAAGATCCTTTTCCTTGAGTGAGGTTTATAGTCTCTGGCCCCTCTAGATTTTACTCCATCTGCGGTCATCTTTGCCCTTCCCCAAGCTTCATGATTTTGCACTTGGTGGGGTTGAACTCCAGGAGCCAGTTGCTGAACCAGGCCTGCAGCCTGTCCAGATCTCTCTGTAGTTCTGCCTGGTCCTCGTCCGATTGAATTCTTCTCATCAACTTCACATCATCTGCAAACAGGGACACTTCTGAGTCTATTCATTCCGTCATGTCGTTCACATGTACCAGAAACAGCACTGATCCTAGGAACCGACCCCTGTGGAACCCCGCTGGTCACAGGCTTCCACTCTGATACCTCGTCACGTACCATGGCTCGTTGTTGTCTAACCGACAGGTATTCCCTGATCCATTGCAGTGCCGTCCCTGTTATCCCTGCCTGGTCCTCCAGCTTTTGCACTAATCTCTTGTGTGGAACTGTGTCAAACGCCTTTTTACAGTCCAAGAAAACGAAGTCTACCCACCCCTCTCTCTCTTGTCTTATTGCTGTTACCCTGTCATAAAACTCCAGTAGGTTTGTGACAGGATTTCCTGTCCCTGAAACCGTGCTGGTTGTTATTGATAAGCTCATTCCTTTCTAGGTGTTCCGCCACTCTTCTCCTGATAATCTTTTCCATGACTTTGCATACTATACATGTCAGTGGCACTGGTCTGTAGTTTAATGCTTCATGTCTGTCTCTTTTTTTTTTTTTAAATTGGGACTACATTTGCTGTCTTCCATACCTCAGATAGTCTCCCTGTTTCAAAAGGTGTGTTGAAGATTGTTGTAAATGGTACACATAGTGCCTCTGCTCCCTCTCTCAGGACCCATGGAGAGATGTTATCCGGCTCCATCGCCTTTGAGGTATCTAGCTGGCTTAGAAGCCTTCTCTCTTCTTCAGTCGTATGTAATGTGTCCAACACTTGATGGTGTACCTCACCTCTCCTTCTTTCTGGAGTCCCTTCTGTCTCCTCTGTGAACACTTCTTTGAATCTCATGTTGAGCTCCTCACATACTTTGCGGTCGTTTCTTGTGATCTCTGCTCCTTCCTTCCTTCCTCAGCCCAATTACCTGGTCATTGACTGTTGTTTTCCTCCCGATGTGTCTGTACAACAGCTTCAGGTCAGATTTGGCTTTCGCTGCTATATCATTTTCGTATTGTCGTTGAGCCTCCCTTCTTACCTCTGCATATTCATTTCTGGCTCTACAATTGCTCTCCTTATTCTCTTGGGTCCTTTGCCTTCTATACTTCTTCCGTCCTCTAGCACACTTGGTTTTGGCCTCTCTACACCTTTGGGTGAAAGAAGAGCTCATCCTGGCTTTCTCGTTATTTCTGTTTCCCTTGGGTACAAACCACTCCTCAGCTTCCTTGCATATTGTTGTCACATATTCCATCATCTCATTTACTGACTTTGCCGGCCAGTGCTCTGTCCCACTAAACCCTGTGCAGGAAATTTTTCATGTCTGTGTAGTCCCCTCTCTTGTAGTTTGGCTTCATTTGTCCTGCCCTACCTGCTTCCCTCTCCACGTGTAGCTCTACGGTGTATGCGAAGCTCAGAACCACGTGGTCACTGGCCCCGGGGTGTCTTTCATATGTGATGTCCTCATTATTTGCTCTGCTCAAGGTGAATACTAGGTCCAGTCATGCTGGTTCATCCTCTCCTCTCTCTCTGGTAGTGTCCCTTCCATGTTGGTACATGAGGTTTTCCCGTACCACCTCCATCATCTTAGCCCTCCACGTTTCTGGGCCTCCAATTTCCTTGTGATTGAAGTCACCCCCAATCAGCAGCTTTGCCCTGCTCTAATGAGCCCTTCTGGCCACTTCAGCCAATGTGTCAACCATCGCTTCGTTACTCTCATCATACTCTTGCCTTGGCGACCTGCTGCTCTCTGGTGGGTTATACATCACTGCAATTACACCTTGGGACCTCCAGACTGAAGTGTTCCTATTATATAGTCTCTTGCTTCTCCTCTGTCTCCTCTCTCCAGCTCATCAAAATCTCATTTTTTTTTATGAGCAGTGCCACTCCTCCACCCCCTCTGTTCCCTCTGTCTTTCCTCAGGATCTTATATCCCACTAGAAAGATGGCATCTGTTATCATTCCTGTGAGCTTGGTTTCTGTGAGAGCTATGATGTCTGGTGATGCCTCTTTGATTCTTTCATGCCACTCCTCCCACTTATTTGTTATTCCATCAGCGTTGAGTGTACCATACTTTCAGTTTCCTTTCCAACACTGTTTTGGGGGTCTGTGGGGGTAGGGGACTTTGCAATGTGCTGTGGGATTCTACGGCATAGTGTAGGGTAGGGTGCGGGCTGTAAGTGTGGATTGTGGGTTGTGTTGGGATAGCGTGTGTGTGTGTGTGTGTGTGTGTGTGTGTGTGTGTGTGTGTGTGTGTGTGTGTACTCACCTTGTTGTGGTTGCAGGGGTCGAGTCATAGGTTCTGGCCCCGCCTCTTCACTGTTCGCTACTGGATTACTCTCCCTGAATCATGAGCTTTATCATACCTCTGCTTAAAGCTATGAATGGATCTTTCCTCCACTACATCGCTTCCCAAACTATTCCACTTCCTGACTACTCTGTAACTGAAGAAATACTTCCTAACATCCCTGTGACTCATCTGTGTCTTTAGCTTCCAACTGTGTCCCCTTGTTGGTGTGTCCCATCTCTGGAACATTCTGTCTCTATCTACCTTGTCAATTCCTCTCAGTATTTTATATGTCGTTACCATGTCTTCCCTATCTCTCCTGTCCTCCAGTGTCGTCAGGTTGATTTCCCTTAACCTCTCCTCGTAGGACATACCTCTTAGCTCTGGGACTAGTCTTGTTGCAAGCCTTTGCACTTTCTCTAGTTTCTTTACATGCTTGGCTAGGTGTGGGTTCCAAACTGGTGCCGCATACTCCAATATGGGCCTAACGTACACGGTGTACAGGGTCCTGAACGATTCCTTATTAAGATGGCGGAATGTTGTTCTTAGGTTTGCTAGGCCCCCATATGCTGCAGCAGTTATTTGGTTGATGTGCGCCTTCAGATGTGCCTGGTGTTATACTCACCCCAAGATCTTTTTCCTTGAGTGAGGTTTGTAGCCTCTGGCCCCCTAGATTGTACTCCGTCTGAGATCTTCTTTGCCCTTCCCCAATCATCATGACTTTGGACTTGGTGGGGTTGAACTCCAGGAGCCAATTGCTGGACCAGGTCTGTAGCCTGTCCAGATCCCTTTGTAGTTCTTCCTGGTCCTCGTCCGATTGAAGTCTTCTCGTCAGCTTCACATCATTTATGTGTGTGTGTGTGTGTGTGGTGTGTGTGTGTGTGTGTGTGTGTGTGTGTGCGTGCGTGTGTGTGTGTGTGTGTTGTGTGTGTGTGTGTGTGTGGTGTGTGTGTGTGTGGTGGGGTGTGTGTGTGTGTGTTGTGTGTGTGTGTGTGTGTGTGTGTGTGTGTGTGTGTGTGTGTGTGTTCACCTATTTGTGGTTGCAGGGGTCGATTCACAGCTCCTGGCCCCGACTCTTTGTGGGATGGTACAAGGTTCATTCTCTCCCTGCTCCATGAGCTTTGTCGTATTTCTTCTTAAACCTAGGTATGCATCCTTCCTTCACTACATCACTCTCCAGATTGTTCCACTTCCAGATAACTCTATGGCTGAAGAAATACTTCCTAACATCCCTGTGACTCATTTGAGTTATTAACTTCCAGTTGTGACCCTTTGTTGCTGTGTTTTTGAAACATTCTGTACCTGTCCACCCTGTCAATTTCTCTCAATATTTTATATGTCGTTATCATGTTCCCCATCCCTTATCTCTACTGTCCTCCAGTGTTGTCAGGTTGATTTCCCTTAACCTCTCCTCGTAGGACATACTCCTTAGCTCCGGGACTAGTCTTTTTATAAACCTTTGCACCTACTCTAATTTCTTGACCAGCTTGACCAGGTGTGGGTTCCATACTGGTGCTGCATACTCCAAAATTGGCCTGACGTACACGGTGTACAGAGTCTTGAATGATTCCTTACTCAGGTGTCGAAACGCTATTCTCAGGTTTGCCATGCTGCGGCAGTTATTGGTTGATATGCGCCTCAGATGTTCTCAGTAATATCCGCACTCCATGATCCTGTTCCTCGAGTGAGATTTGCAGCCTTTGGGCCCCAATCCT
Source organism: Cherax quadricarinatus (assembly GCF_026875155.1). Lineage (NCBI taxonomy): Eukaryota > Metazoa > Arthropoda > Malacostraca > Decapoda > Parastacidae > Cherax > Cherax quadricarinatus. The sequence goes on along the minus strand of NC_069447.1, from coordinate 31,976,275 downwards.
GTACTCTGTCTGCGATCTTCTTTCATCTTCCCCAGTCTTCATGACTGCATGTGTGTGTGCATGCCCTGATGTATGTGTATATAAACACCAAGAGGTGTATATCTCTCAAGGCATGTACACTGACCACACAATGTATCATAATAAAATGAGGTAGCCACACATTGTGGGTGTTCCTGTCTCAGAAAAGCAGGGCAGATGTTTCCAGACGCTGGTCTTAGTCATATGACTCCGCTAACTGGAGCCTTAGGTCATATGACCTGGCCTCTCTAGGGAGGTACGTTGATGCCTGTGAGGGGTTATTGATCCAAGGAGCTGAATTCATTTCCCCCCCCCTCCCTGGATCGAACCTGATTACCTCCTTAGGCGCTGTATTGTCCATACGGGTTTAGTGCCTCCCGCTGATAAACGAAATGGTCATATGATCGACGCTTTTTCCAGGTTTACCGGTCCTCATTATTAAAAATTAAAGATCGCATCACGTGATGTGTATTCTTACAATGTAACTATCATCTAGAATATAGAAACCGCACGCTGATTTTATCTATGTTATAAAAAGCCTCGTGAATTACTGAGCCAATTTGTGCAACGCACCAGTAGCTAAGAGCATTGTGATCCCAACCTCGTCTTTAAACAGCACTTGGCAGTCAGTGTTAACCAAGCCATCAGGAACTAGCGGCTAACACCAAGGTAAATGCATCCAGCATGTGAGCTAGAGCCCTGGCAGTGGCTTACTCTCACGCTCTCCACCGTACCCACAACATATTTGTTCCTCCTTAAGAGGATACAATCAAGGTAGTGACAGCAGTCCACGTGACTGGGTACACCAAGTGTGTGATATCCAAAGTTTTGTCACTCCTCGCAGAACTAAGATATCAATACTCATTACCCACAGAACGAAGGTATCACTACTCAGTACTCTTATAAACATTTAGGGTGACAATGTGCTAGTTTTAACTCAAAATTTAGCTTCAAAAATTGAGCGTTGGTGGTGTGTGGATTACAGTAGCATGCTGTTGGTTGAGTGAGTAATCTTGAGAGGAAACATTGCACTGTTGAACTCGCCTCTGGCAGGACACAGTCGCTCTGACACACACCTCTACGATCCCCGTTGGGGATGGGAATTTTACCAGTCTACAAGTGACTCTACTCTTCTACGATGTCACATCATGTGAAGATTAAACCCAAAAGTTCAGTGTAAACGATGCCTCGAGTCTTGCTCTTGCGGCTGCCCTTAAAAGCAGCCTGCATATCAAGTTCTCGGGCATCGTGTCACCCAAAGACGCCTTCCTAGTCGCCTGCACTGACGACGAGGAAGCCAAAAATATCCTCACTTCTACTGCTATCAAGACTCTCGACGAACGTGGCTTTATCTCCAATTCTCCTTATATGAAGGCAAAACGATGTCTATTCGTGAGACGACTTGATAGGATAGTCATGGCCCTCTCCGACGAAAAACTCAAGTCATCCATTGAGGACCAGAATGCCTGGGCCTCGGTGGACACCTTCACGAAGATAACCAACGCCTCCTCCATGCTTAAGGTCACCTTTATGGACATCGCTGTGGCTGCCCAAATTATATCAGACGGCCTAACCATTTCGTACTACTATATCAACCCTAGTCACATGGAGCCAGAACGCTTCAAACACGTCACTTCGTGTTGGACTTGTTATTCTTACAACCACTCACTCCACCAGAGAATGTCACATCAAGGATAAGAAGATCTGAACTACTTGCAGGAATGATGGACATGCCTACAAATCCTTCACCACCACTACTGCTCCTACCTGCCTCACCTGCAAGAATAATCACCATACACTTGCAGTACGAAAGGAAATCCTATCCAAGAAGATCAAAGAAGACCTGAAGAAGACCCCCGTTAATTCTCCAACATATGCTGCTATAACAAAACTACAGACAGACACCACCAAGATTCTGCAGGCCACACGACAGATGCCAAAAACCAACAACTCACTCTCTCCACTTCCTGGCGTTGCTCCTTCCAAGGTACTGTACTGCATGGTGTTTGCACACCTTGCAAATGTAGCGAACCCTGGTACATTCAGTTCTACTCTCAACGAACTCTTCCGTCTAAACAACATGCCTACCTTCAATTTCCCAGACTCCATGCCTTCGGCCGACATTCTCAAGATTATTCCCAACTTTGCGGCGCTTGCAGACCTGACTCTTCCTACTCCAAAGACTACTACGAATCTTACCAATGACATGCCACCAATGACTTCCACCGCCACTGTTCCTGACCAATCACAGCCTTCATCTCAAGTCAACCAACCAACTGGAGAAACATCTACCTGAGGAAGAGGAAGAAGTAGAAGATATTTTCCTACCTGCCCAAACGGCAGGGGATTGCGAGATATTATTTTCTACACTACTGAACAATAGTGATCCAGTGTGTTGCAAAGAACTGCACTCCCCACTAAAAAAAGGAACTGTTAAGTTTACTTGCATCCCTGGAGACTTATGCATAACTCAAGAACTGCTCGATTCCATTAGAAACTGCACTTTCCCACTTACCCCATTCCAAAGTACCATCTCTACATTTCCCGCCCAAAAAATCTTCTTAAATCACAACCAAAGCTTCGCCTTGAAGTCAAACAGGATGCCTTTAGCTGTATTGATAACTTAGTCACACTGCACACTCTTTCACAAATTATTTATGTTGATGGTTCTGTTCACGAATCCACTGGTGCAGCTGGTAGTGCTGCTGTTGGCATACAGAGTGATGGCTCTCATAAAGAAATTGGAGCACACATTAATAGCTGGGCCTCTACCCTTCAAACAGAACTGTTTGCCATATTCCTTGCACTTAAATGCGTTCATGTATCGAAGGTTGACACTGATTGTAACTGATTCTCTGCCATCTATAAATGCCCTCAACTCATTAAGTATAAATTGTGGCATGCCTGTGGCAGAAGCCAGACACAGGTATGGTAAGATTGTGGACAGTGGAGTCAGAGTGCACATGCTGTGGATTCCGTCTCACATTGGTCTTCAGATGCATGACAGAACCGATGAATTACCTAAGTAATATGCTTTCAAATCTTGGCTTGTCAGTTAGTAGCTTGAGAACAATAATTCGAAAAGAACTTCAACTGAACTTTATTGATTAAAAACTCAGGGAGATTGACACCAGTCTGTCCATCTATCATCATTCTATCATGCAGGAGCTACATGTCTATGGTGCATCAAACAAAATAAGCAGACTCTTGGATGTCACTACCGCCTGGCTCCGGCCAGTAGTTAAATCACCACCACCAAATGTGAACCAAACGAAATTTAAACATTGCCAGATAGACTGTTGTCATATCTTGCGTCATTATGTACTGGAATGCGATAAAATTAATGAATTTAGAGACAACTCACTCAGAAATGTTCAAGATATGTCAGAGTATTTTCTTCACAGTGGTATATTACAAACCATAATTGCATAACTCGTAGCAATTGTGATCGGGTGTGGACGTGTAAATAGTTCATTACCTTTGTAACTTGTTCAGCTATCAAAACTTTGAGACCCAGTCCCTGGACCCATTATGTACCTCTGTAATGTTGAGGTCCAGTCCCTGGACCCATTATGTACCTCTGTAATGCTGAGACCCAGTCACTGCACCCATTATGTACCTCTGTAATGCTGAGACCCAGTCCCTGGACCCATTATGTACCTCTGTAATGCTGAGACCCAGTCCCTGGACCCATTATGTACCTCTGTAATGCTGAGACCCAGTCCCTGGACCCATTATGTACCTCTGTAATGCTGAGACCCAGTCCCTGGACCCATTATGTACCTCTGTAATGCTGAGACCCAGTCCCTGGACCCATTATGTACCTCTGTAATGCTGAGACCCAGTCCCTGGACCCATTATGTACCTCTGTAATGTTGAGGTCCAGTCCCTGGACCCATTATGTACCTCTGTAATGTTGAGGTCCAGTCTCTGGACCCATTATGTACCTCTGTAATATTGAGGTCCAGTCCCTGGACCCATTATGTACCTCTGTAATGCCGAGACCCAGTCCCTGGACCCATTATGTACCTCTGTAATGTTGAGGTCCAGTCCCTGGACCCATTAAGTACCTCTGTAATGTTGAAGTCCAGTCCCTGGATCCATTATGTACCTCTGTAATGCTGAGACCCAGTCCCTGGACCCATTATGTACCTCTGTAATGTTGAGGTCCAGTCCGTGGACCCATTATGTACCTCTGTAATTTTGAGGTCCAGTCCCTGGACCCATTATGTACCTCTGTAATGCTGAGACCCAGTCCCTGGACCCATTATGTACCTCTGTAATGCTGAGACCCAGTCCCTGGACCCATTATGTACCTCTGTAATGTTGAGGTCCAGTCCCTGGACCCATTATGTACCTCTGTAATGTTGAGGCCCCAGTCCGGACCCATTATGTACCTCTGTAATGCTGAACCAGTCCGGGGACCCATTATGTACCTCTGTAATGTTGAGGTCCAGTCCCTGGACCCATTATGTACCTCTGTAATGTTGAGGTCCAGTCCGTGGACCCATTATGTACCTCTGTAATGCTGAGACCCAGTCCCAGGACCCATTATGTACCTCTGTAATGTTGAGGTCCAGTCCCTGGACCCATTATGTACCTCTGTAATGCTGAGACCCAGTCCCTGGACCCATTATGTACCTCTGTAATGTTGAGGTCCAGTCCCTGGACCCATTATGTACCTCTGTAATCTTTTTGACTACCGTCCACAGGATGGTCTGGTGTGCATAATAAACATAATAAACTAAGTGTTACAAGAAACTTCAAAAACAAAGTTAAACTTGTTCACATCTCGAAAACGAGATTTAAAAAAATCTGAAATGTCTCCTGTGCTGACAAACTGCAGTAAATTATCACATCAGTGATCTGGAAGCTGCCATTCTCGTGTCCTGCCTGCCTGCCTGCCTGCCTGCCTGCCTGCCTGCCTGCCTGCCTGCCTGCCTGCCTGCCTGCCTGCCTGTTTGCCTGCCTTTGCCTGCCTGCCTGCCTCGCTGCCTGCCTGCCTCCCCTGCCTGTCCCGTTGTCCCGCCTGCCTGCCTCCCTCGCCTGCCTGCCTGCCTGCCCCTGCCTCCCTCCCCTGCCCTGCCTGCCTGCCTGCCCCCCCTGCCTGCCTGCCTGCCTGCCTGCCTGCCTGCCTGCCTGCCTGCCTGCCTGCCTGCCTGCCTCCCTCCCTGCCTGCCTGCCTGCCTGCCTGCCTGCCTGCCTGCCTGCCTGCCTGCCTGCTCTGCCTGCCTGCCTCCCCCTGCCTCCTCCTCCCTGCCTGCTGCCTCCTCCCTCCCCCCTCCCCCCCTGGGCCCGCCTGCCTGCCTGCCTGCCTGCCTCCTCCTCTCCCTGCCTGCCTCCTGCCTGCCTGCCCCCCTGCTCTCTGCCTCCCCTCCTGCCTGCTGCCTGCTGCCTCCTCCTGCTGCCTGCCTGCCTGCCTGCCTCCTCCGCCTGCCTGCCTGCCTGCCTGCCTCCCTCCCTCCCTCCCTCCCTGCCTGCCTGCTGCCTGCCTGCCTGCCTGCTGCCTGCCTGCCTCCCCCCCTCCTCCCTGCCTGCCTACCTGCCCGCCTGCCTACCTGCCTACCTGCCTCCTGCCTGCCTGCCTGCCTGCCTGCCTGCCTGCCTGCCTGCCTCCTGCCTACCTCCTGCCTGCCTGCCGCCTGCCTGCCTGCCTCCTCCCCTCCCCCCCTCCCTCCCTCCCGCCCCCCTCCCTCCCCCCCTCCCCTGCCTGCCTGCCTGCCTTCCCTTCCTCCCCGCCCCCTCCTGCCTGCCTGCCTACCTCCCCCCCTCCTGCCTGCCTGCCTCCTCCTCCCTGCCTGCCTGCCTGCCTGCCTGCCTGCCCTCCTGCCCTGCCTCCCTGCCCTCCCTGCCTGCCTCCCCGCCTGCCTGCCTGCCTGCCTGCCTGCCTGCCTCCTGCCTCCGCCTGCCTCCCTGCCTCCCTCCTCTCCCTGCCTGCCTGCCTGCCCTGCCTCCCCTGCCCTGCCTGCCTGCCTCCCCGCCTCCCCCTGCCTGCCTCCCTGCCTGCCTGCCTGCCTGCCTGCCTGCCTGCCTGCCTGCCTGCCTCCTGCCTGCCTGCCTGCCTGGCCTGCCTCCTGCCTGCCTGCCTGCCTGGGCCTCCCTGCCTCCCTGCCTGCCTCCCTGCCTGCCTCCCTTTCCTGCCTGCCTGCCTGCCTCCTTGCCCTCCCTGCCTCCCTGCCTGCCTGCCTGCCTTTCCTGCCTCCCTCCCTGCCTCCCTGCCTGCCTCCTGCCTGCCTCCTCCTGCCTGCCTGCCTGCCCGCCTCCCTGCCTCCCTGCCTGCCTCCTGCCTCCGCCCCCTGCCTGCCTCCCCGCCTCCCTGCCTGCCTCCCCGCCTGCCTGCCTGCCTGCCTCCCTGCCTGCCCCCTGCCTGCCTCCCTGCCTCCTGCCTCGCCTGCCCCCGCCTCCTCTGCCCCCCTGCCTGCCTGCCTGGCCCCCCCTGCCTCCCCTGCCTGCCTGCCTGCCTCCCTGCCGCCTGCCTGCCTGCCTGCCTGCCTGCCTCCTGCCTCCTGCCTGCCTGCCTGCCTGCCTGCCTGCCTGCCTCCCTGCCTGCCTCCTGCCTCCCCGCCTGCCTCCCTGCCTGCCTGCCTGCCTGCCTGCCTCCCCTGCCTCCCTGCCCTGCCTGCCTGCCTGCCTGCCTGCCTGCCTCCCTGCCTCCTGCCTGCCTGCCCTGCCGCCTGCCTCCCCCTGCCTGCCTGCCTGCCTGCCTGCCTGCCTCCCTGCCCCCTGTCCCTGCCCCCTGCCTGCCTGCCTGCCTGCCTCCCTGCCTCTCCTGCCTGCCTCCCGTGCCTCCCCTGCCCGCCTCCCTCCCCCTCCCCTGCCTGCCCTGCCTGCCTGCCTGCTCCCCGCCTCCTGCCTGCCTCCTGCCTGCTTTCCCTCCCTCCCTGCCTGCCTCCTGCCTGCCTGCCCCCGCCTGCCTGCCTCCCTCCCCCCCTCCCTCCCTCCCTGCCTTGGGCCCGCCTGCCTGCCTGCCTGCCTGCCTGCCTCCTCCTGCTGCCTGCCTCCATACCTGCCTGCCTGCCTGCTGCCTGCCTGTCTGCCTCCCTCCCTCCCCTTTCCCCCTCCCTGCCTGCCTGCCTGTCTGCCTGCCTGCCTCTTGCCTGCCTGCCTGCCTGCCTGCCTGCCTGCCTGCCTGCCTGTCTGTCTGCCCCCTCCTGCCTGCCTGCCTGTCTGCCTTCCCTCCCTGCCTGCCTGCCTGCCTGCCTGCCTGCCTGCCTGCCTGCCTGCCTGCCTCCCTGCCTGCCTCCCTGCCTGCCTCCCTGCCTGCCTGCCTGCCTGCCCCCCTCCCCGCCCTGCCTCCCTCCCTCCCTGCCTGCCTGCCTGCCTGCCTGCCTGCCTGCCTGCCTGCCTGCCTGCCTCCTCCCCCCCTGCCTGCCTCCTGCCTACCTGCCTCCTGCCTGCCTGCCTGCCTGCCTGCCTGCCTGCCTGCCTGCCTGCCTGCCTGCCTGCCTGCCTACCCCCTGCCTGCCTGCCTGCCTCCTCCCTCCCTCCCTCCCCTCCCTCCCTCCCCCCTGCCTGCCCCGCCTGCCTGCCTGCCTGCCTGCCTGCCTGCCTGCCTGCCTCCCCCCCTGCCTGCCTACCTGCCTGCCTGCCTCCTGCCTGCCTGCCTGCCTGCCTCCCGCCTGCCTGCCTGCCTGCCTGCCTGCCTACCTACCTGCCTGCCTGCCTGCCCGCCTGCCTCCTGCCTGCCTGCCTACCTGCCTGCCTGCCTGCCTGCCTGCCTGCCTGCCTGCCTGCCTGCCTGCCTGCCTGCCTGCCTGCCTCCCTGCCTGCCTGCCTGCCTGCCTGCCTCCCTGCTTCCCTGCCTGCCTGCCTGCCTGCCTGCCTGCCTGCCTGCCTGCCTCCCTGCCTCCCTGCCTGCCTCCCTGCCTGCCTGCCTGCCTGCCTGCCTACCTCCCTGCCTGCCTGCCTGCCTGCCTCCCTGCCTCCCTGCCTCCCTGCCTGCCTGCCTGCCTGCCTCCCTGCCTGCGTCCCTGCCTCCCTGCCTGCCTGCCTGCCTGCCTGCCTGCCTCAGCATGCTCAGCATGTGTTCTGCGGACGGTGGTCAAAGGATTACAGAGGTACATAATGGGTCCAGGGACTGGACCTCAACATTACAGAGGTACCTAATGGGTCCAGGAACTGGACCTCAGCATTACAGAGGTACATAATGGGTCCAGGGACTGGACCTCAACATTACAGAGGTACATAATGGGTCCAGGGACTGGACCTCACCATTACAGAGGTACATAATGGGTCCCGGGACTGGACCTCAACATTACAGAGGTACATAATGGGTCCAGGAACTGGACCTCAGCATTACAGAGGTACATAATGGGTCCAGGGACGGGACCTCAACATTACAGAGGTACATAATGGGTCCAGGGACTGGACCTCAACATTACAGAGGTACATAATGGGTCCAGGGACTGGACCTCAACATTACAGAGGTACATAATGGGTCCAGGGACTGGACCTCAACATTACAGAGGTACATAATGGGTCCAGGGACTGGACCTCAACATTACAGAGGTACATAATGGGTCCAGGGACTGGACCCGCAAGTTTTGAAAGCTGGTCACAATCGTGACCAAGTTACACGGTAATGAACTTCAGGTAGCTTTATGTACGTTTCTTCCACATCTGCTTTACAATGCTCTGCTGCTGGGTTTAGCCCCGGCTCTTTTTGTACGATTCAAAACGTTCCTCTCCAGAGGTATTCTTCGTCTGTCTCCACTTTCCCGCTCACCCTTTGTGGGTCTTACCTGTGAGTCTTTGAGTTCAGAGAGGAAACGAGAACATCCAATTTCAGTGGCTTGGAGAAGGATAAAAAAAATATGCTAAATAAAACAGTGTTACTATAGTTTTTACCTTAAATATTAGTTTCGTTAGTAGCTTGTAAATTTGTAATTTAACATTTTTGGGTTACCCGAAAATTTGCCCATCTCGTCAAGAACAGTGAAATTCAGTTATGTAAGTTTATAGATAGGGTAGGTAAATTATGAATTTTTGTAGTAAGTTAAACTTGCCCTGTAATTATTCAAAATAAAATATCATAATAAAAATTTGCGTAATTATTTATTTTATCTTTTTTTTTTTTGGGGGGGGGGGAGGCTGCATCATTCTTTTATAAGTATTTTGAAAAAGAACATCACACAGGACATGTATACCGGAAGATAAATGTCTGTCAGCGTGGGTAAGCAGTCACAAATACAGTATAATGAGATTCTTTATTGACAATGTTCCGTGCGTTGTTAATAACGGATCACATTATATTTTGTGTCTACTATTCCATCGTGTCGGTATTTTATATAATTTATCTCCACCGTCTCTCAGCATGTATATACTGAAAGTTTACTGTAATCCCTGTCTTATAAAGCATTTCCTGTCTATGGTGACAAGGTTACTAGACAGCTGTAATGACTCCAGTGTAGTGAATAACTTATAAACCCCATTAACCACCAGGAACGGCACCTGAGGAATGGTAGATAATCAGGTTTGATCTAAGAACCATTTCCCTGAATGGTTCTGGTCGTGTTGTAGAAGTAAATAGGAGTTAATTAAGAGTGTAGCCTTACCAAGGGCCTGGCACATTGGGAAGCTTTATATTGGACTCTAGCAATGTTGTATCAGAACGCGGGAACAGAAAATTTTTAATGTGATAAGTGGACCAAAAGGCACAGGAGAATTGTTTGTATAGTTTACGTGCATAATACAGATCAGAAATGTCTTCTGAAAGCAAATTAATTTATGTTTCTGTCACTTGTTATTCATTGCTCAGGAACTGAATTAAACGTAATTTGGGTGTTGCTATAATGATTTTTCTGTTTTTTTTTTTTAATATGCAGGATAAGAGATGTTGTCTTACCTCAGATAATTGTAAAACCTAGTCATATCCAAAATATGCTGCAAGGCCACAACACAGTAAACTAACACCCAGATGCCTATTTGTTGCTAGGTGCGCAAGAGACAGTGGTAAGTAGACTTGCTTATTCGTCTCTTCTCGCCAGGGAAATTGATCCCTGGAGCTTTCGGCTGTGAGCCGATCCTTCTTCCACAACTCCGAAATAGTTTAAAAAAATTCCCATGCAACATGTGCATGATGCTATAGCCTGTGTCAGTTGACTCCTGGCAGCAGCATGCAACATGTCCATGATACTATAGCCTGTTGCATGATGCTATAGCCTGTGTCAGTTGAGTCCTGGCAGCAGCATGCAACATGTACATGATGCTATAGCCTGTGTCAGTCGAGTCCTGGCAGCAGCATGCAACATGTGCATGATGCTATAGCCTGTGTCAGTCGAGTCCTGGCAGCAGCATGCAACATGTCCATGATGCTATAGCCTGTGTCAGTTGACTCCTGGCAGCAGCAAGTTGAGGGTTCAAGTTTAAGAGAAACGTTGGCGAACTTTTCGAGTCAAGTGATGTCTGGTATTTGGTATTTGTTTTACATGGGCAGCTCCTCGCCTGAACTACTTTGAGAATACTGCACTGTGTTTATGTTGATAAATAGGAAGTGGATATTCGGATAGTATATTTAGTTATGTGTAGAGCTATCTGTTGCACATTAAGGCCGCATATAACCTGTACATAATCAGGAATTCTTTAATTATTAAAAAAAATGGCTCAAGGTAAGGTCTCAAGGTTTATACACTGAATGATTTAAACTTTTCAGTGTATGTACGCTGTTTTATTCTGTAGTAAATATAGTTTGTGTTCATTGATAAATGTCATTATACTACAACTCTTCATGTACTCGACACAATGTGCTGAGGTATTACTACACTTGTACAACACCTTCCCAGCTTCTTGAAATGTCTCCAATAACTTCCACAAACTATCTGCTTCTTGGCTTCGACGTTAAAAAATAAAAGGTTTCCCCTAATTTGCCGATGGTGGAGAGTGAAATTTGCAGTGTTTAGTTGCACATCTGTTAATTTTGTGTAAAACAGTCTGAAATTTGTACTCCCAATAAATCACTTGAAATATATATGAATCTACCTATTCTGAATGACTACATTATTTAATGGTTGATGCAGCTTAAAAGGACAAGAGTGTTTATTAAATTTAGTTTGTGTGCTGAATTTTGTAGTAGGATGAAATCCGTGCGATAACTGGAGAATGCCTCTTCTGATCGGCTTCAAACGTGTGTTTTGCAGTAAGCAAGGTTCGTGTTCTTATTAGGATCCATAAATCCTAATTATCATTATAAGGAAGATGCCCTATTAAGTTTACACTATGTTATTGCTACTTTGAAATATTAATTATTTTTTTCATAAAACTTGGAATCGTTTGAAATGCCATTAATAAGTTGGTTTTCAGGTAACAGAAAATTCTTCTTGGGTATAACTTAAGAGAAAATTCTTCTTGGGTATAACTTAAGAGAAAATTCTTCTTGGGTATAACTTAAGAGAAAATTCTTCTTGGGTATAACTTAAGAGAAAATTCTTCTTGGGTATAACTTAAGAGAAAATTCTTCTTGAGTATAACTTAAGAGAAAATTCTTCTTGGGTATAACTTAAGAAAAATTCTTCTTGGGTATAACTTAAGAGAAAATTCTTCTTGGGTATAACTTAAGAGAAAATTCTTCTTGGGTGTAATTTAATGGAAAGTATTTTTGTATTGAATTTCAGCTGTGTAGATGCAAAATTGCCCATTTCATAGAAGAAATACCAAATTGGACTTTATTAAAAAGCACAATATCAATTATTTTTTTCTTTTGGAATTATTGAGATTTTTAAACAATACACTACCTGGAGTTTACCTGGAGAGAGTTCCGGGGGTCAACGCCCCCGCGGCCCGGTCTGAGACCAGGCCTCCTGGTGGATCAGAGCCTGATCAACCAGGCTGTTGCTGCTGGCTGCACGCAAACCAACATACGAGCCACAGCCCGGCTGATCCGGAACTGACTTTAGGTGCTTGTCCAGTGCCAGCTTGAAGACTGCCAGGGGTCTGTTGGTAATCCCCCTTATGTGTGCTGGGAGGCAGTTGAACAGTCTCGGGCCCCTGACACTTATTGTATGGTCCTCTTAACGTGCTAGTGACACCCCTGCTTTTCATTGGGGGATGGTGCATCGTCTGCCAAGTCTTTTGCTTTCGTAGTGGGTGATTTTCGTGTGCAAGTTCGGTACTAGTCCCTCTAGGATTTTCCAGGTGTATATAATCATGTATCTCTCCCTCCTGCGTTCCAGGGAATACAGGTTTAGGAACCTCAAGCGCTCCCAATAATTGAGGTGTTTTATCTCCGTTATGCGCGCCGTGAAAGTTCTCTGTACATTTTCTAGGTCGGCAATTTCACCTGCCTTGAAAGGTGCTGTTAGTGTGCAGCAATATTCCAGCCTAGATAGAACAAGTGACCTGAAGAGTGTCATCATGGGCTTGGCCTCCCTAGTTTTGAAGGTTCTCATTATCCATCCTGTCATTTTTCTAGCAGATGCGATTGATACAATGTTATGGTCCTTGAAGGTGAGATCCTCCGACATGATCACTCCCAGGTCTTTGACGTTGGTGTTTCGCTCTATTTTGTGGCCAGAATTTGTTTTGTACTCTGATGAAGATTTAATTTCCTCATGTTTACCATATCTGAGTAATTGAAATTTCTCATCGTTGAACTTCATATTGTTTTCTGCAGCCCACTGAAAGATTTGGTTGATGTCTGCCTGGAGCTTTGCAGTGTCTGCAATGGAAGACACTGTCATGCAGATTCGGGTGTCATCTGCAAAGGAAGACACGGTGCTGTGGCTGACATCCTTGTCTATGTCGGATATAAGGATGAGGAACAAGATGGGAGCGAGTACTGTGCCTTGTGGAACAGAGCTTTTCACCGTAGCTGCCTCGGACTTTACTCTGTTGACGACTACTCTCTGTGTTCTGTTAGTGAGGAAATTATAGATCCATCGACCGACTTTTCCTGTTATTCCTTTAGCACGCATTTTGTGCGCTATTACGCCATGGTCACACTTGTCGAAGGCTTTTGCAAAGTCTGTATATATTACATCTGCATTCTTTTTGTCTTCTAGTGCATTTAGGACCTTGTCGTAGTGGTCCAATAGTTGAGACAGACAGGAGCGACCTGTTCTAAACCCATGTTGCCCTGGTTTGTGTAACTGATGGGTTTCTAGATGCGTGGTGATCTTGCTCTTAGGACCCTTTCAAAGATTTTTATGATATGGGATGTTAGTGCTATTGGTCTGTAGTTCTTTGCTGTTGCTTTACTGCCCCCTTTGTGGAGTGGGGCTATGTCTGTTGTTTTTAGTAACTGTGGGACGACCCCCGTGTCCATGCTCCCTCTCCATAGGATGGAAAAGGCTCGTGATAGGGGCTTCTTGCAGTTCTTGATGAACACAGAGTTCCATGAGTCTGGCCCTGGGGCAGAGTGCATGGGCATGTCATTTATCGCCTGTTCGAAGTCATTTGGCGTCAGGATAACATCGGATAGGCTTGTGTTAATCAAATTTTGTGGCTCTCTCATAAAAAATTCATTTTGATCTTCGACTCTCAGTCTGGTTAGCGGCTTGCTAAAAACTGAGTCATATTGGGACTTGAGTAGCTCACTAACCGCAAAAAAATGAGAAATACTAAATTATTATTATTATTATTATTATTATTATTATTATTATTATTATTATTATAATCATGGGGGAGCGCTAAACTGAGAAATATTGAAAACTTGCGTGTTTATAGCTTTTTTTTAATTTTCATTAGTGTATTGAACTCTTGAGACTTCTTTAAAAGTTAATCAGTGTATCTTAGAGAGCAGTGCATTGATTTTGATCTTTGAAGATTCAAATATGCCTTTTTATTGAAGAAGTTTGGAAAAGTTGTCATGCGATAATTTCTGAGCGTTTTATCCCATTAATTTTAACCCTTCAAACCTGATAACTTGATAATGTAACTCTGAGCGATTTAAACTTAATGAGGTAGTTGTTTTTTTATGATATTGGTCTCCCTCAGATAGCAAAAATATATTTCTTCAGTTTGGCTTCAAGGCTGGTGTTTCTTAGGTGAAGGTTGAGTTAATTTTGGGCTGTGTATGTCCTAATTTGCCATTTTTGTTGCATAAATTTGGATATTAGTTTCCATGAGTTAAGTGCCCTCACTGATTCACTTCAAATCTTTAATGCTAATATTTAACCTCATTATCAGCTTAAGCCGCACGCTGCATTTGCATCTCGTGTATAAAGATACAGGGCCATAAGGTTACGCAAAAACGAGATATTACCTTCCTCCCGTCGTCGAGGTACAGGAGCCTGGGGTTATATGATGTAGGAATACCTTTCCCATACCTCGCAGCTGCCGAAAACCATCTAGTTATATCAATACTCAGGTGCGTCCACTCAGTAGATGTCACAACACTCGCTCACCTGAGTGTGTAAAGCTGCCAAATCTCCCACATTCAAGTCACACTCTTCAGCTGGCAGCAAATTTTTATGCGAAAGAAAAATATAGACTCGCACAGACCAACATTCTTGTTTATTTGATCAAAGATAATAGACTCACAGTGGTCGTTAGTGCACTTGTTCTTACCAGTCGTTGGTAATTAGTGTTCTTCCTGACCACTGTTAGTTAGTACTGTTTTCTGACCAGTGAGGGTTCGTAAAATATTTCCTGACCAGTAGTGGTTAGTAATATATTTCATTACCAGCTGTTAATAGTTAGTTTGTTAATTCAGTTTAATTTAATCAATTTACTACAGGAAGGTTAAGGCCCCAGTCCACCTACAGACTAACAGAAGAAACTTTAATCTCTAACATATGGATTAATATAAACTCTGAGTGTATATACAGTAAGTTCCAAAACTTCTGACAGTATACATGCGCCCAGTTTTTAACCAAATAAATATTTAATTTTATAACTGTTGCAAGTTTGTGAAAATAATGCTATTTTGTTAGTCGTTTTCTAGATGAAACAAAAATAGTTCATGGGCAGCCACGTTGACAAGAACGACAAAATTAAAGTGCCACGAACTGCAGAGACAATGAGTACAGACACTAAGACTATGTTCAAGTTAGACAACATTACCAGTGGATGATAACACTTGGTGCAGCTCAGATTATCTTAGTTTGTCTAATAACTTTATTATGCTGTAGTACCTATCCTAACTTAATAACTTTATTATGCTGTAGTACCTATCCTAACTTAATAACTTTATTATGCTGTAGTACCTATCCTAACTTAATAACTTTATTATGCTGTAGTACCTATCCTAACTTAATAACTTTATTATGCTGTAGTACCTATCCTAACTTAATAACTTTATTGTGCTGTAGTACCTATCCTAACTTAATAACTTTATTATGTTGTAGTACCTATCCTAACTTAATAACTTTATTATGTTGTAGTACCTATCCTAACTTAATAACTTTATTATGTTGTAGTACCTATCCTAACTTAATAACTTTATTATGCTGTAGTACCTATCCTAATTTAATAACTTTATTATGCTGTAGTACCTATCCTAACTTAATAACTTTATTGTGCTGTAGTACCTATCCTAACTTAATAACTTTATTATGCTGTAGTACCTATCCTAACTTAATAACTTTATTTTGCACTTAGTACCCATCTTAACTTTCATGGGGTATTTGTTGTAGAGTAAATCATCGTTTCGGTGATAAATCCATCATCATCATAATGGGTCCATAATGGGTCCAGTCCCTGGACCCATTATGTACCTCTGTAATCTTTTAACTACCGCCCACAGGATGGGTATGGGGTGCAAAATGAAGGTATTAAACTTAACTTATTCGGCAGGAAGAGAGCTGCTATTTCAGCCAAAATCGCAAGTTTTACCTATTCAGCACGACATATACTCACCTATTTGTGGTTGCAGGGGTCGATTCACAGCTCCTGGCCCCGCCTCTTCGCTGATTGCTACTAGGTCCTCTCTCTCCCTGCCCCATGAGCTCTATCATACCTCGCCTTAAAACTATGTATGGTTCCCGCCTCCACTACGTCACTTTCTAGGCTATTCCACGGCCTGACTACTCTATGACTGAAGAAATACTTCCTAACATCCCTTTGATTCATCCTGGCCCCGCCACTTCACTGATTGCTACTAGGTCCTCTCTCCCTGCTCCATGAGCTTTATCATACCTCGTCTTAATACTGTGTATGGTTCCTGCCTCCACTACGTCACTTGCCAGACTGTTCCACTTCCTGACACCTCTGTGACTAAAGAAATACTTCCTAACAACTCTTTGACTCATCTGAGTCTTCAATTTCCAATTGTGACCTCATATTTCTGTGTCTCATGTCTAGAACATCCTGACTCTGTCCACCTTGCCAATTCCTCGATGTATTTTGTATGTCGTTATCCTCTAACCCTCCTGTACTCTAGTGTTATCAGGCCGATTTCCCTTAACCTTTCTTCGTTGGCCATTCCCCTGAACTCTGGAACTAACCTTGTTGCAAACCTTTGCACTTTCTCTAATTTCTTGACATGCTTGTTCAGGTGTGGGTTCCAAACTGGTGCTGCATACTCCAGTATGGGCCTGACGTACACGGTGTACAGTCTTGAACGATTCCTTACTGAGGTACCGGAATGCTATATTCAGATTTGCCTGGCGCCCATATGCTGCAGCAGTTATCTGGTTGATGTGCGCCTCAGATGTGCTCGGCATTATACTCACCCCAAGATCCTTTTCCTGGAATGACGTTTGCAGTCTTCGGCCACCTAGCCTATACTCTGTCTGTGGTCTTCTTTGCCCTTTCCCGAGCTTCATGATTTTGCATTTGGCGAGGTTAAATTCGAGGGGCCAGTTCCTGGACCAAGCTTCCAGCCTGTCCAGGTCTCTTTGTAGTCCTGTATGATCCTCATCCTATTTAATTCTCCTCATTAACTTCACATCATCTGCAAACAGGGATACTTCTGAGTCTATCCTTTCCATCATGTCATTCACATATACCAAAAATAGCACTGCTCCTATGACTGACCCCTGTGGAACCCCGCTTGTCACAGGCGCCTGCTCTGATACGTCGTCACGAACCATGACTCGTTGCCTCCCTGTCAGATATTCTCTGATCCATTGCAGTGCCCTTCCTGTTATATGTGCCTAATCCTCTAGCTTTTGCATTAATCTCTTGTGAGGAGCTGTGTCGAAGGCCTTCTTGCAGTCCAAGAAAATGCAATCTACCCACTCATCTCTCTCGTGTCTTACTTCCGTTACCTTGTCATGAAACTCCAATAGGTTTGTGACACAGTATTTGCCTTCATGAATCCGTGCTGGTTGTCATTTATAAGCTTGTCCCGTTCTAGGTGCTCCACCACTCTCCTCCTGATAATCTTCTCCATGACTTTGCATACTGTACACGTCAGTGACACTGGTTTATAGTTTATGCCTTGTGTCTGTCTCCTTTCTTAAAATTGGGAACTGCATTTGCTGTCGTCCATACCTCAGGTAGTTGCCCAGTTTCAATGGATGTGTTAAAAATTGTGGTTAGGCACTCACAGTGTCTGCTCCCTCTCTAAGGACCCACGTTGTGTGTGTGTGTATGTGTGTGTGTGTGTGTGTGGTGTGTGTGTGTGTGTGTGTGTGTGTGTGTGTGTACTCATCTATTTGTTTTTGCAGGGGCCGATACTCAGGTCCTGGAGTTTACCTGGAGAGAGTTCCAGGGGTCAACGCCCCCGCGGCCCGGTCTGAGACCAGGCCTCCTGGTGGATCAGAGCCTGATCAACCAGGCTGTTGCTGCTGGCTGCACGCAAACCAACATACGAGCCACAGCCCGGCTGATCCGGAACTGACTTTAGGTGCTTGTCCAGTGCCAGCTTGAAGACTGCCAGGGGTCTGTTGGTAATCCCCCTTATGTGTGCTGGGAGGCAGTTGAACAGTCTCGGGCCCCTGACACTTATTGTATGGTCTCTTAACGTGCTAGTGACACCCCTGCTTTTCATTGGGGGGATGGTGCATCGTCTGCCAAGTCTTTTGCTTTCGTAATGAGTGATTTTCGTGTGCAAGTTCGGTACTAGTCCCTCTAGGATTTTCCAGGTGTATATAATCATGTATCTCTCCCTCCTGCGTTCCAGGGAATACAGGTTTAGGAACCTCAAGCGCTCCCAATAATTGAGGTGTTTTATCTCCGTTATGCGCGCCGTGAAAGTTCTCTGTACATTTTCTAGGTCGGCAATTTCACCTGCCTTGAAAGGTGCTGTTAGTGTGCAGCAATATTCCAGCCTAGATAGAACAAGTGACCTGAAGAGTGTCATCATGGGCTTGGCCTCCCTAGTTTTGAAGGTTCTCATTATCCATCCTGTCATTTTTCTAGCAGATGCGATTGATACAATGTTATGGTCCTTGACCCAGCCTCTTCACTGATCGCTACTAGGTGTGTGTGTGTGTGGAAAAAATCGGGAACAAGCAACGATGCAAGATGCAAAACAACCACGGGGAAGTTGAAATCATCACATCAGGAGCTTGATGTTGTAAAAAAAGAAAGATAAAATCTGAGCAAACACGTTTGGAGTGATTGTATAAAAAACGCTCACTCTGAACGTGGTATTTGCTCGGATTTCATCCTCTTTTCTGCAACATTGCAATCTCCTGATGTATTGATTGCAATACGAAAGGCCCAGAGCTATCTCTCAACTCCCCCCGTGGTTGTTTTGCAATATATACGAGTATTTACGAGTCGTTTAACAAGATTTAAAAGCTTTGAGGGCATAGTTAATAGTCATATATAATGTTTATACATTCTCAAGTTTGTGTATATGCATTCTCAAAGTATACCTGGAGAGGGTTTCGGGGATCAGTGCCCCCATGGCCCGGTCTGTGACCAGGCCTCGTGGTGGATCAGGGCCTGACCAACCAGGCTGTTACTGTTGGCCGCACGCACCAGGCTGTTACTGTTGGCCGCACGCAAACTGATGTACGAACCACAGCCCGGCTGGTCAGGTACTGACTAGGTGCCTGTCCAGCACCTCCTTGAAGACAGTCAGGGGTCTACTGGCTGTCTAATCGGCAGTTGAACAATCTTGGGCCCCTAACACACTGTGTTTTCTTTGTAAATATAATGTATATACATTCTCAAGGTGTGTGTAATGTATATCCATTATCAAGGTGTGTATATAATGTCCATACATTTTTGTGTTTATATAATGTATATAAATTCTCAAGGTGTGTATATAATGTATATATATTCTGAAGATTTGTATAATAATATATAATATATATACACTCTCCAGTTGTCTGTTGTCTACGAATATGAGTTGGTAGTTGAAAAAACTTGAGCTGTTAAAGGATCGTGCAGTGGAGAACTGAAGAAAAACTAAATACCGTCTCACTAGTCTGGCCATCCTGACATAGACACATGGTCATGTTGATTATTTTAACTAATTGTGGCTAAGTTGTGTGAGCAGTAGTAATCTGGTGTTTCTTTTGGGATTTAGAAAGGTATGTGGCAGGTATGTTCTTGGTGACTTAGAGGTAATAAGTTTTTTTTGTTCATGGTGACTTAGGCATAGAAAATTTAATAACATTTCTTGCCTTGGTGTTCCTTAGGTCTGAGACCGTACCGTGGAAGAGTGGCCAGCAAGTGCCTGCGTGCCCTGGGCACTGTATGGCAGGCAACGTTTGCCAGGGTGGGTGAAGACTGGGTCTTCCTGGCCATGCTTGGTATTGTCATGGCCATTGTCTCCTTCATGATGGACTATGGCATCGCCATGTGCAACAAAGGTAAGAGTCAGCGTGTGGGTATGACGGAAAAATGTGCTTCAACGGACTGACGTGGTTTTTTTTTAGGGTGTGAGTGTGCAGTAAAGGTATCGTAAGTTTATTTAGGCACAGGTACACATAGGTACAATTATTATACATAGTGTAAATTACCTATAACCCCAAAAAGTCAAAGTAACTTATTTCCATTTCAAGGACACACGATATTATCTGGCAAAGGCGAATTTGTTATATATCAAAATTTGTTACACAGCACATTGTATGGCTCCCCTGATTTATATGACATTTTACTAAGTTATAGCAACAACTGTGTTTATCTTATGATAGCCTTCCATTATATGTTCAGTAACTTTGGTATCCCTAATGATACTCATATATATATTTCACCGTGTCACCGCATGAAAAACCAGCAGCCACCCGGCTAACTTACCTCTATATACTATAAATATACTGTATACCTTGAGAGGTATATATATCTTATAGCATATATAAGCCGAGTTTACTTTAATCCCTATTTTATGGGTGTGGTGAACTGGTTATATGTAGCCGGTTAAGTTGAGTAGTTGATAGGTTTTAAGCTTATTTAATCAACCGACGCATTAGTTAGTGGCTATATCCAGCCAAGATATATCAACTTACATGAAGCTTACTTAGGTTAGGTAAGGTTCGTCAGGAAACAGGAAAAGTGTTTCCTGACGCGGGTCTTAGACGATGACCCGCCTTTGGAGCTTTGGTCATCTGACCGAGACCTCCCGCTGGCTTACCGGTCCACCCCTTTAAAAATAATAGTTATATAAAGTATGAAGCTTACTATAATGTAATAAACATAGTATAATATTATAAACACAATCTAAAGTACCTTCATAGTTTTTAATGAATACACTTCCCCAGTAACTTCACAGGGACCCCATGAAACACAAGGACCTCAGTGGAAATGTCTCACTTTTTTGGGTTATCCTTGGTAATTTACACATTACTGTATATAATAATTGTAATTACCTGAATTCGTATCACTATTTTTTGTGTACCTGTACCTTAATAAACTTCCCTACTTTATTTTTATTTCTTTTTTTATGCGATACAAATAATGTAGTTTACTTATAATAAAACATTGGTAGGCACAGAAGAAAGCCACTAATTATGCATTGCATTTTTATTTTGGGCAAACTTATCATAATGCTTTAATGTTACTTAAGATCTAACCATAGACTATTTAAATAGGACTTCTTCTGCAGTTAACTACAATCAAAAGTAGACTTAAAAAGGTAGCTAATGAACAAATGGTCAATTACAAAAGAATTACATGTTATTTCAAACTGATTTAGGGTTTAGCGCTGTTTTGATTATAATAATGATAATTCAAACTGATTCATTGATCTTCAGTTTTGTGGAGTAATTGAATAGAGATGAAAATACAACAGGTTACTTAGTTATACAATACTTATTTTAACTGCTATCTTAAATACTGTCTCCATGAGGGTTTGTTTAAGAAGTTACTTTATGTAAAAATTATCACAACAATATGCTTTTATTTACATAACCCAAACTTTAAGTTAAGTTCACACTTCTCAGGTGGAGGCAGTGTGAATTTGCTTACAGCTTCTCATAAAATGAAAGTATAGAGTGTAACTCTAGTCCCCTCAGAGTCATTATCATGACTCAAAATCATAATGAAACGATTACAAACAATTCCTACCATAGGCAGGGATAGAAGTCATGGCGAGTGAGTCATGTGTTATTATTAAATTCATGGGAAATGCTCACCACATGATTGTCATACAGCACTTGGAAATGGGAGATAGGTCTTATTCAAGGAAAATAAGGGTAGCTCCACTGGTGGTCCCATTTTATAATGAAAGTGGATTTTAGTTAGGTCTGATTCAAGGAAAATAAGGGTAGCTTTATTGGTTGTCCCATTTAATACTGGAAGTGGATTTACATTGTGTGGGGATCCCTGTGCAGTACCTCTAAGACTATTTATGTACAGTAGGACCCCCGTATCTACGGGTATGGTTTCAATTATCCTTGGTTTACCATGGCCCAAGTATAACCCTTAATTTTGCTTAATAATAATGGCCTCAAAGTGCAAAAGTAGAGATGTAGGCAGTTCTTCAAAGCTTAAGAGAAGCCATAAAGTTCTTCCCATCAGTGAAAAAATAATATGTAATTCTGGACACATTGTGCATGATTTATCAATGAAACTTTATCATAGGTATGTACATAAACAAAAAATGACTTATATATAGGGTTCGCTATTATCCGCAGTTTTGGTATCCGCGGCAGGTTCTTGGAACATATTCCCTAGTAAGTGTATGTGTTGCAGCTCAGGTGTGACTGTACTTAGGTTACCTCTCTACTGGGAATCCTAGACTGTACTAGGGGTTCTTGACTCTACCAATAAAAGTGTGTGGCAGCTCATTTGTGTGTGGGGGGGGGAACCCCTAACTTGACTGATAAATGTTTGTATTACAGCTCAGCTGTGGCTGTACCGAGACCTGGCGAGTCACCAGGCTCTACAGTACCTGGCTTGGGTTTCCCTCCCGGTCTGTCTTATCCTTTTCTCAGCCGGCTTCGTCCACATCTTGGCACCGCAAGCCGTCGGTTAGTATTGCACTGTTCCTGCCTCTTGCATCCCTTGTTCCTGCCTCTCATGTGATTATCATATCTGTCTTGTTCCTGTCTCTCACCTTTATTGTTCTTGACTCTCACCCTGTTTCTGTCTCTCACCTGCCTTGTTCTTGATTCTCGTCTGCCTTGTTCTTAATTCTCACCTGCCTTATTCCTAATTCTCGCCTACTTTGTTTCTATCACCTTCCTTATGTCTGCCTCTTACCTTCATTGTTCATGTCTCTCACCTTATTGTCACCAGACACTCTCCCATCCTCGTTCCTTCACCTTTACTGTATCTACTATTAATTTGGTACTAAGTTTCTAGACATAGGCTGTGATCATGCATAGCTATTATAATTATGATATATTTAATAATCGAAGTTTAAGATAATTTTACAGCATAGAGACAATAATATTAGACATTCATAATCAACTAAGTCTTTTGAAGCTTCTAACTCAAATTCTGAATTCTTGTTTTTACTTGACTTTGTGGTGTATAGTATTACGTATATATAATCTATGAGATTTAGATTTAGATTTTGCCACCGAAGTGGCTAGTTTATTGTGCACCCCATATCCATCCTGTGGACGGTAGCGCGAGAGCATATGGATACACAAAAGGCCTAGGAACTAGGCCAATCTATGAGAGAATGTATATTCTGAAAGAAATATTTTGGCAGTGGTAAGCTGAATTCATTTGATTATTATAATCACTAAGGAGTCATTAAACCCATGAAGGACATACAGTTCCTGCAAAATGGAACTATTATTGCATTCATGGAGAAGCATAACTTTTCCATACAGGGAATGAGAGAGAATTAGGTTTGATCCAAGGAATAGGATAGTAACTCCGCTTCCTTGAATCAAAACCTCTTCACCAGCATCACCACTTTATTACAATAGGTTAATCTTATCTTTCAAGGGTTAGCCTACTATAATACAATAATACCGATGAAGGTATATTAATGCATGAGGCTTTCTAATTCACAGAAAGCCTTAAGGGTGGTGTGCATGGTAAGTCACAAGTGTCGGTACTATGAACAAGTTGATTCAGCATTTTTCTTGCATACGGATATTTAGATTTTATATATTTTTTGTGATGGAAAGTAATTTAATTTATGAGAGTAAAAATTGTGGATTGAGTAATGTATTTTAAATTTTGTTAGTACGTGTACATGCTTTTGGCACATACACCCAATCACTATATTTCTTTGTACAACTATGTATCATGTCCAAATAAAAAATAAATAAGTTGTTGTCAATGTTTTTTAGATACGTACATGTATATTGTATTAAGCAAACTAATTTGAATACGTACATATGTACTATACATTCATACATATACTTACATACATCCATTCATACATATACTTACATACATCCATTCATATACACATACATATACATACACACATACATATATACATACATACGTATTTGAAATCTTGCCGGAGAAAAATGCAGTGATTTCTGTAGCATAATTTATTTGAACAAATTTTAGCTTCCATAAAACACATGAGAAATGTGCGTGTGTGCAGTAATTTAAAAAGATGCAAAATAGTTATTTTTTTACATACATTAGTTTTATATAGACTGGACTAATTAACATTGAGCATTTCACAAGTGATTATAAAACAGATGGAGTGTTCCTTTATGTGTGTTGTGTGTCCGAAGCACAGATGTTCTCATTATATTTAACACTGGTATTTCACTGCACATTCCTATGCTGCTTTGAACTGCTTCCAGCTCTCTCATGCTTAGAAAACTATTTTCAGTTAATTAAACAAAGTATTGACTTTCATGCTTATTGAAATCTGTTTTCATATAAGTTGTAGCTATATACAGTAGAGGATCTCATGCTTATTACATTTAATATTGTTTAATTTTTATGGATATTATCATTTTGCTTGTTTTTTCTCATTATTTTTGCATTAGACATTGTTTCTTAGGGAGATATGGTACAACTATTACATTTTTGCTTTTGTAATGTACAGAAGGAAATGTATGTCTATGACTTGTTTTAGTTCCTTACTGACAGAGGTTTACCTATACTGTACAGTTGTTACAAGTTTTTTTCATTGACGGAGATGTACGACTGTCACCTGTGTTTTTTATCTTACTGACGAAGATGTGGTACAAATGTCACCTGTTTTCGCTTCTACAGGTTCTGGTCTTCCTGAGATTATCGCTCTGCACAAAGGTGCTAGTTGACGGGGCTCGCTAGACCTCTGGCCCCTCTCTACAAACAGACAAACAAACAAAACAAACAATTTCTATAAAGTGGAGTACAGTATATTATACAACTAGGGTAAATGACATATGTATATAAACTACTTAATAGAAAGCCCTTTGTTATGCAAGGCATTTCGGGCAACCTTAAAACTAAAAACTAAATTATGATTACGTACTAGTACACGAGAATAAGAATTCTTAGTTTATATTACATTGGGAATACTTAGTTATTCAATAAAAAATTCTAATTAGTTATACATTAAGGCTGAAGCTAGGTATCCGAGTTGAAGAAATGATGGAACAATAACAGGGACAATATTGGACGAAAGACAGGGTTTCAGGAATTGTTCAGGATAAATTGTTGTCAGGATCACATTAAGGTAAGCAGGTGTTTTTAACAGTAGATTTGATGGCAGATAGGGGAACCGAAATTTTCAGGCAGAGAGTTCCATATTTTAGGTCCTTTTCTGCACAACGAGTATTTACACAAGTTGAGTCGGACACAGGGAATATCATAGATAATTTTATGTAGCATTAAGTCTGTGAGTTTTGTTGCTATAGACACATACATACACAAGGCTCATGGGTAGTCTTGAAACAGTGAAATGTTTGAGTATGTACTCCAGAGTATAATTAAATACATCAAGTGATCTACTAAATAAATGTCCTTATTGTGTACTTCATATTACAAAATGACCCAGGTGTACATCTTGGGACATTCAATACTTAATTTATACAGGTCAGAACACATCCTAATTGTACACCCCAGTAAAACAATTCCTTACAATTCTAAGATGGCTGTCCTGACAACCCAGATTCACATCCATACTGAGAGTAACTAGGAGCGATATATTATTTTATTGGTCACTGGCAGTAACTGACTCTCAGTGGGCAATAAGCCAGCCTCTGAGCAGCTAGTAAACCAGGCTCTTATGTGGGACACATTTCTCACTGAATACACACATTACCCATGTTGTACAACACCCACAATGTACATCCCAGCACACATACTGGCAAGAGTGTACACGTGATCAGCAGAAGATCAACACAGAGTACACAAGGCCACGTCTAGCACATGCTGGGTAAAAGTTTGCCAGCAGGAAACTGGAGTTTGGAGTGCACCTATATTTCCCCTAAGCGTGTAGGGTAGTAGCCAACCCAAGGTGATCTTCCATGGCCCCTTGTCACCTGCTTGCTCAGTAGGGCCAGTGTTTTGAAGACCAGATAAAAACCCTCCAGGACCAATCCTGCTGCCGCCCACACCGTTTGGGATGTGTCATGAAAGCCAGGGATAGAAATATTACTCTGTTTTTTATTTAATATACTAAATTCATTGTCTTCCCTTGAAAAGGGAAACATATTAGTACACAGGGAGGTAAAACATCTTTTAGGAGTGCAGGAGAGCAGGATGTGAGTGTGGGGGAGGTGCATGAGGCATTACGTAGAATGAAAGGGTGTAAAGCAGCTGGAACTGACGGGATCATGACAGAAATGTTAAAAGCAGGGGAGGATATAGTGTTGGAGTGGTTGGTATTTTTGTTTAATAAATGTAATTGTTTTACATGATGGAAGGGTTGCTGGTGTCTTTTGTCTGTCTCATAAATATGCAAGATTACAGGTACGTCTTGCTACTTCTACTTACACTTAGGTCACACTACACATACATGTACATGTTTATTTATAAACACTCATCTGAGTTTTCTTTGATTTTATCTTAATAGTTCTTGTTCTTATTACTTTTCCTTTTATATCCATGGGGAAGTGGAATAAGAATCTTTCCTCCATAAGCCATGTGTGTTGTAAAAGTCAACTAAAATGCTGGGAACAATGGGCTAGTAACCCCTTTTCCTGTAATAATTATTAAAAAGAAAAAGAAGAAGAAAATTGTCAAAGTGGGATGTCTGAATGTGCGTGGTTGTTGTGCAAATGATAAGAAAAAGATGATTGTGAATGTTATGAATGAGAAGAAGCTGGATGTCCTGGCTTTAAGTGAAACAAAGCTGAAGGGCGTAGGAGAGTTTCAATGGAGAGGAATAAATGGGATTAGTCAGGGGTTTCAAATAGAGTTAGAGCTAAAGAGTAGCAATAATGTTGAAGGATAAGCTATGGCAGGAAAAGAGGGACTATAAATGTATTAATTCAAGGATTATGTGGAGTAAAATAAAAGTTGGATGTGAAAAGTGCGTTATAGTAAACATATATGCACCTGGAGAAGTGAGAAGTGTAGAGGAGAGAGAGAGATTTTGGGAAATGTTGAGTGAATGTGTGGGGAGTTTTGAACCAAGTGTGAGAGTACTTGTGGTTGTGGATTTCAATGCTAAAGTGGGTAAAAATGTTGTGGAGGGAGTAGTAGGTAAATTTGGGGTGCCAGGGGTAAATAAAAATGGGGAGCCTTAATTGAGCTATGTGTAGAAAGAGGTTTGGTAATAAGTAATACATATTTTATGAAAAAGAGGATAAATAAATATACAAGGTATGATATAGCATGTAATGAAAGTAGTTTATTAGATTATGTATTGGTGGATAAAAGGTTGATGGGTAGGCTCCAGCATGTACACGTTTATAGAGGGGCAACTGATATATCGGATCATTACTTAGTTGTAGCTACAGTTAGAGGAAGAGGTAGATGGGACAAGAGGAAAAATGACAACAACAAGTAAGAGGGAGGTGAAAGTGTATAAACTAAGGGAGGAGGAAGTTCGGGTGAGATATAAGCAACTATCGGCAGAAAGGTGGGCTGGTGCAAGTATGAGTAGTGGGGGGGTTGAAGAGGGTTGGAATAGTTTTAAAAATGCAGCATTAGAATGTGGGCAGAAGTTTGTGGTTATAGGAGGGTGGGTGCAGGAGGAAAGAGGAGTGATTGGTGGAATGATGAAGTAAAGGGTGTGATAAAAGAGACAAAGGTAGCTTATGAGAGGTTTTTACAAAGCAGAAGTGTTATACGAAGAGCAGAGTATATGGAGAGTAAAAGAAAGGTGAAGAGAGTGGTGAGAGTGCAAAAGGAGAGCAGATGATAGAGTGGGAGAGGCACTGTCAAGAAATTTTAATGAAAATAAGAAAAAATTTTGGAGCGAGTTAAACAAGTTAAGAAAGCCTAGGGAACGAATGGATATGTCAGTTAAAAACAGCGTAGGGGAGTTAGTAGATGGGGAGATGGAGGTATTGGGTAGATGGCAAGAATATTTTGAGGAACTTTTAAATGTCGATGAAGAAAGGGAGGCGGTAATTTCATTCACTGGCCAGGGAGGTATATCATCTTGTAGGAGTGAAGAGCAGGATGTGAGTGTGGGGGAGGTGCATGAGGCATTACGTAGAATGAAAGGGGGTAAAGCAGCTGGAACTGACGAGATCGTGACAGAAATGTTAAAAGCAGGGGGATATATTGTGTTGGAGTGGCTGGTATTTTTGTTTAATAAATGTATGAAAGAGGGGAAGGTACCTAGAGATTGGCAGAGAGTTTGTATAGTTCCTTTATGTAAAGGGAAGGGGGACAAAAGGGATTGTAAATATTATAGGGGAATAAGTTTACTAAGTATATCAGGAAAAGTGTACGGTAGGGTTATTATTGAAAGAATTAGAGATAAAAGAGAAAGTAGGATTTTGGATGAGCAAGTAAGTTTATTCAGGTATACACAAATACAGTTACATAGAATTATCATACATAGCAGAATGGGTAGGGGATGTGTAGATCAAGTGTTGACATTGAAGCATATATGTGAACAGTATTTAGATAAAGGTAGGGTAGTTTTCGTTGCATTTATGGATTTAGAAAAGGCATATGATAGAATGGATTGGGGAGCAATGTGGCAAATGTTGCAAGTATATGGAATAGGTAGTAAGTTACTGAATGCTGTAAAGAGTTTTTATTAGGATAGTGAAGCTCAGGTTAGGGTGTGTAGAAGAGAGGGAGATTACTTCTCGGTAAAAGTAGGTTTTAGACAGGGATGTGTAATGTCACCATGGTTGTTTAATATATTTATAGATGGGGTTGTAAAAGAAGTAAATGCTAGGGTGTGGGGGAGAGGGGTGGGATTAAATTATGGGAAATCAAATACAAAATGGGAGTTGACACAGTTACTTTTTGCTGATGATGCTGTGCTTATGGGAGATTCTAAAGAAAAATTGCAGAGGTTAGTGGATGAGTTTGGGAGGGTGTGTAAAGGTTGAAAGTTTAAAGTGAACGTAGATAAGAGTAAGGCAATGAGGGTATCAAAGGATTTAGATAAACAAAAATTGGATATCACATTGGAGAGAGGGAGTATGGAAGAAGTGAATGTTTTCAGATATTTGGGAGTTGACATGTCAGCAGATGGGTTTAAGAAGGATGAGGTTAACCGTAGAATTGATGAAGGAAAAAAGGTGAGTGGTGTGTTGAGGTATATGTGGAGACAAAAAAATGTTATCTATGGAGGCAAAGAAGGGAATGTATGACAGTACAGTATAGTGGTACCAACACTCTTATATGGGTGTGAAGCTTGGGTTGTAAATGCTGCAGTGAGGAGGCAGTTGGAGGCAGTGGAGGTGTCCTATCTAAGGGCAATGTGTGGTGTAAATATTATGCAGAAAATTCGGAGTGTGGAAATTAGAAGAAGGTGTGGAGTTAATAAAAGTATTAGTCAAGAGGGCTGAAGAGGGGTTGTTGAGGGGGTTTGGTCATTTAGAGAGAATAGATCAAAGTAGAATGACATGGAGAGTGTAGAAATCTGTAGGGGAAGGAAGCCAGGGTAGGAGTCATCCTCTTAAAGGTTGGAGGGAGGGGGTAAAGGAGGTTTTGTGGGTAAGGGGCTTGGACTTCCAGAAAGAGTGTGTGAGCGTGTTAGATAGGAGTGAATGGAGACGAATGGGTTTTGGGACCTGACGAGCTGTTGGAGTGTGAGCAGGGTAATATTTAGTGAAGGAATTCAGGGAACCCGGTTATTTTTATATGGCTGGACTTGAGTACTGGAAATGGGAAGTACAGTGCATGCACTTTCAAGGAGGGGTTTGGGATATTGGCAGTTTGGAGGGATAAGTTATATATCTTTATACAGTGGACCCCCGCCTTACGAATGCATCGCATTACGTTAAATCCGCCATACGAAGCATTTGAACGCAAAAATTTTGCCTCGTCTTACGATAAAAAACTTGCCTTACATGATTTGTCCGGGACGCGTCCCACATGTGGCCTCAGCTGCCCCGTGGGTGCCAGTGTTTACAAGCCAGCCAGTGCGGTCGCATCTAAGCATACATTCGGGACACTTCATATTATCACAGTGTTTTTAGTGCTTTTAACTGCAAAATAAGTCACCATGGGCCCCAAGAAAGCTTCTAGTGCCAACCCTGTGGTAAAAAGGGTGAAAATTACTATGGAAATGAAGAAAGAGATAATTGCTAAGTACGAAAGTGGAATGCGTGTCTCGGAGCTGGCCAGGTTGTATACCAAATCCCAATCAACCATCGCTACTATCTTGGCCAACAAAACGGCAATCAAGGAAGCTGTTCTTGCAAAAGGTGCAAGTTCGTTTTCAAAACAGAGATCGCAAGTGATAGAAGATGTTGTGAGACTGTTATTGGTGTGGATAAACGAAAAACAGATAGCAGGAGATAGCATCTCTCAAGCGATCATATGTGAAAAGGCTAGGAAGTTGCATGACGATTTAATTAGAAAAATGCCTGCAACTAGTGGTGATGTTAGTGAATTTAAGGCCAGCAAAGGTTGGTTTGAGAGATTTAAGAATCGTAGTGGCATATATAGTGTGATAAGGCATGGTGAGGCTGCCAGTTCGGGCCAAAAAGTGGCTGAAAAATATGTGAAGGAATTCAAGGAGTACATAGACAGTGAAGAATTGAAACCTGAACAAGTGTTTAATTGCGACGAAACAGGTCTGTTTTGGTAGAAAATGCCAAGCAGGACCTACATTACTCAGGAGGAAAAGGCACTCCTAGGACATTAGCCTATGAAAGACAGGCTTACTCTTTTGATGTGTGCTAATGCTAGTGGTGATTGCAAAGTGAAGCCTTTATTGGTGTATCACTCTAAAACTCCCAGAGCATTCAGGCAAAACAATGTCCTCAAGGCTAATTTGTGTGTGCTGTGGAGGGCAAACAGTAAGGCATGGGTCACTAGGGACTTTTTCTATGGCTGGTTACACCATGCATTTGCCCCCACTGTGAAAAATTACCTAATGGAAAAGAAATTCGACCTTAAGTGCCTCCTGGTATTAGACAATGCTCCTGGTCATCCTTCAGACTTGGCAGAGTGACTTTCTGGGGACATGAGCTTCATTAAGGTGAAGTTTTTGCCTCCTAATACCACTCCTCTCCTGCAACCCATGGACCAGCAGGTCATTTCAAACTTCAAAAAACTCTACACAAAAGCTGTGTTTCAAAAGTGCTTTGAAGTGACAGACACTCAATTGACTCTAAGAGAGTTTTGGAAAGATCACTTTAGTATCCTCAGTTGTGTAAACCTTATAGGTAAGGCTTGGGAGGGAGTGACTAAGAGGACCTTGAACTCTGCTTGGAAGAAACTGTGGCCACAATGTGTAGAAGAAACGGATTTTGAAGGGTTTGGGGGCTAACCCTGAGAAGCGTATGCCAGTTGTGGAATCCATTGTGGCATTGGGGAAGTCCTTGGGGTTGGAGGTTAGTGGGGAGGATGTGGAAGAGTTGGTGGAGGAGGACAATGAAGAACTAACCACTGATAAGCTGCAAGATCATCTTCAACAGCAAGAGGCCAGACCTGAGGAAACTGCTTTGGAGAAGGGGAGGGAGAAATTGAGGAAGTTGCCTACTTCAAAGATTAAGGAAATGTGTGCAGAGTGGGTTGAACTGCAAACCTTTACGGATGAAAATCACCCTAACACAGCTACTGCAAGCTGTGTTGGCAACCTGTACAATGACAATGTTATGGCCCATTTTAGGAAAGTCTTAAATGAATGGGAGGTACAGAGCTCTATGGACAGATTTGTTGTGCGACAGAAGTCCAGTGACTCAAGCTGGTCCTAGTGGCATTAAAAGAAGAAGGGAAGTAACCCCGGAAAAGGACTTGCTACCTCAAGTCTTAATGGAAGGGGATTCCCCTTCTAAACAATAACTTCCACACACTCCCCTCCTCCCATCCCATCAATCATCACCAGATCTTCAATAAAGGTAAGTGTCATGTATTCTATTCTTAGCAGAGTAGTAATTATGCATGTCTTCTTCAGTTTGTGTGTATTAAAATTAATATTTCATGTGGTAAAAAAAAGATTTTTTCATACTTTGGGGTGTCAGGAACGGATTAATTTGATTTCCATTATTTCTTATGGGGAAAATCAGTTCGGCTAACAATAATTTCGGCTTACAATGAGCTCTCAGGAACGAATTAATATCGTAAGGCAGGGGTCCACTGTATATGATTCTAAACTGTTGCATCTGGGCACCTCTGTAATAACAGTGATTGTGTATGAGTGAGGTGAAAGTGTTGAATGATGATGAAAGTATATTCTTTTTGGGGATTTTCTTTCTTTTTGGGACACCCTGCCTCAAGAAACCAGCCGTATCCCACCGAGGGGTTAGTAGCCCCTTGCTCCTGGCATTTTAGTCACCTCTTATGACACGCATAGCTTACGGAGGAAGAATTCTGTTCCACTTCCCCATGAAGGATACAGTGGACCCCTGACTTTCGAAGGCATCGACATTCGATAAATCTGACATTTGATGCATTTTAACGCAAAAATTTCGCCTTGACATTCGATGGAAAACCCGACATTTGATATGATTCGTACGAGACGTGTCCACGTGTGGCCTGAACTGCCCCGTGTGTGCCAGTGTTTACAAGCCAGCCAGTGTGCGTGCATCAAAGGATACATTCAGTACATTCCATATTATCCACATTATCACTGTTTTTGGTGCTTGTTTCTGCAAAATAAGTAACCATGGGCCCCAAGAAAGCTTCTAGTGCCAACCCTTCAAGAAAAAAGGTGCTAATGACTATTGAAATGAAGAAAGAGATAATTGCAAAGTACGAAAGTGGAGTGCGTGTGTCGGAGTGCATGATGATTTGGTAAAGAAATTGCCTGCAACTAGTGGTGATGTGAGTGAAGTTAAGGCCAGCAAAGGTTGGTTTGAAAGATTTAAGAATCGTAGTGGCATACACAGTGTGGTAAGGCATGGTAAGGCTGCCAGTTCAAGTCCTAACAGAAGGGGAATCCCCTTCTAAACACTAACACCATCCACACACTCCCCTCCTCCCATCCCATCAATCATCACCAGATCTTCATTAAAGGTAAGTGTCAATTATTCTGTTGTTATTAATCTATTGTTATTGTAATTATTCTATTGCATTAAACTTAATATTTCATGTGGTAAATTTTTTTTTCATACTTTTGGGTGTCTTGCACGGATTGATTTCATTTCCATTATTTCTTATGGGGAAAATTAATTTGACTTTCGATATTTTCGACATTCAATAGCTCTCAGGAACGGATTAGTATCAAATGTCGAGGGTCCACTGTATATATAATACGTATATATATATATTATAATATATATATATATATATATATATATATATATATATATATATATATATATATATATATATATATATATATATATATATATATATATACTTATATATATATATATATAATATAATATAATATATATATATATATATATATATATATATATATATATATATATATATATATATATATAATATATATAATATATATATATATATATATATATATATATATATATATAATATATATATAATATATATATATATATATAATACAGTGGACCCCCGGTTAACGAACTTTTTTCATTCCAGTAGTATGTTCAGGTGCCAGTACTGACCGAATTTTTTCCCATAAGGAATATTGTGAAGTAGTTTAGTCCATTTCAGACCCCCAAACATACACGTACAAACGCACTTACATAAATACACTTACATAATTGGTCGCATTTGGAGGTGATCGTTAAGCGGGGGTCCACTGTATATATATATATATATATACTATATATATATATATATATATATATATATATATATATATATATATATATATATATATATATATATATAATACGTATATATGTATACAGTGGTCCCTCGTTTTCGTAATTAATCCGTTCCTGGAGGAGCTACTATAAACGAAATTTACGATTTGCGAATCAATTTTCCCCATAAGAAATAATGTAAATACAATTAATCTGTTTCTGACACTCAGAAGTATTAAAACAAAAACAATTTTTACATGAAATATACTTGTAGTACATAAACAATACAATGGGAAATGATGAATGAAACATTAAGAGCATAACACTTACCTTTATTGGAGATTCTTCTTAGTGTATGGGAGACTGGAGGAGGAGATTGGATTGTTTACAGTTTGGAAGGGGAATCCCCTTCCAGCAACACCTCAGGTACCAATTGCTTCTCTGGGGTTGCTTCTCTTCTCTGTTTCTTAATGCCACTAGGACCACCTTGAGAGTCACTCTAGTCCTGTCTCGCAAAGTAACTGTGGAGAGAGCTCTGTTTCTGGCATCTCTTTAACACTTCCCTAAAATGGCCCAAGACTTTGTCACTGTACATATTTCTCACCTTCTTTACCACAGGCTTGGCACTAGGAGCTTTCTTTGGAGCCATGGTAGCTTATTTAGTACTTGCAAGCACTAAAATGAGTGGAATATTATGAAATATTTCGTAGGAGCACTTGAGGGGACCTTCACTCACTGGTAAACAATGCCAGACTGGCTGGGTAGGGAGGCCTCCCCGGCTCACACCGTGCGTAAGCGTCCTGGACGAACTACTATTGCGAGTCAACCTATGAAAAGCGAGTCCATGTTTATACGAAAATACCCCTATGATTGGCGAAATTTACGATTGCCGAGAACTACGAAAAGTGAGGGACCACTGTATATATATAGATATATATATATATATTTTTAACAAGTTGGCCGTCTCCCACTGAGGCAGGGTGACCCAAAAAGAAAATACTTTCATCATTATTCAACACTTTCACCTCACTCACACATAATCACTGTTTGTGCAGAGGTGCTCAGAACACAACAGTTTAGAAGCATATGCATATAAAGATATACAACATATCCCTCCAAACTGCTAATATCCCAAACCCCTCGTTTAGAGTGCAGGCATTGTACTTCCCATTTCCAGGACTCAATTCCAGCTATATAAAAATAACTGGTTTCCCTGAATCCCTTCACTAAATATACCCTGCTCACACTCCAACAGATTGTCAGGCCCCAAATACCATTCGTCTCCATTCACTCCTATCGAACACCCTCATGCACGCCTGCTGGAAGTCCAAGCCCCTCACCCACAAAACCTCCCTTACCCCTTCCTTCCAACCTTTTTGAGGACGACCCCTACCCCGCCTTCCTTCCCCTACAGATTTATATGCTCTCCATGCCATTCTACTTTGATCCATTCTCTCTAAATGACCAAACCACCTCAACAACCCCTCTTCAGCCCTCTTGACTGATAATTTTATTAACTCCACACCTTCTCCTAGTTTCCACACTCCAAATTTTCTGCATATTTACACCACACATTGCCCTTAGACAGGACATCTCCACGGCCTCCAACCTGCGTCCTCGCTGCTGCATTCACAACCCAAGCTTCACACCCATATAAGAGTGTTGGTACTGCTATACTTTCATACATTCCCTTCTTTGCCTCCATAGATAACATTTTTTTTGTCTCCACATATACCTCAATGCACCACTCACCTTTTTTCCCTCATCAATTCTTTGATTAACCTCATCCTTCATATATATACATATGTATATATATATACAGTGGTCCCTCGTTTTTCGTAATTAATACGTTCCTGGAGCCGTTACTATAAACGAAATTTATGATTTGCGAATCAATTTTCCCCATAAGAAATAATGTAAATACAATTAAAAAAATTTTTTACATGAAATATACATGTAGTACATAAACAATACAGTGGGAAATGATGAATGAAACATTAACAGCATAACACTTACCTTTATTGGAGATTCTAATAAGTGTATAGGAGACTGGAGGAGGAGAGAGATTGGATTGTTTACAGTTTGGAAGGGGAATTCCCTTCCAGCAACACCTCAGGTACCAATTGCTTCTCTGGGGTTGCTTCTCTTCTCTGTTTCTTAATGCCACTAGGACCACCTTGAGAGTCACTCTAGTCCTGTCTCGCAAAGTAACTGTGGAGAGAGCTCTGTTTCTGGCATCTCTTTAACACTTCCCTAAAATGGCCCAAGACTTTGTCACTGTACATATTTCTCACCTTCTTTACCACAGGCTTGGCACTAGGAGCTTTCTTTGGAGCCATGGTAGCTTATTTAGTACTTGCAAGCACTAAAATGAGTGGAATATTATGAAATATTTCGTAGGAGCACTTGAGGGGACCTTCACTCACTGGTAAACAATGCCAGACTGGCTGGGTAGGGAGGCCTCCCTGGCTCACACCGTGCATATGCGTCCCGGACGAACTACTATTCGCGAGTCAACCTATGAAAAGCGAGTCCATGTTTATACGAAAATACCCCTATGATTGGCAAAATTTACGATTGCCGAGAACTACGAAAAGCGAGGGACCACTGTATATATATTAATCAGTGAAATAAGTTTATTCAGGTACATTTACACTTGTACATTTATCATACATAGTATAACATGTAGAAATTACTTAGGATAACCCAAAAAAAGTCAATGGCTTATTTCCATTGGGGTCCTTGAAAGAGAAGCCGATAAAGAGGCATATTACTTTATGATTATTGTTAGTAACAAGTTAGGAGTAGTATTAGAGGAATGGGAGGAGGCAGGAAGGGTGGATACTGTCACTGCCTGAATCCTGCTAGGAGGGTGATGATCATTCCTGGTAATTTGTCTCCAGAGAGGAAACAAAATATTTGTTAGCTGAATTTAAAAAGTAAGAAAGAGGTAAAATGTTGATCAGAATTCGAATAATCTCGTAGGAACTTTTGAAGTGTTGGCACTAACCTGTGGTATGGGGCAGTTAGGCATATTGGCACCAGGGCTCTGATACCTATCATACCCAGAAATAAAGTGGTACAGGTTGTAGGGAAAGGGAAAGCGTCGGCTTTGAGACACATCCAAACGTAAATGTAGCGGGTGGTAGCCTGACAAATGTGGTTGAATCTTCGATGACAGGTATGCTGGGTCCACCTACCAGATGCATCTCTATAATCATACTCCAAGCTCTTTCTCCTGATGTTTCTTTCTCTCATCTTGAGTCATGCTATAGCTTTTAATTTATGTGACATACACACATTTGAGATCATTTTGAGGTGGTGTCAGCACACCTGTTAGGCCAGTGTTTAGTGTGCTGTGAGCCTGTACTCCCCACCCCAGCCTGATCCAGCTGTGCACTTATTCAGACTTTTTCCGCTGTAAGCCTTAGTTTATGCTCTGTCTTCCACTAAACCAGCTGCATGATGCACATTTACATCTGTCTCAGATTGCATTTCATTTATTTATCAAGATAAACAGGTACATTTATCCTGTGTTATAATTATTGACGTATTCATATAGTAGTGTGGCAGGAATAAGGTGAACATGATCTGGTGGATGCTGCTGTATAAATCACCCATGCATTTTATATATATGAAACAAAAAGAGATATATTAATATGTCAACTACTTGTATCTTTTCCAGCTAAATGCCTTAGCTTATTGTGATACACCAATTCACTTTTAATGATGAAAAAAATTGATATTTTGGAGCAATATGAGTTATATACATAATTATGGATTAAAAATTTATCTTGTGAAATATATTCTTGAAAATCAATTTTTATCATAAACAACAGTAATAGGTAGAAAACAGGTTCAGCAAAATTCTAGACACAACACTCATAACCTTGTAAAAGTTGTTTTTATGTGGGCAGTATGATCTTCAATATTGTAGTGAGTAGAGTGAATGCTTACTACATTAAAAGACACTCACACCTATCTTCTCTAGCCTCCCTCTATTGTGCTTTTGTGGTCTCATTCTTATCACACTCACGGATAGTGAGTAAAATAGTGTATGTATGATGAAGCCTCCTTTCATCCCACCTTCTGGTTCCTCTTCGTTTTGCTCCAACAATCTCCAGTTCTCTTGCCCCACCACTAACTATCTAGTCCCTTCTTCTAACTTCTAGTACAGCAGGTTTTCATCACTACCATGTATTCTTACCCCTGCAGGTTCAGGTATTCCTGAGATGAAAACCATCTTGAGAGGAGTTGTGTTAAAGGAATACCTCACTTTCAAGACTCTGGTAGCCAAGGTGATTGGTCTGACAGCCACTCTGGGCTCCGGGCTGCCCCTTGGCAAGGAGGTGAGTGTGACTCGGTTTCCTCATTAAGACATGTGTAACGTTAGTTTACCTCAACATCATTTCTTGTGTATGTTTATTATAGATCATGTTTTGGTAGGATTACTGTAAATTAGCAGTAACATAGTAACAGTAATATGTTGAGAGTGTTAAAGAAGAATAAAAGCACAGCATTGTGGGTGGAACAAGTTGTAACTTGACAGTGTTTTAGGACTGATGGGACCTGACCTGACCAGGTTGGGTGCATTGGCTTAAGCCGGTAGGAGACTTGGACCTGCCTCGCATGGGCCAATAGGCCTTCTGCAGTGTTCCTTCGTTCTTATGTTCTTATGAAATGTGGCAATAAGTTTCCTCTCTTAATGGTGTTAATATGCTATTGAGGAACTCACATCAAAGTTAAAACAAGTTCTTTGTGCATGAATATTCTAGTCAGGCAGTTCTTTGTAATCTGCTACTATTAAGTTATTATACTTACACACTGCTATCTTATTAAATATGTACACCATGTACTCACCTAATTGTACTCACCTAATTGTGGTTGCAGGGGTCGAGACTCAGCTCCTGGCCCCGCCTCTTCACTGATCGCTACTGGGTCCTCTCTCTCTCTCTGCTTCCTGAGCTTTGTCATACCTCTTCTTAAAACTATGTATGGTTCCTGCCTCCACTACTTCACTTGCTAGGCTATTCCACTTGCTGACAACTCTATGACTGAAGAAATACTTCCTAACGTCCCTGTGACTCGTCTGAGTCTTCAGCTTCCAGTTGTGACCCCTTGTCCCTGTGTCCCCTCTCTGTATCTATATGTGTGTGTCTGTCTGTCTCAAAAGTGTTGTATCACATTTCATCCACACATATGTTCTTGATTACATAATATTGTTTTAATATATTTACAACAAGGTTCCATTACTCTGCCTCTCCTCCAGGGTCCATTTGTGCACATTGCAAGCATGGTGGCCACACTGCTTTCTAAGGGTGTGACTTCCTTTAAGGGCATCTATGAGAACGAGTCCCGAAATTCTGAGATGCTGGCTGCAGCCTGTGCTGTGGGGGTGGCCTGTTCCTTTGCTGCTCCCATTGGTGGTGAGTTTTAATTAGGTGTGCACCTGCACTTCATTCTGCGACCAGAAGTGCATAAAAAAGGTAACAGAGGTCATTGTGGGTTTTTGTCAAACTCCACAGCATCTGACAAAGACCTAGTAGGTCCCATTGGGTCCCAGTGCCTGAGGAATGGGTCACATTCCTCAGGCACTCTATGAACCCAGTGGGTTTAGTGCTTTCACATGATTATAATACTATTAATTTAAGGTCTCCGTAGCTCGATTGCTAGTGCACTCAGCTCACACACTGAGATCTGGGGGTTGATCCCCAGTACACCTGGAAAACATTAGGACGTGTTTCTATAAGGCACCTGCTGTCCATGTTCACCTATCAGCAAAATGGCTACCTGGGTGTTAGTTGACTGGTGTGGGTCACATCCTGGCACAAGATTGACCTAATTTGCCCAAAATACTCTGCATAGCAAGCAGCTTACTATACAGCAGAATGTCATTGATGTCAGCTAGGCCTGTATACCTTGTAAATGTACTTGTAGAAATAAAGATTATTATTATTATTATGTATATATATACTGTCTCACCAAGGTTATGATAAGGCATATAAACTGTGAGCTTAGTTTATTCCTTTTTAAGAGATAATTTTTGTGTCTTGGTGGATTGTGACCTTAATGACTGGTGCAGTCAAGTCGCTAGACCTTAACCCTTTGACTGTTTCCGACGTATAAATACGTCTTACGAGCCAATGTTTCTGACGTATTTATACGCACAAATTCTAGCGGCTTCAAATCGCGCGCCAAAGGCCTGGTAGGCCTACACGGGAGAGAATGGGTCTCAGTGGTCGGTGTGCACCCTGTGAAAAAAATCTGGGACCTAGCGGTGCATTGTGGGAACGCCATGTTGTCAGTCCATTTTCACCATGCCTCTCGGTAAGAAGTTCCTCACTCCTCGGCAGATTGGAGGTCTTTTGTTCCCAAGTGATAGCTCTAACAGCGATGAAAATGTCAGTGACAGTGAATTCAAGGGTTTTCAAGTGAGTGTTTACCGAAAAAAGTGCCCAGGATAACGTAAATAGTGACGAAAACCCAGATGACCCACAACCTTCGACCTCTGGTGCTGTGCCGGGCTTGTTCACATTCACCTTCGCCTGTACCAGGACGAAAGGGGAAACTATTTGGTCGTGTACAACACCCTGATGATAGCAGTGATAGTGATAGTGATAGTATAGGTTTCAAGGTCATTAAAAGCAGTTTAGTGACAGTGAGAGTGAATTTTCCCCAGTGAAGCGCCAGATGTACGACGTAGCATGCGGTCTGGTAGTGTTTCAAATGTTGTTCCAAGGGGAAGGAGAAACTCTGGGAGCACATCCCATGCCCAACACCACGACCTGATAGTGAAGATGACGTATTGTAACGATGGGTATGAATGGTGACAGTGGGGGAGGAGGCAGTGGTGGTAAATAGTGGGGTGGCACGGCCCATGTGGCACCATCCCCGGGGCCACGTACTAGCCACGCGGCTGACTCAGCAGAACAACCAGCCTCACCCTACCCCCACTGCCACAACCTGCACCACCACAACCTGCACAGCCCACAACCACGGTACAATATCCAGACCCCACCAGCAGACCGCATCTGGGATTGGCAGGACGGTGACGAGTTTGTTCCCAGTCCCCATGACTTTGATGAAAAACAAAGTGGAATAAAGCCATCTTGTCCACTTGGGAACATGCCAGTGAACTGGACTGCTTTGAGTTATTCTTCGATAAACCCCCTGATGGACATCATTGTCAGGGAAACCCAACACATACTGTAAAATACACCATGGCAAATAAAATTTTCTCTCACCAAAATAAAGGCTACACAAGTGGAAGGAGACAACTGTGGCAGAGTTTGTACCTGTTTTTTTGCCCCCAATAATGCTTATGCCACATGTGTATAAGCACACTGTCACCACATACTGGACACAGATCGCCTGATTTCAACTCCAGGTTTTTTGTGACATTATAGGTTTTCAATCGTTTCCTGATACTGTTGCGTATGTTACACTTTTCAGACAAAACCAGGCCTGACAGAAGCGACAGGGTTATATAAGATAAGAAATGTGTTTATGTACCTGAAACAAAGTGCTGCATGTATTTTTATCCCTTCAGGAAGCTTGTTTTTTGATGAGTCCTTGATTTTATTCAAAAGGGAAGACTCTCATTCAAGCAATATATACCAAGCAAGAGGAAACGCTTTGGTATAAAGGTATTTGATACTTGTGATTGAGAAGTGGTCTTGTTTTAGATATTATTGTGTACACTGGCAGTAATACTTTGAGAAATACCATGAAGTTATTGGGTATCTCTGGTGATGTGTTTCGAACAATGATGGAAACCATATTTTTGGTAAGGGGCATATGTTATTTACTGATAACTGGTACACAAGCCCCTTACTCATTTATTTTTTTGCGAGTGAACTTGACAGACGTGTGTGGCACAGTGCGTGGTAATCGCAAACATATGCCAAGGTTCGACGCTGGCACTCGCAGAGGTGAGGTTGCAAGCCTTTGCTGCCAATGACATCATGGCATTTCGGTGGCATGAAAAAACGTGATGTCACATTGTTGACTCAGTTCACACAAACGAAATGGTACCCATGGCAGGGAAAAACAGAGAGACCAATGAACCCATTCTAAAGCCTGCAGCTGTTTATGGACTACAACCTCAATATTTCGCTTAGTGGACAAATGTGACATGCAGATTGGGTTTGCAGACTGTGTACGCAAGAGTTATAAGTGGTATATCAAACTTTTTTTCCATCTTGTTGATATCTCTATGCTAAATCTTATAACATATACAAGTTGAAGACCAACAAAACACCAAAATATGGTGAATTTTGCCTGTCAGTAATCAGACAAAAAATTGCAAAGTACAAAGGAGCAACTCCTGCAATAGACCAGCCCCCACAGACGTCATCTCGTTTGAGGCCTGGTGATCACTACCCCATACAAAATGCCTCCTACTACTGCCAAGAAAATGCTCAGAAAGGTGTTATGTATGTATGCATACCACAAAACGCCCACAAACACGCAGAGACACTCGTTTTATGTGTGAGGAGTGTGAAGTGCCCCTCTGCATATACCCATGTTTCAAAGAGTTCCACAAGCTGCAGCAGTTCTAGGAACGTGGTTAGTGACTGTACATATGTATATATTATGGACACTAGTAATTAAAAATTGTTTTTATTTTGTTTGTGTAAACAAAGTGTATACACAAACTAAAAGTGATAAAGTTTGTTCGTTTTTGTGTTGTAATAATGAGTGTATATTTGAACAATGCACCTTACATTGGTCTCACAGGCCACATAAGTTACCTGGAAAAGAAAAATATTGAAAAATGCAAGAAACCTTTGAATTAGAGTAAATAAAAGAATACCGGGTGGGCGGCAGTCGCCGCTGTTGCCGTACGCACGTCAATTTCTGCAAACTTTGCGGCTCAATATCTCGGTAAGTACTGATGGCAAAATTTTTTTTTGGCTTAAAACACTAGTAAAAATATTCCTTAACATTTTCATAAGAAAAATAATTTTTTTTTTTTTCGAATATTTGGCGACATAGAATGACAGTTTCAGAGAGGGCCCTGAAACAGTCAAAGGGTTAAATCTAACAAACTTATGAAGGTTATTCATTATACATATGAAAGCTGCCAAATGAATGACCCAAAACAAGTGAGGTACCACAGTAATTAATCTCTCTTCTTTTATCCCTTTCTCCATAGGAGTGCTCTTCAGCATTGAGGTAACCAGTGTATACTTCGCTGTCAGGAAAATACTGGCGAGGGTTCTTTGCTGCTGATGTGGCGCCCTGATGTTCAGACTGCTGGCAGTCTGGTTCAACGATGAAGGTATTCACACTGTTGTTCTCTTGATGAAGTCATGTGCATATGATAATGCATCAACACACTTTCATATACTGTAGTTTTTCAATTTTAACTTAAATTATTCCAGTTTAAAAAACAATATGTACTTTATGACATTTTACTGAGATGAACTATTGACCCACCTAATTTTCATCTTCGTTAATTCCATTTGATCGAGTAACATTACTGCAAAGTGACAATACACCCATCTCTACGCCTTGCATCTCTCCACTACGCTTTATACTACATGCTCTCTTTTTTGTCCATCTCGTGAGAATACAGTCCCTGGTGAACGAAACATCTCAGTAAAATTCCATGAACCACATATTGTGTCTTTTAACATAGTTGTCAGTATATTCTATTTCCCTTTATATAAATAACTTACTAAAGATCATTGAAAAAATTATATTTTTCAAACAATGGTGAGACTTAGTTTAATGGATTTAAAAATCTGCCCTCATTTAACAATGTGAAAACCAAAAAGTTTTTCATTTTTTGCAGAATCCTGTATGGCTCAGTTAAATAATGAAGGTCATCCAGGATGATTTAATATGTTAAATTAGATTTTAAAATTGTTGGCATACATAAGATAGTAACAGGCCGTGAAAATTGCTCATAAGAGGGATAAATCAAACTGAAGAAATACTGTATGTGTTCTTGATAATGATCTGTTTGCTGTTTATGGTGTTTACCAACAAGGTTGGTCATTAATGTACTGTATCAGGTAAGCAGTACAGTAATAGATATGTTGGTCCCTCACTTGACCAAATAACATTCAGGTTTCATCTTAGTATAACATTGCTAATTATGTAAACAAACTACTGTCTTGTGGAGATGAACACAAACCTGGCTTAACCCTTTCAGGGTCTGTACCATAGATCTACGGCTTTACGTTGAGGGTCCAAACTGTAGATTTATGCCATGAGCTCAGCTCACTCTGATAAGCTGTGAGTGGTAAATTTGGGCCTAAATATGAGAGAATACATCTATTTTTCATAAATTTTCCATCAAATTTCATACTTTTTGTTTTATTACCTTCAGAAAAAGATTCTCTACAATTTCATAAGAAAAAAATAAAAAAATTATTTTTTGAAAATTCTTGGACACTGTGCACACTTTGAAATTTGGCATCTGGACCCTGAAAGGGTTAACTCTGACTTTGCAAACTTGGCTTGACTGTGCAGCCTTGGTTTGACTTTGTAATCATACCTTGTTTCTCTGCATTCTTGACTTGACTCTGAAGTCTT
The DNA here is from genome assembly GCF_026875155.1 of Cherax quadricarinatus. Classification (NCBI taxonomy): domain Eukaryota; kingdom Metazoa; phylum Arthropoda; class Malacostraca; order Decapoda; family Parastacidae; genus Cherax; species Cherax quadricarinatus. The sequence goes on along the minus strand of NC_069447.1, from coordinate 31,932,257 downwards.
AGCTTGGCTTTGTCTACATTCTTGACTTGACTCTGAAGTCTTAGCTTGGCTTTGTCTACATTCTTGACTTGACTCTGAAGTCTTAGCTTGGCTTTGTCTACATTCTTGACTTGACTCTGAAGTCTTAGCTTGGCTTTGTCTACATTCTTGACTTGACTCTGAAGTCTTAGCTTGGCTGGTCTACATTCTGACTTGACTCTGAAGTCTTAGCTTGGCTTTGTCTACATTCTTGACTTGACTCTGAAGTCTTAGCTTGGCTTGGTCTACATTCTTGACTTGACTCTGAAGTCTTAGCTTGGCTTTGTCTACATTCTTGACTTGACTCTGAAGTCTTAGCTTGGCTTGGTTTACATTCTCGGGTTGACTCTGAAGTCTTAGCTTGGCTTGGTCTACATTCTTGACTTGACTCTGAAGTCTTAGCTTGGCTTTGTCTACATTCTTGACTTGACTCTGAAGTCTTAGCTTGGCTTTGTCTACATTCTTGACTTGACTCTGAAGTCTTAGCTTGGCTTTGTCTACATTCTTGACTCGACTCTGAAGTCTTAGCTTGGTTTTGTCTACATTCTTGACTCGACTCTGAAGTTTAGCTGGCTTGGTCTACATTCTCGGTTTCTAATCTTTTTACTTTATGCAGTCTTACCAACTCTCACTACCATAGTTTTTCTGCATGTTTTCTTTCAGGAACAAGTAAAAAAATCCCTCAGAAATGGTTTCTTTAGTAAATATTTGGCTTATTCAAGATCTGTTATTCACTGAGTTACCCAGACATTGCAATTTGTCAGTATTATATACATCATAGAGCATATTATGTGGGGGTGTACCAAAGTATTGGTATTGGTGGGTATCAGCTAATTTTGATGGCACTGGTATTGGCCTATAACTAAGTATTGGTTAATTTTAGTGGTATTGGTATTGGCCAGTATTTGTTAATTTTCATGGTATCTGTATCAGCCTAAAATTGAGCATTTGTATCTGCAAAATTTTTGGTATTGTTCCATCCCTAGTACCATATTGTGATTTTTATTTTTGATATGGTAAAGACCCAGCTGTTACTTACCCTTTTGATTGGGTCATCATGTAATGAAGATCCTAGTGAGAAGACATTTTTCCTTGCAGAATAAAATCCCCCATCACCATCTCTCTGATATACACATAGTGTACTGTGTTATTACTGGTAGCCTAACACTAACATTTATAGAGGAATGATGTGTTTAACTGTCTCTGATATTTGTACTGTACATTGATCCCACTTTAATCAGATATTCTTGTTTAGGTAACTGAAGCGGCTTGAAATATTTTTACCTTCTAAGGAGGGATCCTTCATGCTGGTGAGGGGTGCTTGATTCAAGGAAATGGAGCTGCTCTACCCTTTTTCAGATCAACTCTGATTGCCTCCCATTCCCCAGGCATTGTATGACCCCAACAGGTTTAGTGTTTCCCCATGGCTATAATAATAATGTATTATTTCATAATTTTTTTTCTTAAAGTGTACAGGCTTTACAAGATGGCAGATTCTTGGAAAACTAGATGCATTTCAATTGCTGCACAATCCAAGAAAGATATCCCTCCATATTATATAACATCAGTCCCTTGTACCTCAGTGCATGCAATAAAAATAATGCAGAGTGTGGCACAAGTTTTTAATGCAGTTGAATATTAGTGCTGAAGGTTTGAGGTGAATCAGGAGAGACATTTAAAAAGTTATCACATGGAAACTAATCTTCAGATTTCTTCAGTAAAATTGATAAATTAGGACATATACAGCCTAAAACAAATTTTAAAAATCCAAAACTACATGAGCACATTAATTTGAAGCTGCTCTGAAATTGCATTATCAAGTTAATAGTGTTGAAGTGCTGAAGCCATCAGATGAGGCACACAGAAATTACCCATAAAAACCAGTATTTAAATTTTTCCAACTCCGCTTGAAAAAGCAAATTCAGACCTACCCAGCAAAAATAAATCAAAACTTTTTCTAAGACTGGTATTTAAAGTTGGTAATTAAGTTATTAGGCTTTGCTTACATTACATAACAATTCTTTTTAAATGATCTTGAGGGCAACAGATGTTAAATTGGCACAAAAAAGTACATGGTGGGTTATCCTAGGCCAATCTACATAAATTTAGATTCCCACTTATTTCTGAGTGCATCAGCCATTAAAAATTGATGCCTCTAGGAATTAGCAGGATTCAGGTTTGATCCAAGGAGGGGGGAGAATAAATCCACTTCCGTAAACAAAACCCTCTCACCAGCATCATATCATAATTTAGTGTGTAGATACCATTGGTTTACAATGGTATCTACACACTACACTAAAAAAAGCAACCTGCTTCACAGTGGGATACACCATGTTGAAAGTTTTGAAGTTGATCAGAAGATTCATTTTTTGCCATCGACTAATTAGAAGACATCTTTCTAAACATTTGAAGCAAATGCTGCTAAGGGCTTTGGAATTTTTTGGGAGCCATTCCAGGATGCTGGGAATGAGTTCAACAACTTATGTTAACCCTTAAACGGTCCAAACGCATTACCTGGAGTTTACCTGGAGAGAGTCCCGGGGCTCAATGCCCCCGCGGCCCGGTCTGTGACCAGGCCTCCTGGTGGATCAGAGCCTGATCAACCAAGCTGTTACTGCTTGCTGCACACAATCCAACTACGAGCCCACACCCCGCTGGTAAGGTACCAACTTTAGGTGCTTGTCCAGTGCCTGCTTGAAGACAGCCAGGGGTCTATTGGTAATCCCCCTTATGTATGCTGGGAGGCAGTTGAACAGTCTCGGGCCCCTGACACTTATTGTATTGTCTCTTAATGTGCAGTGACACCCTGCTTTTCGTTGGGGGATGATGCATCGTCTGCCGAGTTTTTTTACTTTCGTTGTGAGTGATTTTCGTGTGCAAGTTCGGTACTAGTCCCTTTAAGGATTTTCCAGGTGTAATATAATCATGTATCTCTCCCGCCGGGCATTCCAGGAAGTACAAGTTCAGGAACTTCAAGCGCTCAAAGTAATTGAGGTGTTTTATCTCCGTTATGCATGCTGTGATGGTTCTCTGTACATTTTCTAGGTCAGCAATTTCACCTGCCTTGAAAGGTGCTGTTAGTGTGCAGCAATATTCCAGCCTAGATAGAACAAGTGACCTGAAGAGTGTCAGCATGGGCTTGGCATCCCTAGTTTGAAGGTTCTCATAATCCACCTGCATTTTTCTAACAGATGCAATTGATACAATGTTATGGTCCTTGAAGGTGAGATCCTCTGACATGATCACTCCCAGGTCTTTAACATTGGTTTTTCACTCTATTTTGTGGCTGGAATTTGTTTTGTACTCTGATGAAGTTTTAATTTCCTCGTGTTTACCAAAATCGGAGTAATGAAATTTCTCATCGTTGAATTTCACATTGTTTTCTGCAGCCCACTGAAAGATTTGTGATTCCGCCTGGAGCCTTGCAGTGTCTGCAATGCAAGACACTGTCATGCAGATTCGGGTTTCATCTGCAAAGGAAGACATGGTGCTGGGGCCCTAAACCATCCTTGTCTGTATCAGATATGAGATGGAAACAAGATTGGGAGCAAGTACTGGGGCCTTGTGGAACAGAGTTTTTCCCACCAAGCTGCCTCAGCCCTTTACTCTGTTTACTACTCTTGTGTTCTGTTTGTGAGGAAATTATAGATCCATCTATCAACTTTTCCTGTTATTCCTTTAGCACGCATTTTGTGCGCTATTACGCCATGGCCACACTTGTCGAAGGCTTTTTCCCAAGTCTGTATATATTAAGTCTGCATTCTTTTTGTCTTTAGTGCATCTAGGACCTTGTCAAGTGATCCAGTAATTGAGACAGACGGAGCGACCTGCTCTAAACCCGTTTTGCCCCTGGGTTGTGAAATTTAAATGGGTACCTAGATGGGTGCGATCTTGCTTCTTAGGACCGTTTCAAAGATTTTTATGATATGGGATGTTAGTGCTATCGGTATGTAGTTCTTTGCTATTTTTTTACTGCCCCCTTTGGGGAGTGGGGCTATGTCTGTTGTTTTTTAGTACTGGGGACGACCCCTGTGTCCATGCTCCGTCTCCATAGGATGGTAAAACCTCGTGATAGGGCTTCTTGCAGTTCTTGATGAACATGGAGTTCCATTTAGTCTGGGCCCCGGACAGAGTGCATGGGCATGGGCATTTATTGCCTGTTCGAAGTCATTTGGCATCAGGATAACATCAGATAGGCTTGTGTTAATGAAATTCTGTGGCTCTCTCATAAAAAATTAATTTTGATCTCTGACTCTCAGTCTGGTTAGCGGCTTGCTAAAAACTGAGTCATATTGGGCCTTGAGTAGCTCACTCATTTCCTTGCTGTCATCTGTGTAGGACCCATCTTGTTTAAGTTTGGGGCGCAATACTGGATGTTGTTCTTGACTTTGATTTGGCATAAGATTTCATTTATGGCTTTTAGTTCTTCCTGCAATTCCTGACTCCTATAAGATTCCTTTAGCTTAAGTTTGATGTTTGCTATTTCTCTGACCAGTGACTCCCTACGCATTTCAGATATATTGGCCTCTTTTAGCCCCCTCTGTTATTCTTTTCCGTCGCCTGTAAAGGGAGCGCCTGTCCTTTCATTTTACATTTACTCCTCCTTTTTCCCTTTAAAAGGGAAAAAGCCTTGGAATACATCGAGTGCCACAGAATTAATCTGTTCTAGGCATAAGTTGGGGTCTGGGGTTGCTTAGTCTATCTCCCAGCTTATATCGTTTAGTACTTGGTTTACTTGGTCCCTCTTTATGTTCTTGTTATTAAGTTTTAAATTTTGGGGAAGGCCCCTTGTGACTAATCTCATTTTGTCGGTGTGGGCTCAGCGCATACATGTCTGAACCTTGATTATGTTGTGATCTGAGTATATGTTTTTGATATGGGTGACATTTCGTATCAGATCATCATTGTTAGTGAAGATGAGGTCTAGTGTATTCTCCAGTCTAGTGGGCTCTATTATTTGCTGGTTTTTAAATTTAATTTTGTGCAGAGATTTAAAAAGCTCGTGTGTGTGGGGAGTTCTCGTCAGAGCTGCCTCCTGGTGTTAAACACTGCAACAACATTATTTGCTATATTCCTCCATTTTTAGCGCCTCAATTTTAAATCCCCTATGAGCAAGATGTTGGGGGCAGGAGCTGGGAGATTTTCCAGACAGTGGTCAATTTTTAACAACTGTTCTTGGAATTGCTGGGACGTTTTCATCCGGAGGCTTGTAGACTACCACAATGACTAGGTTTTGGTTCTCGATCTTTAAATGCTAAAACTTCCACTACATCATTTGGGCATTAAGCACGTTTGTGCAAACAAGTGACTCTGCGATATACAGGCCAACCCCCCTCCCCCCTTTTGCCTGTTTACTCTGTCGCATCTGTATAGGTTGTAACCTGGGATCCATATTTCGTTGTCCAAATGATCCTTTTTTGTGGGTCTCTGTGAAAGCTGCGAACATTGCATTTGCCTCTGCAAGCAGTCCACAGATGAAAGGTATTTTGTTGTTTGTTGCTGGCTTTGACCCTGTATATTTGCAAAGAAGAATGTCATTGAACTGGTGGTTTTTGGTGTTACTGGGGGGACTCTTTTTTCCCCGGGACTAGTATCTGTATCTGTTGGTTTTAGAGTGGAGGCTCATCGACTGTGGTTCCACTCCAGAAATGACTGGATTTGGCGTACGATTTCTGCCATTTCCTGCCAGTTTTTTTTCCTTCCTGGCACTATATATACGTTCTCTCATGTAGCGCCCCAAAAGTATATATACTTTTCATTTGTCATTTATTCAACATTGGGAAGATAGGCCCGAGTCGCCTAGACATGAGAGAATGGGTGTACGCACTCAGTGTGCGCCATATGAAAAAATTGGGGATGCCTGGGTACCACATGCTCTTTTTTCCTGTAAAAAAAAACAATTGTTTAATTTCTCAAAATATTTGGGGCGCTGCGCAGGTGAACGTATATATACGTTTGGACCGTTTAAGGGTTAAAGGTCACATACATATGCAGATTGTTTCAGGATTCTTGCCCTAGTTACCATACACAAACATAGAAAATTTGAAGTTCATCAGATGAAGCTTTCTCAAGGTACGAATGAAATAACGAAAATTTGGAGGAAGAAAAAAATTCTGACAATCACTTGAAGGTTCCCCTTTGGGGATTCCTAATTACTATTCCTTTAAGTTTTAAAATTTATTAATCCAGATTGATTCTATTATATATTTTTTTAATATTTTATTTTATTTATAAATAGACTGAAGTACCATATATGTGGAACTTACTGTTGTGTTGATGCAGATGTGTAATAGTTTTTGGGTCAAAATAGCCTTCTTTTGAATGCTTAATTAACTTCAGTAAATTCCATTAATAGAATGTGTAAAAGTATGCACAAGACTTAACATATTTATTTTCCTGTGTATGTTAGTGTGTGTGGTCTACTAGCAAGTCTTTGTACCCCCCTCCAGCCACGCTGACTCCGCTCTTCAAGACCTCCTTTAATGTGGACATTCCATTCGGCCCTCAGGAGCTGTTACTATACTCTCTGATCGGGTAAGGTGGCCAGTCTCTCTGCTGAGGCTGCCACACACTGCCCGCCACATGCTGCCTATGCCTTTTAACGGTTTTAGTCTGTTCTCACGTTATTCAACGCATGTCCCATAAGTTTTTTAACCTGAATCTGCTGGCAGTTCTTAATTTGTACTAATATTATGCCGCTGTTTTTGCTTGCTTGTTTTCTTGGATTGTCTACAGGTCTGCATCATACAAATGTGTACAGTATTAAAAGGGTTATAAGTAGGAACAATTGTGAATGTATTAGAATACATTTCTAAGACTTACTGAACCTGTATAACATGAAGATGGGCTGCAGTAATAAGGCACACTGCCCAGGCCAGAAAAAATGTGTTTCTTGCAATTAATTTTGATTGTATTGATTTTATACTTTATTTTCTGGTTTAAGCTGTAATTTCTGCTACTGAGGCTGGTCCTGGTGCCATTTACCTTTGCTGCTATCACTGTGGTTCATTGGGGCCCTGCAGGACAACCTGTATAGTTCTCTGGGGCCCTGGCAGTAACTAAGCTTTCCTGGGAGTTACTCCTTACTATCAGTTCCTGTTATCCTCCTATATTGAACATCACATTATTCATGATGATAGGGGTATCATCAGTCATTCAGCAAAACTCGATTCATGTCCTTCACCAGCAGTAGAACTTAAAGTTCATCAAATTTCATCAGGATCTTGGGAATTATGCAAGTGGTTATTTGTCAGTGTGGCTGAGATCCGTCTTGATCGCCGAGGAGTTTAGTGTATTTTGGATCTGCTGGTACCAATAATGTCTGGTACATATCCAATGGCTCACTTACTATGAAGGATACTTGTGTTTGATGTCCTTTTATTCTTATTCCCAGAAACCTTGACTGCTCTCTTCAAGACTAACTTCAAGGTGGGGTACCCGTTCGATCCACAGGAACTTTTCGTCTTTGCTCTGACTGGGTAAGCAGAAGTACTCTAATCAGCTCCTTCATATTTCTTAAGTATCATTATTTACACAAAAGGTGTAAAGTCATCTTTTAGTATTTTATATCAGACATTATGTCTTTCTTAAATTATATCTATAGTTATTATTTTAACTATTGAATTAAATGCAGTAATTAGGTAGTAGGTTGGTAGACAGCAACCATTCGGGGAGGTACTACCGTCCTATCAAGTGAGTGTAAAAAGGAAGCCCCGTATTTGTTTTACTTGATGGTAGGGGTGCTGGTGTCTTTTTTTCTGTCTCAAAACATGGAAGATTTCAGGTCGACTTTTCTGCTTCTACTTATACTTAGTCACACTACACATACATGACACATTTATGTATACTCATCCCTCTGAGTTTTCTTTGATTTTATCCTAATAGTTCTTGTTCGTGAGGCAGTAGGTAAAATGAAAGGGGTAAGGCAGCTAGGATTGATGGGATAAAGATAAAATGTTAAAAGCAGGTGGGGATATAGTTTTGGAGTGGTTGGTGCAATTTTTAATAAATGTATGGAAGAGGTTAAGGTACCTAGGGGTTGGCAGAGAGCATGCATATTCCTTGATAAAGGCAAGGGGTAAAAGGGATGCAAAAATTATAGGGGGGTAAGTCTTTGATTACCTG
>NC_069447.1:31904930-31923615 GCF_026875155.1 Cherax quadricarinatus | reverse complement strand
TTCTTTTTCCATTCACATAACATCCACCACATTAAAAAACATCCCACTTTGAAATTTTTTCTTTTTCTTTTTTAGAAGCTATTGGGAAAAGGGGTTACTAGCCCATTGTTTTGGCTTTTTATTTGACTTTTACAACCGCATGGTTTTACAGAGGAAAAAGATTTTTTCCATTTTCCCCATGGTTATAAAATAAAAAACCCCTAAGAACAAAAAAACTATTTTTTTTATTATCACACGGGCCCGTTTTTCCCCCCAAGGCAGGGTGGCCCGAAAAAAAAAAACTTTCACCATTTTTTCACTCCTCACTGTCTTGCCAAAGGGGTGCTTTACACTACTTTTTTAAAAACGAAACTTTAACACCCCCCCTTCAGATGCAGGCCTATACTTCCCATCTCAGGACTAAAGCCCGGGCCTCCGGTTTCCCTGAACCCCTTTCTTAAATGTTCTTTGCTCACACCCCAAACACAGTCAAGTATTAAAAATTTTGTCTCCATTCATCTATCAAACACGATCACGCATGCCTGCTGGAAGTCCAACCCCCCTGCACACAAAACCCTCCTTTACCCCCCCCCCCAACCTTTCCTGGCCGACCCCTACCCCCCCTTTTCCTTCCATACAGACTGAACACCTTGAAGTCATTCTGTTTCGCTCCTTCTCTCACAGGGTCCAAACCACCTCAAAAACCCCCTTCCCTCAGCCCTGGGCACAGTTTTGGTAATCCGCCCTCCCCAAACTTCCAAACTACGAATTCTCTGATTATTTTCACACAAACAAATTTCCCTCAGACATGACATCTCCACGCCTCCAGCCCTTTCCCGCTGCAACATTCATCACCCTGCTTCACACCCATAAAGAGCTTGGTAAAACTATATCTCATACATTCCCCTCTTTGCCTCCAAAGGGCAAAGTTCTTTTTCTACAACTCCTAAGTGCACCCCCTCACTCTTTTCCCCATCAATTCTATGATTCACCTCATCTTTCTTTGACCATCTCTGACACGTCCATCCCAATATCTGATACGTTACCTCCTCCATACTCTCCCCTCAACTATATTTAATCTTTCATCCCAATCTTTTTGTTTTCCTCTAACCTTATCTTTCCTGTATTCCCCCTTTAATTTCTTCTTTTCAACCCTACCAAATTCATCCACCCAAACTCTGCAACTTTTCTTCAAATCTCCCCAAAAGCACAGTGTCTCACAAAAAGCAGCTGTGACAACTCCCCTTTGTGTGTGATTCTTTATCTTTTAAATCCCCGCCTCTTGCCAAGACCCCCCGCATTTACTTCTCTTACAACCCCGTCTATAAATATATTAAACAACCACGGTGACATCACATATCCTTGTCTAAGGCCTACTTTTACTGGGAAAAATTTCCCTTTTTCCCTACATACTCTAACTTGGCCTCACTATCCTCGTAAAAACTCTTCACTGCTTTCAGTAACCTACCTCCTACACCATACACTTGCAACATCTGCCACATTGCCCCCTATCCACCCTTCATATGCCTTTTCCAAATCCATAAATGCCACAAAGACCTCTTTGCCTTATCTAAATACTGTTCACTTATATGTTTTACGTAAACACCTGGTCCACACACCCCTACCTTTCCTAAGCCCCCTTGTTCATCTGCTATCCTATTTTCCGTCTTACTCTTAAAATTTTTTCAATTATAACTCACCATACACTTTACCAGGTATACTCAACAGACTTATCCCCCTATAATTTTTGCACTCTCTTTTATCCCCTTTGCCTTTATACAAAGGAACTATGCATGCTCTCTGCCAATCCCTAGGTACCTTAACCTCTTCCATACATTTATTAAATAATTGCACCAACCACTCCAAAACTATATCCCCACCTGCTTTTAACATTTCTATCTTTATCCCATCAATCCTAGCTGCCTTACCCCCTTTCATTTTACCTACTGCCTCACGAACAAGAACTATTAGGATAAAATCAAAGAAAACTCAGATGAGTGAGTATACATAAATGTGTACATGTATGTGTAGTGTGACCTAAGTATAAGTAGAAGCAGCAAGTCGTACCTGAAATCTTCCATGTTTTGAGACAGAAAAAAGACACCAGCACTCCTACCATCAAGTAAAACAAATACAGGCTTCCTTTTTACACTCACTTGATAGGACGGTAGTACCTCCCCGAATGGTTGCTGTCTACCAACCTACTACCTAATTACTGCATTTAATTCAATAGTTAAAATAATAACTATAGATATAATTTAAGATAGACATAATGTCTGATATAAAATACTAAAAGATGACATACACCTTTTGTGTAAATAATGATACTTAAGAAATATGAAGGAGCTGATTAGAGTACTTCTGCTTACCCAGTCAGAGCAAAGACGAAAAGTTCCTGTGGATCGAACGGGTACCCCACCTTGAAGTTAGTCTTGAAGAGAGCAGTCAAGGTTTCTGGGAATAAGAATAAAAGGACATCAAACACAAGTATCCTTCATAGTAAGTGAGCCATTGGATATGTACCAGACATTATTGGTACCAGCAGATCCAAAATACACTAAACTCCTCGGCGATCAAGACGGATCTCAGCCACACTGACAAATAACCACTTGCATAATTCCCAAGATCCTGATGAAATTTGATGAACTTTAAGTTCTACTGCTGGTGAAGGACATGAATCGAGTTTTGCTGAATGACTGATGATACCCCTATCATCATGAATAATGTGATGTTCAATATAGGAGGATAACAGGAACTGATAGTAAGGAGTAACTCCCAGGAAAGCTTAGTTACTGCCAGGGCCCCAGAGAACTATACAGGTATGTCCTGCAGGGCCTAATGAACCACAGTGATAGCAGCAAAGGTAAATGGCACCAGGACCAGCCTCAGTAGCAGAAATTACAGCTTAAACCAGAAAATAAAGTATAAAATCAATACAATCAAAATTAATTGCAAGAAACACATTTTTTCTGGCCTGGGCAGTGTGCCTTATTACTGCAGCCCATCTTCATGTTATACAGGTTCAGTAAGTCTTAGAAATGTATTCTAATACATTCACAATTGTTCCTACTTATAATCCTTAATACTGTACACACTAGTATGATGCAGACCTGTAGACAATCCAAAGAAAACAAGCAAGCAAAAACAGCGGCATAATATTAGTACAAATTAAGAACTGCCAGCAGATTCAGGTTCAAACTTATAGGGACATGCGTGAATAACGTGAGAACAGACTACACCGTTAAAAGGCATAGGCAGCATGTGGCGGGCAGTGTGTGGCAGCCTCAGCAGAGAGACTGGCCACCTTACCCGATCAGAGAGTATAGTAACAGCTCCTGAGGGCCGAATGGAATGTCCACATTAAAGGAGGTCTTGAAGAGCGGAGTCAGCGTGGCTGGAGGGGGGTACAAAGACTTGCTAGTAGACCACACACACTAACATACACAGGAAAATAAATATGTTAAGTCTTGTGCATACTTTTACACATTCTATTAATGGAATTTACTGAAGTTAATTAAGCATTCAAAAGAAGGCTATTTTGAACCCAAAAAAATTACCATCTGCATCAACACAACAGTAAGTTCCACATATATGGTACTTCAGTCTATTTATAAATAAAATAAAATATTAAAAAAATATATAATAGAATCAATCTGGATTAAATAAATTTTAAGACTTAAAGGAATAGTAATTAGGAATCCCCAAAGGGGAACCTTCAAGTGATTGTCAGAATTTTTTTCTTCCTCCAAATTTTCGTTATTTCATTCGTACCTTGAGAAAGCTTCATCTGATGAACTTCAAATTTTCTATGTTTGTGTATGGTAACTAGGGCAAGAATCCTGAAACAATCTGCATATGTATGTGACCTTTAACCCTTAAACGGTCCAAACGTATATATACGTTCACCTGCGCAGCGCCCCAAATATTTTGAGAAATTAAACAATTGTTTTTTTTTACAGGAAAAAAGAGCATGTGGTACCCAGGCATCCCCAATTTTTTCATATGGCGCACACTGAGTGCGTACACCCATTCTCTCATGTCTAGGCGACTCGGGCCTATCTTCCCAATGTTGAATAAATGACAAATGAAAAGTATATATACTTTTGGGGCGCTACATGAGAGAACGTATATATAGTGCCAGGAAGGAAAAAAAACTGGCAGGAAATGGCAGAAATCGTACGCCAAATCCAGTCATTTCTGGAGTGGAACCACAGTCGATGGCCTCCACTCTAAACCAACAGATACAGATACTAGTGCCGGAAAAAAGAGTCCTCCAGTAACACCAATACCACCAGTTCAATGACATTCTTCTTTGCAAATATACAGGGTCAAAGCCAGCAACAAACAACAAAATACCTTTCATCTGTGGACTGCTTGCAGAGGCAAATGCAATGTTCGCAGCTTTCACAGAGACCCACATAAAGGATCACTTGGACAACGAAATATGGATCCCAGGTTACAACCTATACAGATGCGACAGAGTAAACAGGCAAAAGGGGGGAGGGGGGTTGGCCTGTATATCGCAGAGTCACTTGTTTGCACAAACGTGCTTAATGCCTCAAATGATGTAGTGGAAGTTTTAGCAGTAAAGATCGAGAACCAAAACCTAGTCATTGTGGTAGTCTACAAGCCTCCGGATGCAACGTCCCAGCAATTCCAAGAACAGTTGTTAAAAATTGACCACTGTCTGGAAAATCTGCCAGCTCCTGCCCCCAACATCTTGCTCATAGGGGATTTCAACTTGAGGCGCCTAAAATGGAGGAATATAGCAAATAATGTTGTTGCAGTGATAACACCAGGAGGCAGCTCTGACGAGAACTCAAAACACACACGAGCTTTTTAAATCTCTGCACAAAATTCAACTTAAACCAGCAAATAATAGAGCCCACTAGACTGGAGAATACACTAGACCTCATCTTCACTAACAATGATGATCTGATACGAAATGTCACCATATCAAAAACAATATACTCAGATCACAACATAATCAAGGTTCAGACATGTATGCGCTGAGCCTCACACCGACAAAATGAGATTAGTCACAAGGGGGCCTTCACCAAATTCAACTTTAATAACAAGAACATAAAGAGGGACCCAAATAACCAAGTACTAAACGATTAAGCTGGGAGATAGACTAAGCAACACAGACCCCAAACTTATGCCTAGAACAGATTAATTCTGTGGCACTCGATGTATTCTCAAGGCTTATTCCTTTAAGAAAAAGGAGGAGTAAATGTAAAATAGAAAGAGACAGGCGCTCCCTTTACAGGCGACGGAAAAGAATAACAGAGCGGCTAAAAGAGGCCAATATATCTGAAATGCGTAGGGAGTCACTGGTCAGAGAAATAGCAAACATCAAACTTAAGCTAAAGGAATCTTATAGGAGTCAGGAATTGCAGGAAGAACTAAAAGCCATAAATGAAATCTTATGCCAAATCAAAGTCAAGAACAACATCCAGTATTGCGCCCCTACTTAAACAAGATGGGTCCTACACAGATGACAGCAAGGAAATGAGTGAGCTACTCAAGGCCCAATATGACTCAGTTTTTAGCAAGCCGCTAACCAGACTGAGAGTCAGAGATCAAAATTAATTTTTTATGAGAGAGCCACAGAATTTCATTAACACAAGCCTATCTGATGTTATCCTGATGCCAAATGACTTCGAACAGGCAATAAATGACATGCCCATGCACTCTGTCCCAGGGCCAGACTCATGGAACTCCATGTTCATCAAGAACTGCAAGAAGCCCCTATCACGAGGTTTTACCATCCTATGGAGACGGAGCATGGACACAGGGGTCGTCCCCAGTTACTAAAAACAACAGACATAGCCCCACTCCACAAAGGGGGCAGTAAAACAATAGCAAAGAACTACATACCGATAGCACTAACATCCCATATCATAAAAATCTTTGAAACGGTCCTAAGAAGCAAGATCGCCACCCATCTAGATACCCATTAATTACACAACCCAGGGCAACACGGGTTTAGAGCAGGTCGCTCCTGTCTGTCTCAATTACTGGATCACTATGACAAGGTCCTAGATGCACTAAAAGACAAAAAGAATGCAGACTTAATATATACAGACTTTGCAAAAGCCTTCGACAAGTGTGGCCATGGCGTAATAGCGCACAAAATGCGTGCTAAAGGAATAACAGGAAAAGTTGATAGATGGATCTATAATTTCCTCACAAACAGAACACAGAGAGTAGTAAACAGAGTAAAGTCTGAGGCAGCTATGGTGAAAAGCTCTGTTCCACAAGGCACAGTACTTGCTCCCATCTTGTTTCTCATCCTCATATCTGATACAGACAAGGATGTCAGCCACAGCACCATGTCTTCCTTTGCAGATGACACCCGAATCTGCATGACAGTGTCTTGCATTGCAGACACTGCAAGGCTCCAGGCGGACATCAACCAAATCTTTCAGTGGGCTGCAGAAAACAATGTGAAGTTCAACGATGAGAAATTTCATTTACTCCGATATGGTAAACACGAGGAAATTAAAACTTCATCAGAGTACAAAACAAATTCCAGCCACAAAATAGAGTGAAAAACCAATGTTAAAGACCTGGGAGTGATCATGTCAGAGGATCTCACCTTCAAGGACCATAACATTGTATCAATTGCATCTGTTAGAAAAATGACAGGATGGATAATGAGAACCTTCAAAACTAGGGATGCCAAGCCCATGCTGACACTCTTCAGGTCACTTGTTCTATCTAGGCTGGAATATTGCTGCACACTAACAGCACCTTTCAAGGCAGGTGAAATTGCTGACCTAGAAAATGTACAGAGAACCATCACAGCATGCATAACGGAGATAAAACACCTCAATTACTTTGAGCGCTTGAAGTTCCTGAACTTGTACTTCCTGGAATGCAGGCGGGAGAGATACATGATTATATACACCTGGAAAATCCTAAAGGGACTAGTACCGAACTTGCACACGAAAATCACTCACAACGAAAGTAAAAGACTCGGCAGACGATGCATCATCCCCCCAACGAAAAGCAGGGGTGTCACTAGCACATTAAGAGACAATACAATAAGTGTCAGGGGCCCGAGACTGTTCAACTGCCTCCCAGCATACATAAGGGGGATTACCAATAGACCCCTGGCTGTCTTCAAGCAGGCACTGGACAAGCACCTAAAGTTGGTACCTGACCAGCCGGGCTGTGGCTCGTACGTTGGATTGTGTGCAGCAAGCAGTAACAGCTTGGTTGATCAGGCTCTGATCCACCAGGAGGCCTGGTCACAGACCGGGCCGCGGGGGCATTGAGCCCCGGGACTCTCTCCAGGTAAACTCCAGGTAATGCGTTTGGACCGTTTAAGGGTTAACATAAGTTGTTGAACTCATTCCCAGCATCCTGGAATGGCTCCAAATAACTTCCAAAGCCCTTAGCAGCATAGCTTCAAATGTTTAGAAAAGATGTCTTCTAATTAGTCGATGGCAAAAAGTGAATCTTCTGATCAACTTCAAAACTTCAACACTGGTGTATCCTACTGTGAAGCAGGTTGCTATTTTTAGTGTAGTGTGTAGATACCATTGTACCAATGGTATCTACACACTAAATTATGATATGATGCTGGTGAGAGGCTTTTGATTTACGGAAGTGGATTTATTCTCCCCCCTCCTTGGATCAAACCTGAATCCTGCTAATTCCTAGAGGCATCAATTTTTAATGGCTGATGCACTCAGAAATAAGTGGGAATCTAAATTTATGTAGATTGGCCTAGGATAACCCACTCATGTACTTTTTTGTGCCAATAACATCTGTATGCCCTCAAGATCATTTAAAAAGAATTGTATGTAATGTAAGCAAAGCCTAATAACTTAATTACCAACTTTAAATACCAGTCTTAGAAAAAAGTTTTGATTTATTTTTGCTGGTGTAGGTCTGAATTTGCTTTTTCAAGCGGAGTTGGAAAAATTTAAATACTGGTTTTTATGGGATAATTTCTGTGTGCCTCATCTGACTGGCTTCAGCACTTCAACACTATTAACTTGATAATGCAATTTCAGAGCAGCTTCAAATTAATGTGCTCATGTAGTTTGGATTTAAATTAGTTTTAGGCTGTATATGTCCTAATTTATCAATTTTACTGAAGAAATCTGAAGATTAGTTTCCATGTGATAACTTGTAAATGTCTCTCCTGATTCACCTCAAACCTTCAGCACTAATATTCAACTGCATTAAAAACTTGTGCCACACTCTGCATTATTTTTATTGCATGCACTGAGGTACAAGGGACTGATGTTATATAATATGGAGGGATATCTTTCTTGGATTGTGCAGCAATTGAAATGCATCTAGTTTTCCAAGAATCTGCCATCTTGTAAAGCCTGTACACTTTAAGAAAAAAAATTATGAAATAATACATTATTATTATAGCCATGGGGAAACACTAAACCTGTTGGGGTCATACAATGCCTGGGAATGGGAGGCAATCGGGAGTTGATCTGAAAAAGGGTTGGGAGCACTCCATTTCCTTGAATCAAGCACCCCTCACCAGCATGAAGGATCCCTCCTTAGAAGGTAAAAATATTTCAAGCCGCTTCAGTTACCTAAACAAGAATATCTGATTAAAGTGGGATCAATGTACAGTACAAATATCAGAGACAGTTAAACACATCATTCCTCTATAAATGTTAGTGTTAGGCTACCAGTAATAACACAGTACACTATGTGTATATCAGAGAGATGGTGATGGGGGATTTTATTCTGCAAGGAAAAATGTCTTCTCACTAGGATCTTCATTACATGATGACCCAATCAGAGGGTAAGTAACAGCTGGGTCTTTACCATATCAAAAATAAACTCACAATATGGTACTAGGGATGGAACAATACCAAAAATTTTGCAGATACAAATGCTCAATTTTAGGCTGATACAGATACCATGAAAATTAACAAATACTGGCCAATACCAATACCACTAAAATTAACCAATACTTAGTTATAGGCCAATACCAGTGCCATCAAAATTAGCTGATACCCACCAATACCAATACTTTGGTACACCCCCACATAATATGCTCTATGATGTATATAATACTGACAAATTGCAATGTCTGGGTAACTCAGTGAATAACAGATCTTGAATAAGCCAAATATTTACTAAAGAAACCATTTCTGAGGGATTTTTTTACTTGTTCCTGAAAGAAAACATGCAGAAAAACTATGGTAGTGAGAGTTGGTAAGACTGCATAAAGTAAAAACAAGACTGTAGACAACCCGAGAATGTAGACCAAGCCAAGCTAAGACTTCAGAGTCGAGTCAAGAATGTAGACAAAGCCAAGCTAAGACTTCAGAGTCGAGTCAAGAATGTAGACAAAGCCATGCTAAGACTTCAGAGTCAGTCAAGAAATGTAGACAAAGCCAAGCTAAGACTTCAGAGTCAAGTCAAGAATGTAGACAAAGCCAAGCTAAGACTTCAGAGTCAAGTCAAGAATGTAGACCAAGCCAAGCTAAGACTTCAGAGTCAACCCGAGAATGTAAACCAAGCCAAGCTAAGACTTCAGAGTCAAGTCAAGAATGTAGACAAAGCCAAGCTAAGACTTCAGAGTCAAGTCAAGATATGTAGACCAAGCCAAGCTAAGACTTCAGAGTCAAGTCAAGAATGTAGACAAAGCCAAGCTAAGACTTCAGAGTCAAGTCAAGAATGTAGACCAAGCCAAGCTAAGACTTCAGAGTCAAGTCAAGAATGTAGACAAAGCCAAGCTAAGACTTCAGAGTCAAGTCAAGAATGTAGACAAAGCCAAGCTAAGACTTCAGAGTCAAGTCAAGAATGTAGACAAAGCCAAGCTAAGACTTCAGAGTCAAGTCAAGAATGTAGACAAAGCCAAGCTAAGACTTCAGAGTCAAGTCAAGAATGCAGAGAAAACAAGGTATGATTACAAAGTCAAACCAAGGCTGCACAGTCAAGCCAAGTTTGCAAAGTCAGAGTTAACCCTTTCAGGGTCCAGATGCCAAATTTCAAAGTGTGCACAGTGTCCAGAATTTTCAAAAAATAATTTTTTATTTTTTTCTTATGAAATTGTAGAGAATCTTTTTCTGAAGGTAATAAAACAAAAAGTATGAAATTTGATGGAAAATTTATGAAAAATAGATGTATTCTCTCATATTTAGGCCCAAATTTACCACTCACAGCTTATCAGAGTGGGGCTGAGCTCATGCATAAATCTACAGTTTGGACCCTCAACGTAAAGCCGTAGATCTATGGTACAGACCCTGAAAGGGTTAAGCCAGGTTTGTGTTCATCTCCACAAGACAGTAGTTTGTTTACATAATTAGCAATGTTATACTAAGATGAAACCTGAATGTTATTTGGTCAAGTGAGGGACCAACATATCTATTACTGTACTGCTTACCTGATACAGTACATTAATGACCAACCTTGTTGGTAAACACCATAAACAGCAAACAGATCATTATCAAGAACACATACAGTATTTCTTCAGTTTGATTTATCCCTCTTATGAGCAATTTTCACGGCCTGTTACTATCTTATGTATGCCAACAATTTTAAATCTAATTTAACATATTAATCATCCTGGATGACCTTCATTATTTAACTGAGCCATACAGGATTCTGCAAGAAATGAAAAACTTATGGTTTTCACATTGTTAAATGAGGGCAGATTTTTCATCCATTAAACTAAGTCTCATCCTATTGTTTGCAAAATATAATTTTTTCAATGATCTTTAGTAAGTTATTTATATCAAGGATAGAATATACTGACAACTATGTTAAAAGACACAATATGTGGTTCATGGAATTTTACTGAGATGTTTCGTTCACCAGGGACTGTATTCTCACAGAGATGGACAAAAATAGAGAGCATGTAGTATATAGCGTAGTGGAGAGATGCAAGGCGTAGAGATGGGTGTATTGTCACATGCAGTAATGTTACTCGATCAAATGGAAATAACGAAGATGAAAATTAGGTGGGTCAATAGTTCATCTCAGTAAAATGTCATAAAGTACATATTGTGTTTTACTGGAATAATTTAAGTTCAAATTGAAAAACTACAGTATATGAAAGTGTGTTGATGCATTATCATATGCACATGACTTCATCAAGAGAACAACAGTGTGAATACCTTCATCGTTGAACCAGACTGCCAGCAGTCTGAACATCATGGCGCCACATACAGCAGCAAAGAACCCTCGCCAGTAGTTCCTGACAGCGAAGTATACACTGGTTACCTCAATGCTGAAGAGCACTCCTATGGAGAAAGGGATAAAGAAGAGAGATTAATTACTGTGGTACCTCACTTGTATTGGTCATTCATTTGGCAGCTTTCATATGTATAATGAATAACCTTCATAAGTTTGTTAGATTTAACCCTTTGACTGTTTCAGGGCCCTCTCTGAAACTGTCATTCTATGTCGCCAAATATTCGAAAAAAAAAAAAATTATTTTTTCTTATGAAAATGTTAGGAATATTTTTACTAGTGTTTTAAGCCTAAAAAAAAATTTTTGCCATCAGTACTTACCGAGATATTGAGCCGCAAAGTTTTCCCAGAAATTAAAGTGCGTTCGGCAACGCGGGACCCCCGCCCCCCCCCCGGTTTATTCTTTTTTTTAAATCAAATTTCAAGGTTTTTTTGCATTTTTAAATATTTTTTTTTTTCCGGGGGTTAAAAAAATGTGGCCTGTGGGGGCCCAATGTAAGGTCCCTTTGTTTCAAATTAAATTTAAATTTTTTAACAACAAAAAAACAGAAAAAAACTTTTTTCACTATTAGTTTGTGTATACATTTTTGTTTCCCACAAAAAAACAATCAAAACAATGTTTATTAAAAGTGTTCCATAAAAATAAAATTTTTTTATTTTTTTACAGTCACAAACCCATTTCCCCTAAAACGTTTTGCAGCTTGGGGGAACTCTTTGAAACATGGGTAATCAGAGGGGCACTTAAACACTCCTCACACAAAAAACGATGTCTCTCCGTGTTTTGGGCGTTTTGGGGGATGCATACATACATAACACCTCTTCTGAGCATTTTTTTTTGGAAAAGTAGTAGGAGGCCGTTGTATGGGGTAGGATCCCCAAAGGCCTCAAACGGGGATGACGTCTGTGGGCGCTGGCCCAAAAGCAGGATTTGCCCCTTTGTATTTTCCCAATTATTTTTCTGATTACTGAAAAGGAAAAATTCCCCCCTTTTTTTTGGGTTGTTTTTTTGGGTCTTCAATTTGTATATGTTATAAGTTTTTAGCTAGAGTTATCAAAAAGAGGGAAAAAAAATTTTGAATACCACTTATAACTCTTGCGTACAAAACTGCAAACCCAATCTGCTTAAACCAATTTGTCCAAAAGGCATATTGGGGTTTGTAGTCCATGACAGCTGCAGGCTTTAGGGGGGTTTTAAATTGGTCTCCTGTTTGTCCCTGCCATTTGGGTACCATTTCGTTGGGGAAAAATAATGTCAAAAAAGTGACATAAACTTTTTGCTTTGCCACCGAAATGCCATGATGTCTTTGGGCCGAAAAGGGGTTTGGCCCCTCACCTCTGCAGTGCCAGCGCCCGAACCTTGGCATATTTTAAATTTAACACGCACTGTGCCAACAGGTCTTCAATTTCACTCGCAAAAAAATTCACTGAGTAAGGGGCTTGTGTACCATTTCGAAAATTTAACATATCCCCCTTTCCAAGATAGGTTCCATCATTGTTTCGAACCCCAAAATCCCAATTTACCCAAAAAGGGCCATGGTACCAAAATTATTATTTGCCAGTTCCCAAAATTTAATACCCTAAAACAAGACCACTTCGCAATCACACAGTAAAAATTTTCCTTTAAAACCAAAAAAAGCGTTTCCTTTCCCTTGGAATTTGTTAAATTTAGATTTCTTTTTTTTGAATAAAATCAAGGACTAAATCAATAACAAGCTTTCCCTGAAGGGGAAAAAAAATACTTTGCAGCATTTTTTTGTTTAGGGTTTCCCCAAACACATTTTTTATTTTTATAAACCTTTTCGTTCTGTCGGGCCCTTTGGTTTTTGTGGGGAAATGAAAACAAAAGAAAACCTTTATCGGGAAAACGATTGACACCTTAAGGGTCACTAAAACCGGATTTTAAAATCAGGCGTTTCTGTTTTTCCAGTATGTGGTGCATTTGGGCCTTTACCATGGGGGAATAAATTTTGGGGGGGAAAAAAAACAGGTACATCTTGAAAACAGGGGTCCCTTAATTGGGTGTGGGCCGTGTTTTTGGGGGGGGGAGATTTTTTTTTCCCCAATGGGGTTTTAAATTTGGTGGGGGGGTTCCCCTGAAAGGGTTGTTTTTCGGGGTTTCTCGAAAAAAAATCAAAAAAGGGGTTTAAAGGTTTTGGGGGGAAATTTTGGGGGAAAATTTTTGGGGTTTTTTTACTTTGGGTGTTTTTTAAAAGGGGGGTAGGGGAATTTTGGAAAATAAGGAAGTTGAAATTTGGGAGGGGAAGGGGTGGGGTTGGTTTTTTTAAAGGGGGGGGGGGATGGGGGGGGGGGGTTTGGGGGTTTGGGGGGGAGGGGGGGGGGGGGTTTTTCGGTGGTATGGTGGGGGTAGTGGTTGGGGTTTGTTGGTGAAATGGGGGGAAAAAAATATTAAATTGTTAAATAATAAAAAAATTTTTAAAATTTAAATCTTTTAAATTTTTGTATTTTCACACAGGGGGGGGGTTTTGGGCCTTTGGGTTTTCCCAGATTTTAAAATTTCCCTTGGAAAAATTTTTGAAAAAAAACCCCAAGACCGCATGTTTACTTTGTAAAATACGGGGCGCTTAAAGGGAAAAAAAATTTTCACCCCTCACTGTCACAAAAAACTGCTTTCAATGACCTTGAAATCACTTTCTATCACTATCACTATCACTGCTTTTAAATCAGGGTTTTTGTACACGACCAAATATTTCCCCTTTTTTGTCCTGGTACAGGCGAAGGTGAATGTAAACCAAACCGGCACAGCCCCAGAGGTCGAAGGTTGGGGCCCATTTTGGGTTTTCGTCACTTTTTATTTAAACCCGGGGCACCTTTTTTTTTGGTAACACTCACTTGAAAACCCTTGAATTTAGTCACTGACATTTTCATCCCCTGTTTAAACTTCCTGGGGCCCCAAAAAACCTCCAAACTGCCCAGGAGTGAGGGAAATTCCCCCGAGAGGCATGGTGAAAATGGACTGACAAAAAGGCTTCCCCCAATGCCCCCCCCTAGGGGCCCAGAAATTTTTTTTTACAGGGTGCACAAACCCACCCCTGAGCCCATTCTCCCCGTGTAGGCCTACCCCGGCCTTTTGGGGCGGGGATTTGGGAAACCGCTAGAATTTTCGGGATAAATACGTCAGAAACAAAGGGTCGTAAGACGTATTTATACGTTTGGAAAAAAGTCAAAGGGTTAAAAGGCCCAGCGACTTTTACTGCAACCAGTCCCAATTTAAAGGGCCAAAAATCCACCAAGACAAAAAATTATCTCTTAAAAAAGGGAAAAAACAAGCTCACAGTTTTTTTGCCTTATCATAATTTTGGTTTAGACAGTTTTATATTAAAATTTAAAAATAATAATTTTAAACTTTTTCACAATTTTTTTTAAAAAGGGAAACAGGGCCCAGCTGGGCACAATGACTTTTTGGGTGTATAGTAAGTGCTTGCTATGAAAAGTTTTTTGGGGGAAATTAGGTCAATCCTTTTTTTCCAGTGTGGGCCCACACCCGTCAACTAACACCCATAGCCAATTTTTCTGATAGGTGAACTGGAAAAACAGGTGCCCTTTTGAAACACGTCCTAAGTTTTCCAGGGGTACTGGGGATCAACCCCCAGATCTCAGTGGGAGCTGAGTGCACTAGCAAAACGAGTACGGGGACTTAAATTAAAGTATTATAAAAAACCAAAGTGAAAGCACTAAACCCCCTGGTTCCCCCCTTTTGAGTTTTCGAGGAAAGTAAACCCTTTTCCCCAAGGGACTGGGAACCCCAAAGGGAACCCATAGGTCTTTTTCAGATGCGGGGGGTTTGACAAAAACCCACAATGACCCCCTGTTACCTTTTTTTATGCACTTTTGGGGGCAGAAGAAGTGCAGGTGCACACCAAAAAAAAAACTCACCAACCCAAAGGGGGAGCAGCAAAGGAACAGGCCACCCCCACAGCAAAAGGCTGAAGGCCAGCATCTCGAATTTTGGGGACTCGTTTCAAGATGCCCTTTTAAAAGGGAAATTTACACCCCAAAAAAGCAGTGTTGGGCCCCCATGCTTTTCAAAAGTGCACAAAGGAAGGGCCCTGGAGGAGGGCCCGAGTTTTAAAGGAACCTTGTTGTTAAAAAAATTAAAACAAATTTTTTGTTCAAGAAAAATAAAGTGGGGATGAAAAAGTGGGTACCCAAAACTTTGGGGAAAAGACAGAAAACACCCCAATAAAACAGAGGGGGGAACCCGGGAAAAAGGGGTCACAACTGGAAGCTTTAAGTCAAAACGGGGGCCCCAGGGAGTTAGGAAGTATTTCTTCCCTTTATAGAGTTGTCACAAAAAGGGAAAAACCCAGCAAATGAAGTAGTGGAGGCAGGAACCTCTAGTTTTAAGAAGAGGTATGACAAAGACGGAAGCGAGAGGAGAGAGGACCCAAATAGCGATCATTTAAGAGGCGGGGCCCGGAGCTGGTCCCCGACCCCCGCAAAACCCCCAATTTTGGTTTAGTACAAAAGGTGAGTACAAAGGGTTACATAAATTTTAAAAAATGCAGTGTGTAAGAAATAACTTAAAAAGTACAATTACAAAAACTGCCTGAATAGAAAAATTATGCAAAAAGAACTTGTTTTTCTTTTTGTGATTCCTCCCAAAAGCATATTAAAACCATTAAAAGGAAAATTAAAGCCACATTTCATAAGAAACATAAGAACGAAAAGGGAAAACTGCAGAAAAGGGCCCACTGGCCCCTGCAGGCAGGTCCAAAATCTCCTACCGGCTTTAAACCAATGCACCCAACCTGGTCAGGTCAAAGGTTTCCCCTCATTTCCTTAAAAACCCCCTGTCAAGTTAAAAATTGTTCCCCCCCACAAAGCTGTTCTTTTATTCTTTTTAAAAACTCTCAACATATTAAATGTTTTTCTTGTTACGCTAATTTAAAAGTAATCCACCAAAAAAATGGGTCTATAATAAACCCTACACAAGAAAAGAAATTTTAGGTAAAATAACGTTACACATTCTTAAAGAGGAAACCGGGGTCCACTCACCTCCTTGCCCAAAGGGGAAACCCGGATCCCAGAGGGTGTCGGGCCAAAACACCTTGGGTAACCAGAAAACTTGAAAGTGAGGGGATTCCTTTAACACAACTTCCCCTCAAGAGGTTTTCATCTCAGGAAAACCTGAACCTGCAGGGGGAAAAATAAAAGGTATGAAAGAAAACCCGCTGTACTAGAAGTTAGAAAAAGGGGGCTTGATGTTAGTGGTGGGGGAAGAGAACTGGAGAATTTTTGGAGCAAAAAAGAAGAGGAACCAAAAGGTTTGGGGTGAAAGGAGGCTTCATCATACATACACTATTTTACTCACTATTTTCCCTGAGTGTGGGTAAGAATGAGACCACAAAGCACAATAAGGGAAGGTAGGAAAGGGTAGGGGGTTTTAGTTCCTTTTTTGTAGTAAAACATTCACTCAAAATCACTACAATATTGGGAAAATAAAACTGCCCACATAAAAACAACTTTTACAAGGTTATGGTGTTGTGTCTAGAATTTTTTTTGAACCGGGTTTTTTTACCTTTCCCGTTGTTTATGATAAAAAATTGGGTTTTTAGAATATATTTTTCAAGAAAAAATTTTTTAAACCTTTAAAAAAGTTTATAACTCATATTGCTCCAAAAAATTTTAAATTTTTTTTTTATTTATTAAAATTAAATAAAGGTGTATCAAAAATTTAAACAAAAGGGATTTTGCTGGAAAAAAAAACCAAATAGTTGGGCAAATTAATATATCCTTTTTTTTTTCTTTTAAAAAAAAATGCATGGGTGAAATTTTACGCAGCACCACCAAACATGTTTACCTTATTCCCGCCCCAAAACTACTATATGAATACGTCAAAAATTAAAAACCCCAGGGTAAATGTACCCTTTTTTCTTGATTTAAAAAAATAAATGCAATCGAGGCAGATTAAATGTTTCAATCAAGCTGGTTTAGTGGAAGACAAAAGCATAAAAATAAAAAAATTTCACGGAAAAATTTTGAAAAAATGCACAGCTGGAGCAGGCGGGGTGGGGAAATTTCAGGCTCACAGCACATAAACAAATTGGGGCCCCAAAAAAGGTGTGAGGGCACCACCTTTAAAAAGATCTCAAAAGTTTTTATGTCACATAAATTAAAAGCTATAAACATGACTTTAAATGAGAGAAAGAAACATCAGGAGAAAAAAGCTTGGGAGTATGATTATTTGAGATGAAACTGGTGGTGGGCCCAGAAAACCTGTCATCGAAGATTCAAACCCCATTTGTCAGGCTACCCCCCCAAAATTTAAAGTTTTGGGTGTGTCCCAAAGCCGACCTTTTCCCCCTTTCCCCACAAAACCCGTACCACTTTAAATTTTTTGGGGATGGGTAGGTATCAGAGCCCCGGTGCCAATATTCCCCCCTGCCCTTTCCCATAACCCCAGGTTTTGGGGCCCCACTTTTAAAAATTCCCCACGAGATTATTCGAAATTTGATCAACATTTTACCTCTTTCTTACTTTTTTTAAAATTAGCTAAAAAAATATTTTTGTTTTCCCCTCTGGGGACAAAAAACCAGGGAAAAGATCTCAACCTCCCAGCAAAGGGTTCAGGAAATGACAGTATCCCCCCTTCCCGGCCCCCTCCCAAATTTCCCAAAAAACTACCCTAAATTGTTACTAAAATTTAAAAAAAAAAGTAATATGCCCCTTTTTAAAAACGGCTTCCTTTAAAGGGGCCCCCCAAAGGAAAAAAGCCCTTGGGGCTTTTTTTTGGGGTTTTTCCTAAGTAAATTTTTTTCATGTTTTACTTTGAAAAGAAAATGTTAAGTGAAAATGTCCTGAAAAAATTATTTCACTGATTAATATATATACAGTTTCCCTCGCTTTTGAGTTCTCGGCAATCGTAAATTTTTGCCCAAACATAGGGGTATTTTCGAAAAAACCCTGGACTTTGCTTTTTTCATAGGTTTCTCGGAATTGTAGTTCGGGGGCCCCGGGGCGCAAAATGCACGGTGGGGAGCCGGGGGGGCCCTTCCCCACCCAGCCAGTAGGGATTTTTACCCGTGAAATGAAGGGCCCCTCAATGCTCCTACGAAATATTTCATTTAAAATTCCATCATTTTAGTGCTTGCAAGTACTAAAAAAAGCTACCATGGCTTCCCCAAAAAAAAACTCCTAGTGCCAAAACCCGTGGTAAAGAAGGTGAGAAATATGTACCCGTGACAAAAGTCTTGGGCCATTTTAGGGAAAGTGTTAAAGAGATTCCAGAAACAGAGCTCTCTCCACGTTTACTTTTTGGAAAAACAGGACAGAGTGACTCCCCAAGGGGGGTCCTTTGTGGCATTAAAAACAGAGAAGGAAGGGAACCCCAGAAAGCAATTGGTACTGAGGTGTTGCCGGGGGAATTCCCCCTTTCCAAAAAAAAAAACAACCATCTTCTCCTCCCCAGTCTCCTAAAAAACTTTTTTAGAATCTCCAAAAAAAGGGGAAGTTTAAGCTGTTAATGTTTTATTCATATTTCCCCCCTGAAATTTTTTATGTA